>CM038226.1:23867714-24261020 GCA_021442155.1 Cymbidium sinense | reverse complement strand
GCTTGAATTTATATTTAATTTACATAAGGAATATAAATGAAAATATAAATGCGTTATGAGAAAATTTCATGAATTTGAAGTGATTCGAATTTGATTTAGACTAAGTCTATGAGAGAGAATCAAAGGACTTAGGAAATATTTTTAATTTGGATTTGAATTTTAGATTTAGTTAGATTGATTTGAATTTATATTTCATTTATATATGTGAATATAAATGAGAACATAAATGGGTTGTGAGAAAATTTCATGAATTTGAATTGATTTATATTTGATTTAGGCTAAGTCCATAAAAAGGAATCTAAGGACTTAGAAAAGATTTTGAACTTGAGATTTTAATCATAAGTTTCAATAATTTTGGATTGATTTGAGTTTGGAGAAAATCAATTAAGTTGGAATTGATTTAAGTTTGACCTAAAGGAAGGAAGTGAGGAATTTGGTTCAAGCTATAGGGTAGGCAAATTTTCCTAACACCCCTAAGGCATGACCTATTCTTATGGCTAACTCTTCTAAGTCTCTAGGGCTAGGTTGAGTGTTCACCTAATCACTAGATGTGTCTTAAGACTAAGGGTCTCTTAAAGTCAAAGAGGAGTCTTATGTCTAAGATGAAGGGGTTGAGAGTTCATCCTAAAAATGAGGTCAACAAAGGGCGCCCAATAGGTGTGGTGTGACCGACAAGGAACACCGCACGTACTGGTGTTGACCAAAATTATCAACAACACCGAACTATCACAAGCACTAACAAAAATAGTCTACTCCTAACCCAAGGTGCATAAATAATCTAGAGCTTAGTGCAATGTGACTCTACTTATATCAAGGACATAAGAGAGGAAAGGAGGAATCCACTAGGGATGGAGTATGTTAACCTTCCATTAGGGAAGCAGGTTCAAGTCATTCATAAGAGGATGAGAGGTTTGTTTTGATTTGAGTCTCACTGGGGAGAAATTTGATTTGTTTAATTATGTTTCACTGGGGAAGAGAATTGAATTTGCTTCAATTTATTGTTTGTTTAATTGTGTTTGTTTTGACTCCATCGGGGATGGAAAAGTGAACTCTCCATGGGAGAGGCAGGTTCAAGTCATCCATAAGGGAGGTAAGGTTGTGAAATCTACTGAAGAATTAGAACTCTAGAGCTACTGGGGAGCTAGAAAGATTTGCATCTCACTGAGGAGAAGCAAAAGATTTGGTTTGGATTGATTAATTATTTTAGAATTTGGATCTTTAAATGGACCCTGTTGGTTTGTGATGGACCATACTGAGTAGGAGCCATGGAGGCCTAGGCCTAACTTAGATTTACCAATCCAAAGGGGGCTGAACATATAGTAGGACTAGCCAACCAAATGGATGTATTTCGGTGTGCAGCAGTTATACTAGGAAGAAAGCATAGTAGACTTACATCCTCCAAAGTTGGGACCAGTTGTTGGGGTGACCCATTGCAAAGGCAACGGATCGAACCCAACCTAGGGCCAACTATTGAGTGAATGTAACTGGGGGACTTAGATCAACTCAAAGATAGTTAAGATTAATTTCATTTTTAAATTTATTTTGGTGGGTCCCATCAATTTCTGATGGACTCACTGAGTAAGGGTCAGAGGCCTTGACCTAACTCAGACTTACTAATCCAAAGGGAGTAGTCTACCAACCACAAGGTAGGACTATCCAACCAAGGGGATGCCTTTCAATTTTCAATGGTCAAGTCTTAAGAAGAAAGTGTGGGGACTCACATCTTCTAGAAATAAGAAACCACTGGGGTGATCGCTGCTTTGGGCAACAAATCTACACCTGGGGGCACTATTGAGTGAATGCCACCGTGGGCTACTTAAATTAGCTTAAAGATAGTCAAAGATTAATTTCATTTTTAATTTATTTTGATGGATTTTGTTGGTTTGTGATGGATCATACTAAGAAGGAGCTTATATTAGCCTAGACCTATCTTAGATTTACTGAACTAAAGGTAGTAGCTTCCCGGTTGATGGGAGAACTATTCGACCAAAGGAGTGTCTTTCAATTTGTAATGATTAATTTAAGGGAAGAAAGCTCGGGGACTCATATCTTCCATTACAAAAGACCACTAGGGTGATCGGTTGCTTTGGGCAACAAATCGAACTTGCCTTAGGGCCCCTGCCGTTTGTGACAATCATGCTAAAAAGAATGTGACATTGTCTTACATCTTCCAAAGCACATTGACTGTTGGGGTAACCTACTTATGGTAAACAAATTGAACCTGACCTAAGGGTGACTACGGAGTGAGTACCGACCTGGGGATTTATTTCAACTCAGGTAGTCAGGAAAATCCTATAGGGAGTTCTGCTGACACTGTCCTAAAGATAGGATTCCTGCCTGAGAAAAGGGGGCCCTTTGGGGGCTTGAATTTTCAATCCACAAGCAAATTAATTATTTATTTATTTAATTTGTTTTAATGTGGACCCTATTGGTTTGCGAGGGATCAAACTGAGAAGGAGCTTATATCAGCCTAAACCTATCTCAGATTTACTGAACCAAGGGAGAATTTTGCATCCGTTGAACAAATTCTCCAATCAAAGGGGTGGCTACTAGGAAAGGGGGACTGTCCAATCTAAGAGTAACCTGGGTAGTGTCTAAATGGGATCGCAAAGGACGTGATCCAAATAGAATACCCACATGGAGTGGGGCCACTAAAGGCTTAATCCAAAACCTTAGAGAAGATGATATGGCTATTCATATATCAAATAGGTATCTGATAGCCAACTCAAGAAGAAAGCGTAGGGACTCACATCTGCCAAGAGTGGTGTATCCATCTGGTGAGTCATTATCATCATAGCAAATATCAACCAACTTAAGGTGCTCATCCTTTCACCGCATGGAGGGGTACAAATGTGATATCAAACTGTGAGAGAATTATGGACCAATGTGCCTAGCATCCGGATAACGTTGGTCATGGATACTGTAGTGAATTGGTTTTATAAATCAAGTTCACCTTATGAGAAAGCATATAGTGTCGTAGCTTTGGGATGTAAAGATTAAAGCTAGGCAATGTTTCTCAATAGGTGTGTAGTTTGGTTCAGCGGGAATCAGACAATGGTTGAGGTAGTAGAGAGCACTTTCCTTCCCTTCGCCATTGTCTTGGGCCAATTGAGCCAAGAGAGTTGTCCAATGTAGCAAAGGTAGAGGATGAGTGCCCAAGATAGCTAGAACTGGCGGCTTTACCAAATACTACTTGATATCTTTGAAGGCATGTTGGCACTTATCATCCCACTTGAACTTGGCATCCTTTTTGATAAGTGCTAAAAATGGCTTGCATCTTCCCGATAGGTTGGAGATAAAGCATCTTAGATATGCCAACTGCCCTTGTAAAGATCTAAGTTGAGTTAAAATTTTGGGAGGTGGCATTTCTAAGATAGCTTTGATCTTTTCTGGATCTATATATATTCCTTGGTGTCGGACAACTAACCCAAGGAACTTCCAAGCTACCCAATGCACACCGTGACTCATTTTGAGGTTATATTATCTTAATTATTCAAAAAACTACTCTCAAGTCAAAGAGATGGTCTTCCTTTTCTTTGCTTTTGACTTTCAGATCACCAATATAGCACTCAACCTGATAGTGGATGAGTTTGTTAAAGATCTGAGTCATGGCCCGTTGGTATGTAGCACCAACATTTTTAAGGCCGAAAGGCATGACCTTATAACAATAGATTCTGATCGGGGTTCAAAAAGTAGTGTTCTTTCATCCTCAGAGGGCCATCTTGATTTAGTTATAGCTAGATGACCCATCCATGAAGGAGAAAACTGCATGAGATGAGGTGATGTCCACCATTAATTCCGGTGTAGGAAGAGGAAACTCATCCTTAGGGCATGCCTTGTTTAAGTCCCTGAAATCGACGCATATACGAATTTGACCATTCTTCTTCTTAACTAGGTGACACTGGCTAACCAGATATGGTTTTTTATTCCCTGATGAAACTAGCAACGATCAGTTTCTTGACTTCAGAAATGACCAATTGTTCAATTTTTAATCTCATGCATCTAGAAGCTTGCTTGATAGGGCTGGCATTAGGGTATATTTCTAGTTTATGGACTACTACATCAGGAGATAATCTGGGCACTTCTTCATTGCTCCATGCAAAGCCTTCCTTAAACTCAATCAATAACCTAACTAAGTCATTGGTTTATTTTTCATTCAGCAACGAACTGATGTATATCGGGCATAGATTTTCTTCCGTCCCGAGATTGATTTCATTAAGCTTGTCAATTATTGAATGGATCTCCTCTTTAAATTTTAGTGGTGCATCTTTGATTTGGAGATCATCTAGATCATCTGAAGTTTCTAAACATACATCCTCATAAGAGCTAGTGTGGTTTGAGAAGAACCTATCAGACTCCAAATGTTTGGTGACAACTAAGCAGTAATCATCATCATCGATCGGACCCAATGTACCGAATCCTAGTCCTGATCTTGATTGTGTATCCCTTCCTCTGTTATTCTGTAGCTTCTCGAAGTACTCTGACATGTGCTTATAACATGTATAAGGAAGCAAACCCTTTTTTGCAAGATTAAGAATACAAGGCGAGTACCAACCAAAAATCAATTCCATTAATTTTTTATATGAATTATCCTCAAGTTCTACATCAATTTTTGGACATAAGAATGATGATCCCAATAGAAATCTCTTCGGCTTGACATCCCTGGAATACTGAGGGGCTTCCTTAACTACTAAACCTTCAATTTTTTGAGACTAAAGTGAGGTTAGAGCTAAGGTTCCTAAATTCTTCCAAATAGTTCCACATAAATTTGATTCGAATACATTCATGCTCTGCTTGGAGGCCTGGTTTTCATCATTATCCGACTCGAGTGTCACCTTCAATGAAACTGGCTGAGAGGGATTGGTTGGTGTGCAAATCAAATTAGACTCATCCTCTGAGCTTGATTCCAAGTTTATGTGAATAGTAGGGGTACTCCTATGAACTGGAGCACAACCCCTACTGGCTGGTGGCCAACCAGGGCCAACCGAGCAAAGCAATGAATGAAGTATTTGAATCAATGATATAGAACTTGGCTTCAGTCTTCCAGTCACCTATCTCCAAAGGTAACACTATGGAACTTAAAGCCCTCTCACCTTGTTCATTGAACTCTCAACATCATTCAATCTCCTGTGGAGATGTTGATCCAATAAGGGTCTTTAGACTTAAAATGTTCACTGATGTACCTGGATTGATAAAAATCCTAGAAAGTCTGAATCTTCCCATGTCCACTGTAATGTAGAGGGGAAGGTTGTGCTCCATCTGTGAAGAAGGTCTTTGGTCATCGGGTAATAATTTTCCCAAAATGGAAACTTTCTTGTGATATTATAATCCACTTTAATCCTCCACAAGCATTTCCATGGGTGAAGCATCCGTGGAGGCTTCTTCATCCATTGACTTGTTGCTTTGAGGTAATTAAATTGCACGGAGGTTGACTGATCTCTGTTAGGTTTCTACATGGAAGATTACGGCTATCCCTATAACTCTATGATGACAAGTTAATCTCAGAACTGAGAAGGAAAGTCCAACTCTAATTCTGAAAGAGGAATATCAGAGTTATTATAATTATTATTTAGACTTGGAGAGTTTTCAATAAGAGTAGAATTAGATAACCCATTAGAAGTGACACAGATGTAATTCAAACTAGCTTTATTCCTTGATTTATTGGATTTTGAAGAAGGTACATAGTAGAAATCTAGTAAAGTAAGTGGGGTGAGGGATTTGATGCCCTCATCCACTGATACAAGATGTCCACTATTGGAAGATAGTTGCTAATGTAGTAGGCAACAAGAACCGGAGGTCGGACTCGATCGGTGATTGCGCTACTTGGCTATCCCGGCCAGATCTCCGCCGCTCACTGAGCTCCCCTTTCCTCAAGATATCTATGGAAATTTGCAAACCTTCCTTGATGTTGAAGGTTCAAGCTGCCTCAAGCACTTGCAAGGAAAGTTTCTTGATTTTGGATATAATTTTCTTAGATGATCGGGATATGGAGATATCCCAACATTCTTTAGTTTTGAGAGGATTGCAGGTATCCCCAAGGATTACCCTAATGGAACTAGATGGTTGTTCCACAAGGTATTCCTTTGGGATAACTATGGCACTGCCTTGAAGCTATGCCCAAGCCATCTTTGAATGTAAAGTAATCCTCCAAAGCATAGCCTAGCATGAGGTGATAGGAGCAAAAGTTAGGATCATTACTCTTGCTCACTTCCTCCAACCTTCTAAGCTGGGTAGCTAAAATTAGGTTTCTTTAAGAGATTCTTAAAGATTTTCCTGACCTCTCTCTTAAATGAATAAGGCCTATTTATTTTATCCGAAAGAGTAGGTAGATGGTAGCCACCTGGTGGTGAGTATGTGTATCGTTGCTGCTGTGGGTATTGGAGGAGGCGACAAAGGCGTGGAGTCTGGGCGTGGCCTAGATGGCCTGGTGGTAGAGGTGTGGAAGTGATGTGGAGCTCGAGGTCTCACATCTTCCGCTGCTTCCCCTTGTCTACTGCTATCACTACCCCTGGCTTCTTCTCATAAGCTTTCTATGGCTTTGGCTTTGTTGATTGATCCAGAAAAGGTAACTATTTGGCTTCTCCTTGTAAGCTAGCCACCTTGTTGATTAGTTTCTCTAATGTCTTGATGGTAAAACCTTTGAGCATGAAGGCGACTGGGCCATGATTACTCTTTAGTGTAATTTCAATGGCATGCTATTTAGATAGTTGTGATTCACATTTCATACTCAAATTACACCATCTGAGAATATAATCAATGAGGGACTCACGAGGATGTTGTTGAGTCACAACGAGATCGCTTACAACTACCCTTTACTGAGCTCCAATAAATCTCTTAATGAAGAGTTACTTCAACTCAGCAAAAGTCTTCACTGAACTGTTGGAAAGTTCAACGTACCAATCAAAGGCTATACCGGCTAAGCTACTAACAAAAAATCAGAAGAGTAACACATCACTGCCACCAGCATTGCAACAGCTGGCTTTGAAGTGCGCTATGTGCTGCCTTTGGTTCCTGTTGCCATCAAAGCTCTTGAAAGAAGGTGGCATGAAACTCTCAGGATACTGGATGGCATCAAATTCCTCTGGATAGGGTCTACCCATTGGAACCGATGATCCTCCTTGGGCTTGAGCTAATGCTTCTCTCACCTACTGCTCAACCATGGTTTTAATGTCCTTTTATTGAACGGAGGTACTATCCACTACCTTCTTATACAAGTTGCTACCGCCTACTCATCGGAGGTAAAGTCTTGGTTGGATCTAAGACATGTAATAACACTGGCTGACTAGTCTCTACAATAGTAAGATGCACTACCGGGGCTTGGTTTTGAAGTGCCAAAACTTCTGCTAGCAAGTCTTCAAGTATTTTCCCCATCCTATCTACTTGTTTAACCTTTTTTTTATTTGTTGAAGGAGGGTCAGAAGTATCTTCCTTCTCTTCTGCGCACCTTCCAAAGTTTTGATCTCGAAGGAGGAAACCCTAGTGTCTACCATATGTACAGAATCTTCTAACAGATCATCTTCATTAGAATCAAAGCTAACCTTCTCATCCTCTAAATCAGACTAGGCATA
Source organism: Cymbidium sinense (assembly GCA_021442155.1). Lineage (NCBI taxonomy): Eukaryota > Viridiplantae > Streptophyta > Magnoliopsida > Asparagales > Orchidaceae > Cymbidium > Cymbidium sinense. The sequence goes on along the minus strand of CM038226.1, from coordinate 24,253,452 downwards.
TCCCAAGATCTCCTTCTTCTCCACTAGCTACTGAGCTATAATGTCATCTAGGGGCCGGTCTAACTAAACAGGTTTAAAAGATCGAGGCTGGCTGATAGTAAGATCACTGTCATGAACATATAGACATCTAACTCTGCTGCTGCTAGAGAGCTAACCCTGTGAGGGCTAGGCTCACTAGAAGAAAGATGCTCCTAGTTGTCATTGGATCTAGATGGAGTGGTACTCTTAGGAGGATCTATATCCATGGGGATGACCAAGCCTCCAACTCCCTCTACGCTATAATCTTTATAACTCGTGGTGGTGGTGGTGATGGAATACTATACTCGTCCATTCTTTCTTCACCACAATATGGGGTCGAAGAGTTTGGCCTCACCGAGGTGGTGTAGATGGAATGGGATCTCTTAGTCGTAGCCAGATCACCAATGGGGTTCTCTTCTCCTCGGATGCAGCCTTCATGGCTTTTACTGGAATAGTGGATGATGGAACTAGTACCAGAGATGGTGGGTGTGGAGTAGAGCTGTGTGGTGGATGTACCACTGACTCTCTCTGGGTAGGAGCTCCTTCCCATGATGGGTAATACCCATCGCATGATCTGGCAGCGATCGATCGAAAGTCGACAAGTTGAGGTGCCTCACCGCTGTACCTCTGCCGCTCTCGACTAGTAATATGTACTAATGTATGGGCCTCCCTGGCCCTCTCCTATCTGATATGTCTGCCCACACTATGGGGATGATTGATTGTAAATCAAACTGAGCCTCGGACTCTGATCGTCTGTAAGCTCCACCTACCGATAGAACCCATCTAAGGCCGTATGACCTCCTCTCACCGATAAGAGCCTCAAAATGAGCTACTATTGAGGTGAGACTTAAATCCTCCTAATGTCTTCCTTCATCCAACTGAGAGGTGGTGAAACTTATTCTCTGTGATAAGAAAAGACATCTGGTAATTCCTCATTGCAGATTGAGTGGTCGCCTAGCTCCTTGGCTATACCTGACAACCGCTTGATTATGCGATTCTTATTTTAACATTGAGTCCTGGTGGAATGAACAGTATGGGAACTAGACCCTACCTCGTAGGTAGGGGAGACAATCCCTAAAATCAAGGGAGCCTTCCCCTTGGAGGAAGCTAACGAGTTGGTGCTAGCCCGTACTTAGCAGCAAGGGGAACAACTGGGTGCACTGATGCTGTAATTGCAACTGTTGTGGGAACTACCACAACCTTCCTCTTCAGTGAGGGAAACTCTGAGTCAGATGGCATCTCAGCTTGGATGACCTGCTTCTGCCCAGTCACCATGCTTCTGCTGACTATTGTGAGGGTGGTCCCCTCACATGTGATCCTAGCCCCCTCAACGCCTCAGCCAAAATGAATGAGGTGGGTGAAGTCGATGGGAGGCTGGCCCTATCCAAGGCCAAATCCATCCTAAAAGAAAATATGAACATGTACTTTCGCCACCTAAAACCCAAATGAATCAACCGACCGAAAGTCTACAATGTTGGAAAACAAACCCGAATCAGATTTTTGCATTAATTTGTTTTAGAATTTTGATCCCACACCCAACAATTTGGATATATTAAGTGTGGCTCTTTGAATTTGGGGAGATTTTGAGTTTAGAATTGAAGAGGAGATTTTTTTTAATGTAGAATCTATTTTCAACAAATTTGTGTATATTGAAAATGGGTTCAAATATATATATATATATATATATATGGAGAGATTGATGCTTCCATAGGTTCATATTTGCATTTGATTTTTGAGTTTGAGGACCCTTTATTTAACAAGTTTGAGTATGTTAAAGTAAAGGGTCAATTGATTTTGTTTGATTTGTGATTTTGGAATTTACTCACTTAGCAAATTAAGTATGCTAGGTGAGGTGTTTGAAAATAATTTTCTTCTTCTTTTGTTTGCTTCTTTGTGAGTCATGTGTGAATTTGAGAATGGAATCTTCACTTAGCAAATTTGAGTATGCTAAATGAAGAATCCAAGTATTTTGTTGTTGCTTTTTTTTTAAAAGAGGATCTTTACTTAGAAAATTTAGGTATGCTAAATAAAAGATCCAAATGTGTTTTATTGTGATGATTTTGAAAATGAGGATTCTTAGCAAATTAGGTATGCTAAACAAATCTAAATGTGTTTTATTTTGAATTTTGATGATTTTGAAAAGAGGATTCTTAGTAAAATTTAGGTATGCTAAAGAAATAAAATGTATTTATTTTGATTTTGAAAAAAAGATTCTTTACTTAACAAATTTAGGTATGCTAAAGAAATCCAAATGTGTTTTTTTTTGTTTTGATTTTTGAAAAGGGAATTCTTTACTTAGCAAATTTAGGTATGATAAATAAAGGAAATGCAAATGTTGTTTGATTTTTTTATATTGAAAAGAGGATCACTTAACAAATTTGGGTATGCTAAATGAAGATCCAAATGTGTTTTATTTTGACTTTTGAAAAGGAAATTCTTTACTTAGCAAAATTAGGTATGCTAAATAAAAGAAATCCAAATGTGTTTTATTTTGATGATTTTGAAAAAGATGATTCTTAGCAAATTTAGGTATGCTAAGGAAATCTGAATGTGTTATGTTTTGATGATTTTGAAAAGAGGATCCTTAGCAAATTTAGGTATGCTAAGGAAATCCAAATGTGTTTTGTTTTGATTTTTGAAATAGGAGTTCTTTACTTAGCAAATTTAGGCATGCTAAATAAAGGATTCATGTGAGCTTTTGATTTTCTATTTGTAATTTTGATTTTTTTTAAGAGAGTATATTCACTTAGAAAATGTGTATGCTAAATGAAAGATCAAAATTTATTTAAATTTTTATTTTGAAAAGAGAAATCCTTACTTAGCAAATTTAAGTATGCCAAATAAAGGATCCATGTGTTGTTTGATTTTTATTTTTTATTTTTATTTTTGAAAAGAGGATTCTCTACTTAGCAAATTTAGGTATGCTAAATAAAGGATCCATGCATGTTTAAATTTTGAAAAGATGACTGTTGATTTTATTTTTTGAAAAGGTGATTGTTGACCTTATTTTGAAAATCTTCATTCAACAAATTGAATGAAGATGTTCATTTGTGCATTTTGAAAATATGATTGTTGATTTTTTTTGAAAATGAAATCTTCATCAAAATAAATTGAGTGAAGATGTTCATTTGTGTTTTTTTAATATGATCGTCGATTTGATTTTTCAATAGATGAATGTTGATTTTATTTTTGAAAATGAAATCTTCATCAAAATAAATTAAGTGAAAATGTTCATTTGTGCTTCATTCTTTTTTTTTTTTTTTTGAAAATATGATTGTTCATTTTATTTTTGAATATGAAAGTTTCATTCATCAAATTGATTGAAGATGTTCATTTGTGCTTTTTGAAAATATGATTTTGGATTTTATTTTTTAAAAAGATTATTGTTGATTTTATTTTAAAAATGAAACCTTCATTTAATAAATTGAATGAGGGTGTTCATTTGTGCTTTTGAAAAATATAATTGTTGATTTTATTTTTGAAAATGAAATCTTCATCAAAATAAATTGAGTGAAGATGTTCATTTATGCTTTTTTTTAAAAAAAATATGATTGTTGATTTTATTTTTGAAAAGGTGATTGTTGATTTTTGTTTTGAAAATGTGATTGTTGATTTTGATTTTAAAATAATCCTACATATAATAATCATGAAGATTGTTAGATGAGGTTGATTTATGAAAAAATTTGTGCAAAAAATTTTATTATGTGCATTTTGAAAAAAGTGCTTTTGAATATTGATATTTTTGTAAAGGATTTATTTTTCTTTATTTTTGGAATGAACCTTTCCTTACCATGAAAATGGTAAGAAGGAAGTCTTTAGTTGTTTCTTTTTATTAAATTTTTATTTTCACCTATTGGGGAACCCAACAGGGGTTTGAAGTCCTAAAACCTAAAGGATGTTGGCTAGCTTAACTTAAGGATGAAATAAACTAAGTGCCAACGGAAAAGAAAGATAGTCTAGGATTCATATGAAATACAAACTCACTATCGATACTTAGAGATAACAATTATTTACCAAAGATGGAGAGAGGAACCATCTCCAACGGAGTCGCCAGAAAAATCTATGGTGAAATTTTATCCTCAATTCTTTTATCTATCTTTCTAAGAGAGAAAAATAAATAAAGAACCATAAATAAAATAACTTTCTTGGTTGGATACCACGTAGATCCACGATATTATTAGGTGATTGGGTATGATATTAAGGAATGATGTACTATCTCGAGAGATAGAAGTCACCATCCTAATGGACCTAATCAACTTAATAAGGACTCAAAAGACTATGGTCATACCAGATTCTTCCTCTACTTTACATGGAAAAGTAAAGCAAGATTTATTTTAAATCGGGTTCGTTAAGTTCCCTATGGAGGCAAGACCTCATAGTTAATTACATCCTAAGGAATGAGATCCCTTAAGAATACTCTCGATTAAGATAAATGATTGTTGTCTCCAAAGATTTCAAAGAGGACTATCAATCAATTGGTTTTTTAGAAGATCAAGTGGGATCAAGAGGAGGGAGTTATTATAAACCAATGGAAGATAAGTAGGAGATGTGATGCTAGGAAGCCTAGTAAGCATCCCAAACTATCATATAGTTGAGCTTTATATTTTGAAATTGAAGTGATTTATTTGTTTGAGTTGAATTTTATTAGAAATCTAGGCTTATAATTCCACAACACAAGATCGCGGAAAATGTCTAAGAGGTGAGGATTTATGCTTATAGCCCAAAAGGGAAGTAGCAACCTCAACTTAAATCTAGGGAGCTTTCAGAAAAGACCACCCTAAATCTAATGAGAAAATGGGTATTTGGTTTACCTCCACAAGAGAGGATAAACCACCCGACTGTTTGGACTTACAACCGCCTAGGGGTAGCCGCCAACTAACTACTCCTATAATTTTAAATACATGTAGGTAAATCATATGCTTTTGCACGATAGCTAAGCTGTTATTTATTTAGAAAGAGACTAAGTCCTTAAACACACTCTCTAAGAGACTAGATCATGTAGGGCATGATTAATGATGTAATTTTAATAAAAATTTTATTATGTTTTATTTTTATTTTTGAAAATTAATTAGACACAAGGTTTAGGATTCATATACCTAATGCATGAGAAATTAGATTATGGGCTAAAATCAGCAAGAAAAGAGGTGTGTTTCTACCATGGCTCTCAAAGGTCAAGCCAAGTTCCCTGGCAAAGGTGGAAGCTCTCCATAGAAAGAGTGTAATAAGATGCTTTTAATGCATGATATGAAAACATACAACATCCAGCTATGGGGTTACTAAATATTTTATCTTATTTTATATCCTAGGCTTTAGGTGAGGTTATGAGTTATTTATTTTTAGTTTTGAGTTAATTAATTGGATAGAAATTTTATATTTCCCTAAGAGCCTAATAGGGTCCAAGCCATTCATCAAAGAAAGGAAGAAACTAGAAAAATATTCCACCTTAATGCACAAGCTAAATAAACATCAAATAATTTATAAAGCTAGCATAAAAGAATAGGAGGCCTTTTATGTCCGGGCTCCACCGCACAAACCCGAAAATAAATTGAGTAGTCGAGCTCTACCCTTTACAACCCATATTACAAATGAATTAATTACAATAAAAAAGGAATTCATGTTATGGGGGTCTTCATTCTTCATTTCTTCTTTCTTCTTTCTTCTTCTTTCTTCTTTTCTTCTTCTTCTTGGTTGGTTAGAATGTGTTGTTCTATTCAAATGGTACATAAGACATAGTCTTGACCAATGTTCTTCCTAATCTCCATAACATTCATTCCAAATCCTAATTTGCAAAATTACATGAAATTGAGAAAAGTAAATCTAACTAAAACATGCAAAATAGAGATTAGCTAAGCAAACCACACAATCTCATGCATGTATATGAATAAATTAGACTTAGCACCCTACACATGGGTAACCAAGTCCACCTGGCCTATTTTGGATTATGCTTAGGGGTATAAGCAACCAGCACAGCAAAAATATTTATATTTTATTATAATGCCCCTTAAGCACAATCCCTTGCAAAAGATAATTATTAGACTAAGATCATCCTACCATTTAGTCAGTCTATGCACATACACCCTAACATCTAGACTAAAACATCACATCATAAAACAAAAATAAGCATCAAACCATGCACCACCATAAAATATGACTAGAGATGGTGACTTAGCCTAATGTGTGTGCCATTTAAGGATTATGTGGTATGTCTTAGAAGTTTTAGGTTAGAGTTTTCTAAGTGAGAGAGGTTCAACTTAGAGTTATTTCATTTAAGTGATTTAGTTAATTTGGTTGATTTTATTTGATGGTTTGATTTGGTTTGAATGAACCTACAATTAGTTACTATGTGTTGTAAATAGAGGAAAAGAGAACAAGAACTTTCTTTCCTCCCTACCTTAAGTAATTTCTAAGGTACATTCATTAATGTTTTTTGTTTAGTGAATGTTTTGTTATGTATTTTAATTAACCCTAAGTTTAGATTTTTCTCTAAATAAGCCTATTCAAATAAGAAAGGAATTTTTAGGAGTAATTGAAGTGAATTACTATCACAAAACACACAACATTTTATCTCTTTCCAACATATGTAACATGCATATGGATGAATCCTAAGCATATCTATACATACAAATGTAAATATTTAGCACACCTTCATGATGAATTCTAAGAGATGTTGCTTAAAAAAATTTATATGCTTCATGATGCATGATTTTGTTAAGTAGAAAAGAAAGGGATTTTTTTATCCATTATTCATATGCACATTTACATGTATGAAAGACATAAGTGAGTATGATGCCATTATTTTATACACTAGGTGTGTAAGGTACAAGACCTACTTGGGGCTACTTAAAGCCTTGCAATCACGGGATGTCCAAACTAATATACCACTTTTCTTAGATATATGTTCATTTACAAAAAGGAATGAATGGAAAAAGAGTCATGCAAAAGATTTTTATGTTTGTTTTGGTTATGCAATTTACATGTGTAAATGTGAAGATCCATCTTAAATGATAACATAGGAATGAATAAGAATAGATTTAAGCAAGTGTTATGTTCTTTTCATATGAACTATACACTTTACAAATCCTATTCAAAACTATGTTAAAAGAGAAGAGAAGGAAAGTCACATATTTCACATGTTTATATTATACTCACATGCAAGCTTATAAATATTTATAAGTTGCATTCCTTTTCATTTGTCACCTTTGATTTATAGGTTTTGAAAATAAATAAAAAAAATTTAATTGTGATAATAGCCATTCATATTATTACTTTAATCAAAATAAGCAATTTGACATAAAGAAAATATTTCATTTTAATTTGATTTTTCAAAAAGTATGAATGTATGATTTCATATGACAAACAATATTTAGCATGCTAGTCTTATGGAATAAGATCATTTAAAGTGAATCAAATTGTTTAAAGAAATTTTATTTTAATTTTGATTTGATTTGATTTAGGAAATGTAAAAAGGTTTGCTAGTCCTAGCCCATCTCCCACATGTGTATGTTGTTTTAGTTTAATTTTTAGAGCCATTAGATTGATTTTATGTTTTCTTAAGTTAAGGTGTACATTAAGTTCATTAATTACCCCTTACCTACACCTCCTTAACATAATTATTTAAATAATTATGAGCCAACATATGATATGCTACCACATTGAATTTAAATCAGAAATGCACCCTAAGAAAGAAAGGGCATAATGCAATTTACACACAATTATTGATTAATTAAGCTAAGGGATTTAATTAAGTACTTTCATACCCTTCTCACACATGTGAGTAGGAAATGATTTTCTTAAGCTTACATAGGTTATTGAACACCTAAGTATATACCCAAGAAAGAATTGATAAAGTGATTAAGTTTTTGGATTAATTTTTTGATTTTGAGTTTAATTAATTAAGCTATTTAATGAAATGATTAAATCATTAACCAATTTGTAAATTAATTAAGTTTTCATTCAAGTGAAGTAGACTTAGGGAAAAGGTTTGGAAAAGGCATCCTAATCTCATTAAGTCTATCCACTGTTCCAAGATGATTACCAAAATTTATTAATGAATTTATCAACATTTAATAGGCTAATTAATCATTTAATTGATTAAGGGAGTGATTAGAGATGAAATAAGCACCCAAATTAATCCAATAATAAATTCCAAGAAAATCATGAGAAGTAGTGGTCATCCCACCAATTAATCCTAAGGAGTTTGAAATTAATTATTGAAATAATAATTAAACATAATTATGTCCCCAATAAAACTTAAATTGATCAAATGTTCTCCAAAATCAATTATCTTTAAAATGAAGTTGAGTTTGTATTTTTTTCAGATTTTTTGCATTTAGTTATGTATTTTTGAAGTTTCAATGATTAAGGATAATTAAATAACCATATTTATATAACTAATCCCATCGGCGCCACATGGACCACTGAAGTGGTGCGTGATTTCCACATGGAGAGATGGGATTGGTTATTTAAGTTATCAAATCGGCTGCACAGTCAGCCGGTGGTGCTACGCATTTTCTCCTTGGACCGTCCAAAGATCGGATGATCTGGATTAAACATGTGGATCTAAAGAGATTAAAACATGGGATCTAATAGAATTAATCAAGATTGTCCATCCAAAACACGCGGAATGGACGATCCATGATTCATCTCGCCTCACTGAGAGATGGTGACCATCCTCAGCTTCATTTGAGCTCACTTGAGCTCAAATTGAGTGGAGATTGAACACACACCATCTAAGAGCAAAGAGAAAGACATCTAACGATCAATTTCAATTTGGATGATACTTTCCTTCACAAAGGACCAAAGAATTTTATACCTAAGCTCGGTTTTGAAGCATACCTCATCGGAGGCTATCACTAGCGCTCCCAACCATCGAGGTAGCTTCGTCTAGTGGATGTGAAGCCCTATTAAAGGTTTGAAGGCTTGAGGTGGAGTGGGTCTTCCCTTAAAGCTTCCTTCAAAGGCTTGCGGCTTTAGTCTAGCTCCCTCTTCCTGTAGCTTAGATGCTTGGAACTAGACTTGGGTGAGCTGACTGGGTCCTCTGATGGTGCTTCCAAGAGGAATTGGCTTTTGCTGGAGTAATGAATGAGTTGGAATTTCTTCCAACCTCCCCTATTTTTGGCTTAAGTAAATCAAGAATGGAGAATTAGGAAGAGCTTAGGGATTGCTTCAGAGAGCTTGGGGAGCTTGCTTTAGGTCTCTCTGGCTCAATTGATTGCAAGTGATATCAAATGAAGTGAAATTAGGGGGAGTATATCTCCCCCTATAAGGATCAAATTATCGTGAGCTATCCTTCCAATTTAATCAAATTGATCACTTGGAATAGGTTTGTTAGACTCTTAGAGGTGTCATGTGATTCAATTTTGGCAGAGAAGAGTGGAGAGCCCACATGTTAAATGAGTGTGGGAGTGATTTCATGTGGAGAATTTTCCATTGGGTGCCCATGGGTGTCAATTGACCCAAACCCATTGGGTCATGTGCACCACTCATTAGTGTCCATTTGGTCCACTAAGAGGGTGCTAAGTGGCCATGAAATGGATTTAACCAAATTTTAAGTGGAATTTGCCATAGGTTACCCCTTGACCTAGGGGTAAAATGATCATTTGGCTTTGATTTCAATTTAGCAGTTTGTAATAGTTTGAAATTGGGTTGGGCCAAATTTCAAAGAATTTGGAGTTTATTTGATATCATTTGGCTCATGTTGACCCATTTAGGTCAAAATGGGTCAACTTGGGTCAAGTTAACCAATTGGTCAAATTAGGTCAAACCAAGGGTCGGGTCAAGTTCATATGATCATTTGAAATATTTTGGTATCATTGGTTTGGTTCAATTTGATTTGTACTTGGTAGAGACCAATTTGAATTCATTTAGGACAAATGGGTCAAGTTGACCAATTTGACCCAATTAGGTCATGGGTAGGTTTAGGTTTGGTTGGTCATTTGAAATGTTTTGCAAGCTTTGGTTTCAATCAATTATGATTTGGTTTGATTTTGGCTTGATTTGACCTTTTAGGTCAAGTTGGGTTCATGGTCAATTGGGCTAGGTTGGGTCTAGTTGGCCAATTGAGGCTTTGGTTAAGTTCAATAAGTGATTTAGAATGAACTTGACCCATTGGTTGCAATTGATTTGGCTTAGATTAAGATTTGACACATTTTGACTTTCTAGGTCAAGTTGGGTCAACTTGGGTCAAGTGACCAATTAGGCTAGGCTCAAATGATGACTTGGTCAAGTTCAAACATTCATCATAAACTAGTTTTGATCAATGGTTTCAATCAATTTGGCTTATGGTGGATTTTGTTTTTTGGTTTCATCAATGTTGACTTGGTTTGACCTAATTTGAGTGATTGATCATCTTATGATAATTGTTTCTCACAATGTGAGGCTTAGATGGGCTAAGTTCAATCCAATTTGGGTAGGATTAGAATTTGGCTCAAAAAGGTACTTTAGATCACTTTGGGTCAAGTGAGCCTAAGTGGGTCAATTGACTTGATCAAGGCTTGATTCAAGTTTGGTTGAACTCACATATGGATTTATGATTGAAATATAAATCACTTGCACATGATTTAGAGTCAAATGGGTTTTGATTCATTTTACAATTTCAAGTTCAAAGGATGAACATGTTTGATTTGATTTGAGTCTTGAATTTAGTTTTGGTTTGATGATTGAAGTTTGTGTTTATATTTGGTTTCATGATTAAAGGATTGATTGAATCATGAAGAAATCCAAGGGTTTGAATTGATTTGAGGTTGATTTGACTAAGTTCAAGAATTTGACTTGAAAGAGTTTAGGTTGGATTTTGATTAGATTTGGGTTTGAGTTTTGAATTGATTTTTAGATATTTGAATTTATATTTTATTTATATTTGTGAATATAAATGAGAATATAAATGAGTTATGAGACAATCTCTTGAGTTTGAAGTGATTTGAATTTGATTTGAACTAAGTCCATAAGATGATCAAAGGCTTAGAAAGATTTTGATTTGGAATTCAATCATTGGCTTCAATCATTTGGAGTTGATTCATGAGTTGAGAAAATCCATTGGAATTGATCTAAGGGTTAAGAAAATCAATTAAGTTTGAGATGATTTGAGTTTTTGAAGTTGGTTTGGATTTGGAGTCTGAAGTTGATTTGGATTTGAGAAAATCAATTAAGTTGGAATTGATTTGAGTTTGAAGTTGGTTTGGAGTTGAAGTTTAACTTGAAAGAAGGGGATAAAGATTTGGTTCAAGCTATAGGATAGGCAAGTTTTCCTAAAACCCCTAAGACATGACCTATTCTTATAGCTAACTCTTCTAAGTCTCTAGAGTTAGGTTAAGTGTTCACCTAATCACTAGAAAGTGTCTTAAGACCAAGGAACTCTTAATGTCAAGAGGAGTCCTATGCAAAGATGGATAAATAGCTCATTCTAAAATGAGGTCAACAGGGACTTAGGAGACTTTCCTACCCTATAGCCTAAACTCAATTCATGTTTTCCTTCTCAAATTAAACCCCAAATTCCAAATTCAAAATCAAATTTCAAAAAATCACAATCAATCCCATGATCAAATCCAAGCTCAAAATCCTTCATAAACCTTATGATTGAATTCCATGACTTTACTAGCTAAGTCCAATCCAATTCAATTCAATATTTTTTTCTCAAAGATCAATTCAATCCTCCATCATATACCAAATCAAGTCCAAATTCCAAATCAAATGATTGAAACCCATAATCAAATCCAAAATCAAAATCCTTCCTAAGTCCTATGATTTTATTGTATGGACTTTGCCTTAGCCAAATTCAAATCAATCCAAATTCAATTGATTTTCTCCAAGATCAATTCAATCCCTCAATCACTCATCAAATTCAAGTCCAAACTTGACTCCAAGTGATTGAATCCCAAAATCAAATCCAAACTCCCAATTCCCCCTTAAGCCTTATGATTGAATTCCATGGACTTAGCCAAATCTCCGCCCAATTCAATCCAAATTTGATTGATCTCTTCATGAATCATTTATATCTTTATTTATATTCATAAATATAAATGAAATATGAACTAGATCAAACTAAATCAAACTAAATCAAATCAAATATAAACCAAATCAAAACTAAATCAAACTAAATCAAATCAAGCCAAGACTCCTCTTAAGCCATATGGACCTACTTCCATGAGCTTAGCCAAATCTCAACCCAAATCAAGTCAAAATCAATTTATTTCTTCACAAATAAATTATATATTCATTTATATTCATGAATATAAATGAAACCCACATTCCAATGATCAAAACCAACCAAACTAATTCAATTTCCTTCTTAGCCCTTTTGACCTACCTCCATGAGCTTAGTTAAATTTGCTTCCAAATCACTCTAAACTCAAGTGATTTTCTCATAATTCATTTATATCTTCATTTACATTCACAAATATAAATGAAATATAAATTTAAATAGCCAAAACCAAATCCAAAATCAAATCAAAACCCAATTCAAGCCCTTTTAGCCAATTCCTTGGACTTAACGAAAACCTACCTAAATCAAGCCAAAATTAATGGATTTTCTCTTGAATTAATCATTCCTTCAATCATCTATACAAATATAAATGAAACCTACAATCATCAAGCCAAATTAAAATCAACCCATGTCAAGCCCAACTTAGCCCTTTTGACTTGAAAATTACAAATGAACCAAAACCTATCATAGCCCAAATTGATTGCAGTTGAATTGATATTTCAATCCTAAGCTTATATATAAATCCAACTAAACCTTAATCAAACCAAAACTAAGCCAATTAACCCATTTAAGTCCACTTGACCCAAAGTGTCCCAAAGAACCCATATGAACTAAGTTCTAATCCGACCCAAATTGGATTGAACCAAGCCTATCCAAACCTCATACCATGATCATCAATCACCCTAGGATGATCAATTGCCTTGAATTGAGTCAAACCAAGTCAACTTGGCCATTTGACCAAGTCAACCCTTAGCCCATATGTAACCTAAATTAGCCAAAACTCACCATACACCAAATCAATTGAAATTATTGATTCATACCAATTCATAATCAATGATTGAACATGACTTGACCATCAATTGAGCCAAACCCAACCTAATTGGCCATTTGACCCAAGTTGACTCAAATTGACCTAAAAAAGATAAAATAGGTCAAATCATGATCTAACCCAAATTGATTGTAATCAAAGGCTCAACTTCATTCCAAATTGATTATTGAAGCCATTGAGGCCAATTTGACCGGTTAACTTAACTCAACTTAGCCCAAATTGACCTAAAAGGTCAAATTAGCCAAAATCCAAATTGATTCAAATCAAAACCTACAATCATTTTCAATTAACCAATTGAACTTGAACCAACACCAAACCCAAGCCAATTTGGCCATTTTGGTCAAATTGGTCAACTTGACCCATTTGACCAATATGAATCCAAATGAGCCAAAATCGAACCTCGGCCAAATTGATTGAAACCAGTTGAACCAAAACTCTTCAAACCATCATTTGAACCTAACCAAATTCTTGGTTTGACCCAATTTGACCAATTGGTCAACCCAACCCAACATGAACCAAATTGACCCATTTAACCAAATTAAGCCAAAACCCATAAAACTAACTCATGAGACATTGCAACTAACCACCAAACTCATCATAGGTCAACCCAAAATCATTCCAAACCCAGGAGCCAAACCCAAGACAAATGCCCCTTGGATATACCTCCCCATGTGGGATTTTACCAAAATTGGCAAAGTCCACTCTCCTATCATCTTTGGCAGCCATCAAACACCCAAATGGGGCATCACCTAAGAATTTTCTCTTCTTATGCGAAGCCAAAATAGGGGAGCTCACCTTCGATTCCAATTTCTCCATTTCTCAACCAATATCAGATTCCTCCTACATACACCTTGCATACACCCCGTCAAAACTACCCAAGCCATTTCTCAAGCTCCAAATCAACCAGAGGATAGACTTCGATCAAAGTTGAGTGTCCAAAGGGGAAATCTTGGTCTCCTGAGCCAACCACTTAGAATCAACTCAATTTTTGCTCAATAGGGTTTCATCTCTACTAGATGAAGCTACCTCAAGCGTACGAGTCACCGGTCTTAGCTCTCATGAGATAATTGCTACAAATCGAGCTCTAGGAGAAAATGTGTTGGAGCTTTATGAATAAAAGTTGCATGTGAGCTGATCCTAGCTGTTGGATCTTGGATCCCCGCACGGTGTTGTTTGATATGAATCCAAGCTCGAGTGAGCTTAGATCGAGCGATCCATGGAGGACGGGCTCCATCATTCGTTGCTCGTGGGAAGAGAGATCACGAGCCATCCATTTTGCATGATTGGAATGGACGGCCATGATCAGATCATGCTAGATCATCTGTTTAACCCTTCTTTTGCCATGGGCTTGATCATGACCATTCGATCTTAGATCAGATGAGTCACAGAAAAGCGCATCTCGCTACCATCCAAGTCAATCGCGGATGTGACTAATTAAATAGACAATCGTGGTGCCAATGGAAAGCATCGCATTAGCACCCACATGGTGTCGATGGGATTAGCTTAATTAAGGTTAATTTAATGATTTTTAAGGCTGAAACTTTCATAATTCATAACTAATTGTAGAAAAATACAAAAAATACAAATAAAGGCTCATTTTAAAGGTATTTCAAAGGGGAATCCACTAAAATTATTCTTAATTTATTTTAAATAGTATTTTAGGTTTAATTAAGGTATAATTAAAAATTTAATTATCATGATTACTCATTAATTAATTAACCAATTAACTTCAAACTTTCTAAGAGTGTTTAAGTGTGACATCTACCTCTCCTATTTTTCTTGGGATTTATTGATTGATTAATCAGAGAAATTGATTAATTAAGCCCTAATTACCTTCTTAACTTAATTAAGTGATAATTAACCATATGAACAGTAACTTGTTTAATTAATTAGGTCATTTATCACTATTTATCAGTGAGGAAGCTTAGGGAATTTGATTGGGGCTTCTCTCCTAATTTTTTTCCTAAACTTCATTCACTTCTTCATGAGAAATTAATTAAGGCTTAATGGATTAATTAATAACTTGATTAGTTTAATTAATTTTAAAATACATATGAACCTTATTAATTAATGGGTAGATCTTTAGGTGTTGATAGCCTAAAGACATTTAAGGAAATTACAGTTAGCTCACATGTGTGGGAAAACCATAAGTGTACTTAATTAAGTTCCTTAAGCAATTAACTATTAATTATGAGTTAATTGCATTAGGCCCTTTAATTTCTTAGTACCATTGGTAATTTACTTTTCAATTAACTTGCATATCACATTGGCTCATAATTATTTAGTTAATTACCTTAAGGTAACATAAGTAAGGGCTAATTAATTGATTTAATTCATACCTTAACTTAATTAATCTATAAAATCAAGCTAATTATCTCTCATTAAATCAAATTAACTTACAAATAATAGATGGTATTAGGATTAGCGAACATCTTTCCCTCTTTCTCTCTTTCCTTGAATCAAGTTAAACATCAAATTAAAAAAATTATTTTAAAAAAGCTTTTATTTATTTTAAATGATTTTATTTACTATAATTTTCCTTAGAAATTAGTTTGATTGAATGAAATCATATGCTTTTTTATTTATTCCTCTATAATCATATTAAATGTTGTATATCATTTGATTCATGCATTCATCTTTTCTAAAATTAATTAAATTAAATGATTTCCTTTATGTCAAGCTTGCATGTGTTATTTTAATTTAATATATTTGTGGTTATTATCACTATTAGATCCAAATATATATTTTAAAGCTTATAAATGAATGATTATATATGCTATGAATGCTAGTTATAAATACATAGGAGATGTATGTGATTATACCTTAAGTGTATTGATTGAAGCTTTCTTTTCTTTGATTCATGTGTAGCTTTACATGCATTTGAATGTTAATAGGTGTATAGTCCAGGACATCCCGTGAATAGTTAGCCAAGGAGGTGATTTGAATACCTCACTTCCCTGGTTAATAGCGATAAGTACTTATTTGATTTCATTTATATGTATTTCTACATTACAATTTGAATAAGAAATTTAATACAAATGCATAAATATTTCAATCAAGTAAAAATATAATTTTTTTCATGATTTTACTTCCTTTACTTATGTATACATTCATATGTATTTGAGAAAAGCAAATATTTAGTCTGGACATCCTGGGAATATGAGGCTTTAAGTAGCCCCAAGGAGGTCATTTAATTGCCTCACTTCCCTAGTTAATAATGACATGTACTACCTTATGTCTCTAATACATATGTGTGTGCATTTAATTATGGAATTATAACTCCTTTTCTTTTATCAAAATACATGCTTTTACAATTGTTCAAGTGATTGAATTAATTGATCATGTGATTTAGAGTTCTCTTTCTTATGATTCATGTATGAAAATTTACATATGGTTGAATGCAATGTATATATATATGGACATTAGGAATGTGAGGCTTTAGTTATCCCCAAGGAGGTCATTTGATTACCTCACTTCCCTAGTTTATAATGAAACGTACCTATTTAATTTTATCATTATGTATTTTTGAATAAGAATTTAGATAGAGCTTTAAATTAAAATGATAAGAAAATTCAATCAAATAAAAAATATAAACTCTAAATGTACATACTCATATCATTCAAGTGCTAAAATAATATATGTATGTATACTTAGATTTAATTATATATGCATGTTGCATGTGATGGAATGGTTAAACATATGTCATGTGATAGTAATTCAATCAAATTAATCTTAAGATTTCTTTCATATTGAATATGATTATTTAAAGTGAACCTAAACTTAAGATTAACTTAAAACATGTAATAAGTCATTCCCTAAAAAGAATTGGGCTAATTAACATGCTTTAAAAGTGACTTAAGGTAGGGATGAAAGAGAGGAACCCTCTTTTTTTCTTCTCTTTATGACACTTAGTTGCTAAGTGTAAGTCAAATGAAATAAAAGAAAATACTAAGTGAAATTTCAAAATCAATTAAACCACTTAAAGTGAAATCAAACTCCTATGATTAAACTCCTTTCACATTTAGAAAATCATAACCTTAATGACTAGTTAGGACATACCACACAAGCCTTAACACACACATTAGAACTAAGTCACCACTTCTAGCTTTATGTTAGGGTGATACATGGTATGATGTATGTTTGATTTTATGATGTATTATTTTAGACTGGATGTTAGGGTGTATATTTTGTAGACTAGATGTTAGCCTGATTAGCCTAATCATATTTTCTGCAGGGGATTATACTTAGGGGGTGCTTAAAATAAATATAAATGCTCTATTTGCAAGTTGCTTGAACCCCTAAGCATAATCTAAGTTAGGACAGGTGGGCTTAGTTACCTATATGCAGAGTGCTAAGTCCAAACTATATATATAACTGCCTGGGTTGTATGGTATGTTTAGCTAATATTTATTTTACAGGTATAGTTAGATTTACTTTTCTTATTTTTAATATAATTTTTCATTAAGAATTAAGATTAGTGTTATGGGGATTAGGGTGATCAATGGCTAGAAGGCTTTGTCTGGGAGGCCCCATGCCTTTGGAGTGGAGCAAATCAAATTAAAGAAGGAGGAAGATACATGAAGCATGAATAATGAAGATTATAAGACCCCCATAGCATTTATCCATTTGTAAATTATAATTATTCTTTCATATTTTGGGTTGTATAAGGGTAGAGCTCGGCTACCCATTTTCTCTTTTTGAGTTTTACGGTGGTGCCCGACTGCACCGGCCTGTTATTCTTTTACGGTAGCTATAAAATATTTGATGTTATGTTTAGCTTGTGCATTATAAATGGCATGCCTCCTCATAGTTTCTTTATGATTGGTGTTTGTTGTATGGACCGAAACGATTAGACTCTTAAAATACTATTTAAATAACTCATAATCTCAAATTATTAAATCAAAATAAAGATTAGTTGAATGTTGTATATTTAATATCATGCATATTGCCTCTTGCTAAGATAGGGTTGATTTGAAGATCTTCTCATGGTGGAAAACACCTCTTTCCTCCGTGATTTAGCCCACAATCCATTTCATCATGCATTTAGACATATGAAAATTCTATGGCCTTTGTCAAAATGAAGTGTCAAAATCAAATAAAAATTGAAAAGATTTGTGTTTGTTGATTAAGTTCATACCGCTATGCTCTAGTCTCCAAGGGAGTGGGTTTAAGGACTTTAGTCTCTTTCTAAAGAACAATAACCAACTATCTTGCAAAATTATATGACTTTCCTACATGGTTTTAAAGCATAGGAGGAGTTAGTTGGCTACCACTCCAAGCAGTTATAAGTCCAGCAATCTAGTGGTTTACTATCTCTTATGGAAGTAAACCATATACCCACTTTGCTTAGATTAGGTTCTTTGGCTTATGCCAAAGAACCCTAGATATAGGATCCGAGGTTGATGTTTCCTTTGAGCTACAAGCATAAATCCTCACCTCTTAGGTATTTTCACATTCTTGTATTGTTGGATTATAAGCCTAGTAATCTAATAAAATTTTAATACAAACACATAATTCTTTTCACTTTGAAATATATAAAGCCCAATTACATGATAGATTGGAATGCCCATTAGGTTTCCTAGTATCATGACCATTCTCTACCCCACTTCTTAAGCTTTCAAAAATAAGTCTTCTCTTTTATCATTCTCATTTGATTTTCCAATATATCCAATTTATTGATAGCTATCCTTGAAATATTTGGAGACAACAATTGCCTACTTTAATCAAGAGTATTCCTAAAGAATTCATATTCCTTAGGATGTAATTAACTATGGGGGCTCATAAAAATTTTAGAACCCAGTTTAATATAAACCTTACTTTATTTATCCATATAAAGTAGGAGAAAATCTCTAGTATATTCAAGACCCATCATGCCTTAGGAGTCCGTATTAGGTGATTAGATCTATTGAAGGGTGATATCTCTATCTTTCGAGATAGTATATCATACCTCAATGTCATACCTGATCACTTCAATAAGTACCCCCTTAGATCTACATGGTGTCCCCCATACACATCCAAAAATAAACATCCTACTCATATATATATCCAACTAAACCTTAATCAAACTAAAACCAAGCCAATTGACACATTTAGGTCCACTTGACCCAAAGTGACCTAAAGAACTCATATGAACCAAGTTTTAATCCAATCCAAATTGGATTGAACCAAGCATATCCAAACCTCATACCATGATCATTAATCAGTAGGATGATCAATTGTCTTAAATTCAAGTCAACGTTATTTGACCAAGTTAACCAAGCCCATATGAAACCCAAGTTAGCCAAAACTAGTCCTACACCAAATCAATTGAAATAATTGATTCACATCAACCCATGATCAATGATTGAGCTAAACCAACCCTAATTGTCCATTTGACCCAAGTTGACCCAAATTAGCCTAAAAAGCTAAAATAGGTCAAATCTTGATCTAACCTAAATTGATTGTAACTAATGGCTCAAGTTCATTCCAAATCAATTATTGAACTTGACTAAAGCCATAATTGAACCCAATTAAATTGAACCCAATTGACAACTTAGCCCAAATTGACCTAAAGGGTCAAATTGGCCAAAATCAAATTAAAGCCTTTGTCAAAAATGAAGTGTCAAATACAAATAAAATTTGAAATGATTTCTCATTTCATTGCTCAATCATGCTCTAGCCTATTAGAGAGTGAGTTTAAAGACTATAGTATCTTTCTAAATTAGTAATAGCCTAATTATCTTGCAAATCATATGACCGGACTACATGGATTTAAAGCGTAGGAGGAGTTAGCTGGCTGCCACTTCATGCGATTATAAGTCCTGCAGTCGGGCAGTTTATCCTCTCATATGGAGGCAAACCTTATGCCCATCTTCTCTTAGATTTATGTCGTGATTTAGCTCTTGCTAAAGTTTCATAGATTTAGGATATGAAATTACAGCCTTTTACAAGCATAAATCCTCACCTCTTAGGCATTTTCCTAACCTTATATTGGTAGACCATAAAACCCTAATAATCTAATAAAATTTCAACTCAAATAAGATAATTTCTCTTCAATTTCAAACAAATAAAGCCCAAATATATGATAGATTGGAATGCTCACTAGGTTTCCTAGTATCATGAGCATTCCCTACTCATTTTCTTTGGCTTAGATAATAAGTCTTCTTCTTGATCTTTCCCACTTTATTTTCCAATATAGCCAATTTATTGATAGTCTATTCTTAAAATCTTTGAAGATAATAATTGCCTACTTTAATCGAGAGTATTCTTATGGAACTCACCTTCCTAAAGATATATTAACTATGGGGCTTGCCCCCATAAGACACTTTAGAACTCGATTTAATATAAATCCTACTTCATTCATCCATGTATAGTAGGAGAAAATTTTCTAGAACTTTCAAAAACCCATGATACCTTCAGAATCCATATTAGGTGATTATGTTTATTGAAGGGTGATGTCTCTATCTTTTGAGATAGCACATCATACCTACATGTCGTAATCGATCACTCAATAAGTATCTCATATCTACGTAGTGTCCCCCATACATTCAAAAATAAACACCATAAGGACACAGAGTTTCAGCATGCAATCAACAAGTACGAGGAGTTATGTAGGGAGTTGTGAAAGAATATGCACATTACAAATAGCAAATAGTGCAGATGATGCCGTTCTTTTCTCGCACCTTGACTAGTCGACAAAATACCGCATGGATAGATGCAGTCTCATTCATCCCAAATGTCGGTCTGCACACATATATGATCCAACTTCATACTCATATCGAAAGCAATGTTGAGTCCATTTCGGTCATGGTAAAACATGCCCTCCTATCTATGATCCTCCACTGGTCTACATGTCATACATCCATGGAGTGTATCCCATTACTCTCTTCCTGCCATGAGCATCAGTAGAGATACCCGAGGTTATACACCTTGATGATGCACTGCAGACCACTAATCAGGTTGAATATGAATCACAGCAGTGACAACACCATCTACAAGACCATCCTCGAAGACCACTAGTCCAGTATACTCCAAGGAGTGATGCACTTCAACCACGCAGACATCGCCATCGATAGATTTTTTACATGTCTCTCTTGTACATAACTATTGTATTTTCTATTTTCACATTTATGGTTTGTACACTTTTTTTACTACTCTCTTTCTACTTTTAAGTTTGAACTTTGCAAGAGTTACTGGGTTGATCTGACAAGTATTACCTCTTAATGATAAGTTTTGCTTGATAGCTACATAAGTTTGGGAATTCTATAAATAGTGCATTTATTATTTTTAAGAAGTTTTATTTTTTCTTATTGTGCATTCTTTTTTCTAGTTCTTTTCGTGTTTTAATGGGATTATAAAAGTAGTAGATTTAACTTGTCTAAAAATATTGTTTGGCCAGATTTAAGTTAAATCTAGCTTAAATCCTACAACCAAACAGCCCCTAAATTTATTAATGGGTTTCATCAAGAAGCTGTATATATTATAATCGAATTTTATCAACATAAAAGTCATGGGAAATTTTTTACGATACCAAGCTCACTTGATTACAATAATCAAGCATCCGACACGGCAAATCGAGGCTACCCCAAAATTTTGACCGCACCATAGTGTTTGCGTGTGTTTCCAAATTTCGCCTACCATGCTAGAATAGCGAATTTTTTTCAACATAAAATTCTTGGGAAATTTTATTATGATTCCAACGATACCAAGATCACTGATCGACATCGATGCGTCAATCTGGAAAAAACACTACGACATCACCAAAATTTCCAACCCCGCACTGCAGTTTTTGTGAGTGTTTGCCAAAACTCACGTATTATAATCACGAATTTTATAAACATAAAAGTTACAAAAAATTTTATTATGATTTCAATGATACCAAGCTCACTCAATTCGACACCGACACGTCCCCATACTAGAAAATACTACGACTACCCCAAAATTTCCAACCCCGCATCGCAATTTTGCAAGTGTTGTAAAACTTCTACATCGAACAATCTCAAAATTTTGTCAACATGAAATTCATCAAAAAATTTATTTTATTCCAACAATAAAGCTTACTGCTTTGACACGGATGCTTTTGATGGCAAAATACTATGGTTGCCCCAAAATTTCAACTGCACTTTTTGCAAGCTTGTAAACTCGTCGGCTACAATCGCAATTTTATAAACATGAAATTCATGGGAAATTTTTTACGATTCCAACATTACTAAGCTCTCTCAGACACCGATGCATCCGATAATGCAAAATACTATGGCTACCCCAAAATTTTCACCCACAAGATTTTACAGCATTTGTAAAAATGTCTTGTGTACATTAGAATTTTATCAACATGAAAGTCATGGAAAATTTTCTTATAATTCCAACAATACCAAGCTGGATCGATTCTAACACCATATGAGTTTGATAGAAGGAAATTTCAATCTGTCTAAATTTAAAAAAAATTAGGACTTGAATGGATGACTAAGTCTATTTTAATTTTTTTTATGCCTAATTACCTAATTAAAATTTTTAATTAAGCCTAATATGAAAATTTATCTAAGTGAATAGGGATGGTTGAAAATAAACCATCCCCTCTATTTATATAGAGATAAAGGGAATCTCTCACGTGGCCTACATTGATGGGGACAAGCACAAATGACAAAAAAAAGATAATCTCATAGATTTTGAATTAATTTAGGATTTCAACCAAGAGGTCTTAGGCTAAAGTCCTTGCAAATACGTTGTGTGTGTGAGTTTGTGATTACATTTACTTAAATGTCCCAAAAAAAAAAATTGAATTGACATTTCTTCCATGCATCATAAGATAATATCTTGTTCAAATCTTTATGTTAAAAGATATGTAAATCATCTAAAAGATCAAAGCTTCACAAATTATTTTGCACATATTTTGAGATTAGTTCACATCCAATCTAATGGTGTCACATCAAAATACATGTAAATAGACTAAATTTAGCATGCATATCGAGACAACACTATATTCAAATGTATTATTATGATATGCATGCTAATCATTTAAAAGAATAGACCTTGCATATATTATAGGACAATTTAATAGTAAATTATTGCATTAATATGTGTACATGCAACTTAGAGTTGCAAATCAATTGAACACGCACTTCAAGAAAATAATTTGCATTCAACATGCTGAAAATATGTGCCAACATTCAAAAGATTGTGATTTGCACATATTTTGGGATGATTTCACATCAAAATTCAATTGCATTATATTGCAGTGTGTGCAAGCAAATGAAATTTGGCAAATATCTCAAGTAGATTTGATATTCAACTTATTACTTTAAAGCATGTGTAGATAATATAAACAAACAAAATGGCAAGCATTGTGAGGCAGTTATAGCCTTCTAATAGCTATCTTGAAATTTGTGCAAATAATAAGATGTGTGTGTGTGTGTGTGTGTGTGTGTGTGTGTGTGTGTGTGTGTGTGTGTTGTGCATATCATGAGATAATAAGTACATATGAAGTGCCTGAGAAATATTTAAATATTATTCAATTGATTTGCATGCTTCACTAGAAGTTTAATAAACCTAGTCCCAATTGCCTCGAAATAAGTTTTCTATTCTTCATAAAATTAATAAAATTAAAATATACTCATGATTCTAACAAGTAGATTAAAGTATAAAGTGTCTTAAAATGCTACGTTGGTTGATTCCCATTTGAGACTTCAGACTATGTCGGCTTAACAAGGGTTGTGAGGCTTTAAGTAGCCCCAAGTAGGTCTTGTACCTTACACTCTTCGTGCTATCTATGGTGACGTACTCACTTATGCCTTTCATACATTCATATGTGCATGTGCAAATTGGATAAGAAATCCCTTTTCTACTTAATGAAGATCATGCATCATAAATAATCAAATTTTCTTAAGTAAACTACTTAGCATGCATCATAAAGTGTGCTAAACATTCCCATTTTGTATGTATAGATATGCTTAGGATTCATTCACATGCATGCTATACATGTTGGGAAAGAAATGAAGTGATGTGTATTTTATGATCTTAACTCACTTTATTTAATCTTAAAATGCATTTCTTTTTGAATAATTTTGTTTAGAGTTTATCTAAACTTAGGATTAATTAAAATACATAATAAAATATTCACTAAATAGAACTAAAATATGAATCTACTTTAGAAATTACTTAAGTTAGGGAATAAAAGAGAAGTTCTCTTCTCTTTCCCTCTCTTTATAACTTAGTAATTAATTGTAGGATTCACTTAAACCCAATCAAAACATAAAATAAAATCAACCCAAAATAGCTAAACCACTTAAATGAAACCCTCCTCTAAGTTGGACATTTTTCACACTTAGAAAATTCTAACTTAAAGCCATAGCTAAGCATACCACACAAACCCTAAATGCACACACTTTAGACTAAGTCACCACTTCTAGCTTCAGGTTAGGGCAGTGCATGGTTTGATGTTTACTTTTATTTTATGATATATATTTTAGTCTAGATGTTAGGGTGAATGTGCGTAGAATGAATGATAGGATGATTTAGTCTAATCATTATTTTCTATAGGGGATTGTACTTAAGGGGCACCATAATAAATAAAAATATAAATGCTTTTAATTTGCAGGAGCTTACTCCCTTAAGCATAATCTAATAAGCTAGGTGGACTTAATCACCCATGTGTGGGGTGATAAGTCCATTATACATGCTTGGGATTTATGTGGTTTGTTTAGTTGATCTCTATTTTGCAGGTGTTAACTAGATTTACTTTTCCTTTTCATGTAATTTTTGCAATTAGGATTTTGGAATGATTATTATGGGGATTAGGATGAGCATTGGTCATAAGATCTCATCTTATGTACCATGTGAAGCCTTTAGAGCAACCACCTTTCAACCATCCAAAAGAAGGAACCAAAGAAGAAAGAAGAAAAGAAGAGCGGAGAAATGAAGCTTGAAGACCCCATCACAATGAGTTCCTTGCTTAATTGTATTTAATTCATTTATAATTCAGGTTGTATAAGGTTAGAGCTCAGCTACCCAATTTAATTTTTGAGTTTGTGTGATGCCCGACCACAAATGGCCACTTATTCTTTTGCATTAACTTTATAAATTGATTGATGATTTGTTTAGCTTGTGCATTAAGATGGCATCCTTTTCTTAGTTTCTTCCTTGCTTGATGTATGGCCTGGATGATGATTAGGCTCTTAGGAAAAAATAAATCTTCTACCAAATTTAACAACTCAAAATTAAAATAAAGAACTCATAACTTCACCTAAAGCTTGGCTAAAATCAAGATAAAATAATTAGCAACCCCTTAGCTAGATGAGAATTTTCTTTTTTAACATCATGCACAAATGCGTATTGTTTTCACTCTTGATTGGAGGGCTTTCACCTTTTCCAAAGAAACTTGGCTTGACCTTTGAGAGCCATGGTGGAAACACACCTCATCCCTTCTCACTAATTTTCGCCAATAATCTTATTTCTCAAGCATTAGGTATATGAATCCTATAAGCCTGAGTCAAATGATTGTCCAAAAAAAATAAAAATAAAAATGTAATATGATTTGCAAAAGATTTAGGTCATTTGAAGCATACCCTTACATGATCTAGTCTCTTTAGGGAGCGAGTTTAAGGACTTAGCCTCTTTCTAAATAAATAACAGTCTAGCTATCTTGCATAAAGCATATGATTTGCCTACTTGAATATAAAATCGTAGGAGGAGTTAGTTCGCAGCCATGCCCAGGCGGTTGTAAGTCCAAGCAGTTGGGTAGTTTATTCTCACTTATGGAGGTAAACAAAATTCCCATTTTCTCCTTAGATTTAGGTTGTGCTTTTGGCCCTCACCAAAGCTCCATAGATTTAGGTTCTGAGGTTGCTTCTTCCCTTTATGGGCCATAAGCATAAATCCTTACCTCTTAGGCATTTCCAGAATCTTATGTTGTGGAATCATAACCCTAAATTCCTAATGAAAAATTAAATTGAAATGAATTAAATCAATTTTAAAAATGTAAAGCCCAACCATAGGATAGTTTGAGATGCTTGCTAGGTTTCCTAGCATCGTGAGCATCTCCTACTTATCTTCATTTGACTTTGATAATAACTCTTTCTTTGATCAATCCTATTTGATTTTATGAAACAAACTAATTGATTGATAGTCCTACTTATTGAAATCTTTAGAGACAATAATCATTTATCTTAATAGAGAGTATTCCTGAGAGATCTCATTCCTTAGGATGTAATTAATTATGGGGGCTTGCCCCTATAGGAAACTTAACAAACCCAGTTTAAAATAAACCCTACTTTACTTTTTCATGTAAAGTAAGGGAAGAATCTTTAGTACATAGGCAGACCCATTGTCCTTAGGAATCCTTGTTAAGGTAATTAGGCCCATTGTAGGGTGATCACTTCTATCTTTCGAGATAGTACATCTATCCTCAATGTCATAGCCAATCACCCTCAAAAAGAACATCTACGGATCTACGTGGTGTCAAAATGCATAAAAAGAAGGACATGTATATTTCTATCATCATGTTATCTTGCATAGAGTGAAGATGGAAGTATATATTTTATTCTTTAGAAATATAAAATTTTTACCACAGATCCTCCTTGGTAGGCCTTCTCTATGACAAAAGGGTCATCCCAAGTGGGTTCAAACTTTTCTCCCATCTTTCGACGAGCAACAATTAGTCTCCTTATAACTAAAATAAGCTCTCCTACTTGAAATGCTCTAGGGCAGATCAGCTTGTTGTGAGCTTGAATCATCTTGGCTTTGTATAACTCGAGGTTCTTGCATGCCCGTAGGTGTCTCTCCTCCAAACTTCAAGCTCTTCCAACCTCAACTTTGCATTCTGCTCTATAGTGATTTTACTACCCATTGCTATCCTTAGTGATGGGAATTGAACTTCTAATGGTAGAACGGCTTTGAACTCGTACACTAAGGTGAATGGAGTAGACTGAGTTAGAGTTCTGTATGTGGTGTAAATGCCCACAAGGCTTCAACTAACTGCTCATGCCACTATCACTTATCATCGTTGAGTGTCTTCTTTAGTTATCTGGATGAGAGTTTTGTTGAATGCTTCTGCTAGGCCATTCGCCCTGGGATAGTAGATTATGGAGTATATAAAATCTATACTATGTCTCCTAGTGAAGCTGTTGATTTTGGTGCTTTTGAATGCAGTATAATTATCAAACATAATTCATCGTGGCACCCCAAAGCTATATACGATATGGTTCTTGAAAAACTGGAGCACATGCTGAGTTGTGACCTCTTTGAGTGGCATTGCCTCTGCCTACTTGGAAAAGTAGTCGGTGGCAGCTAAGATGAACCAATGAATCTTAGAAGAAGGAGGATTGATAGGACCCTCTATGTCGGTACCCCAACACTCAAATGGCAATGAGGCCAATGCAAGATTTAGAATGTTGGGTGGTTGATGTAGGACCACACCGTGTACCTGACACTGATGGCATATCCTAGGAACATTCATGCAGTCTGTGATCATCGAAGGTCAGTAATATTCTAATCTCTTGATCTTTGCTTTCATCTTCAAACAGGATTGATGCACTCTGCATAGAACTAAATGTACCTCCATCATGATCTTATGGGCTTCGTGTTTGTCTAAACAACATAACCACATTTGATCAAAAGGTCCGTCGGTACAAGGTGCCATCCACAAGAGCATAGGAGAGAGCTCTCTGCTTCATATGATGGGCTTGTGATTTCTCTTGGGGTAGTTTGCCTGTGTTCAAGTAATCAATGAATGGTTTCCTCCTATCCAACTCCTCATTTTTCTTGGCAAAGAAAACCTCCCCTTCAAAAGAAAGTCTCTCGATGAGTTCAACGTCAATAAGGCATAGGACTTGTCTATTTTGGACCCTTATTGGAATGGGCTCATCTTTCGGACATGTCAATTCCTTGGTGAGTTTGGCCAAAGCATCTACTATCGCATTCTCTCCTCAAGAGACCTTGTAGATGGTGACCTCAGGAGCTTCATGGTGTACTCATGGTAGTGATGAAGCTTAGGTTTTAGAATCTTATAGGACCCAACAATCTGGTTGATGACCAGTTGAGAATCCCCGTAGATGTTGATGCTTTTGACACACACTATAATAGCTAACTCCAGACTAGTAACCAGAGCCTCATACATAGCTTCGTAGTTAGTGCATGGATTGGAGAGATAGTATGAGAATCTCATCACATCACTGTCTAGAATTAAAAGAATGATTCCTACCCTTGCCTTTTCTGGAAGAGTAGATCATGGTTCTTCTCCTTTATGAAAGAAAGCCGCACCATCTAAATACATCTCCCAGTGGCGATTATCAACCTCCCCTAAGTTCATGATTTGTTCATCGGGGAGATCATGACTAAGTGAGGAATCAACGGAAGTGGGTGTGCTGCTAAGAAATCCACTACTGTCTATCCTTTTACCACACAGATGGGTATGAATGCAATATCGAACTGCTAAAGAATCAAAGACCAATGTACCAACCATCTAAATAACATCAACCGTGTCATGAGATAATGCAGTGAATTGATTCTTTAAATTAAGTTCACCTTATGAGAAAGCATATAGTGATGTAGCTTTTGGGATGCAAAGATTAAACCTAGGTTTCTCAATAGGTGGGTAGTTTACTTCTACAGGGATCAGATGATGGCTGAGATAGTAGAGAGCGTTCTCCTTCCCTTCATTTTTGGTTTGGGCTAACAAAGCGCCAAGGGAGTCATCCAATGCAGCAGTGTAGAAGATAAGTGGCTTGCTCGAGATAGGGGCTGCTAGAACTAGCAGCTTCACCAAATATTATTCGATATCTTCAAAAGCATGCTAGCACTTATCATCCCACTTAAACTTAGCATCATTTTGACAAGTACTCAAAATGGCTTGCATCTCCTGGATAGATTGGAGATAAAGTGACTTAGATACGCCAACTGCCTTTGGAATGATCTGAGTTGGGTTAAACTTTTGGGGTGGCATTTCTAGGATTTGATTTTTGGGTCTATCTCTATTTACCGGTGATAGACAACAAATCCAAGGAACTTCCCTGAAGCTACTGTGAATGCACACTATAGGGGATTTATTTTGAGGTTGAATTGTCTTAACCATTCGAAAACTACTCTCAAGTCAAAGAGATGGTCTTCCTTTTCTTTGCTTTGACTATTAGATCATCAACATATCATTCAACTTGATGATGAATGAGTTGATTGAAGATTTGAGTCATGTCCCACTGGTATGTAGCACTAGAATTTTTAAGGCTGAAAGGCATGACTTTATAATAATAGATTTCGATCAGTGTTTGAAAAGTAGTGTTTCTTTCATCCTCGGGGGCCATCTTGATTTGTAGCCGATGACCTATCCATAAAGGAGAATACTACATGAGATGAGATAATGTTCACCATTAATTTTGGTATAGGAAGAAGAAATTCATCTTTAGGACATGCCTTATTTAAGTCCAAAATTGACACATATGCTAATTTGACCATTCTTTTCTTAATACAACACTAGCTAACTAGGTAGGATATTTTTCTTCCATAAAACCAAAGATCGATCGCTTGACTTTAGAAATGACCTATTGTTCAATTTCTAATCGCATGCATCTAGGAGCTTGCTTGATAGGGTTATCGCTAGGGTCTATTTCTAGTTTGTGGACTACTATATCAGGAGATAATCTAAGCATCTCTTTATAGCTCCATGCAAACCAGTCCTTAAACTCAGTCAATAGCCTAACTAAGTCATTAGTTTCTTCTTTGTTCAACAGAGAACTGATGTATGTGGGTGTTGACCTCATTTTTAGAATGAGCTCTCAACCCCTCTATCTTAGACTTTAAGAGTTTCTTAGTCTTAAGACACATCTAGTGATTAGGTGAACACTCAACCTAGCCCTAGAGACTAAGAAGAGTTAACTATAGGAATAGGTCATGCCTTAGAGGTGATAAAAAAATTTGCCTACCCCTAGCTTGAACCATTCCTCAACTTCTTTCCTTCAAGTCAAACTCCAAATCATTCTTATTTAATTTTCTCCAAACTCAAATCAATGCCACATGATTGAAATCCATGATTAAAATCCATGATTGAAATCTATGATTGAAACCCATGAATGAAATTCCTAAGTCCAAATCTTTCTTAAGTCCTTAATCTTCTTTTAAGAACTTAGCCTAAATCATGATCAAACCAATTCAAATTCATGAGATTTTCTCATAATTCATTTATATTCTCATTTATATTTATATATATAAATGAAATATAAATTCAAATCAATCAAATTAAACTCAAAATTCAAAATCAAATTCATAAAATTTCCTAAGTCCTATAAATTTTTCTTCATGAACTTAGCCAAAATCAACTCTAAGTCAATTCAAATTCATGGGATTTTCTTATAACTCATTTATATTCTCATTTATATTCACATATATAAATGAAATATAAATACGAATCAATCAAATCAAATCTTAAAATTAAATTCCAAATTTAAAATCCTTCTTCTTAAGTCCTTAATTTCCCTCTTAAGGACATAGCCAAAATCATGATCAAATCAATTCAAATTCATGGAATTTTCTCATTACTCATTTATATTCTCATTTATATTCACATATATAAATGAAATATAAATAAATCAATCAAATCCCTACTTAAAAAATTTCTTAAGTCCTTTAAAATTCTCTTAAAATACTTAGCCTAGATCACTTCAAATCCTTGAAATTTTCTCATGATAAATTTATATTCTCATTTATATTCACATATATAAATGATATATAAATTCAAACAATCAAAATTGCTTCCAAAATCAAACTCAAATCCACTCAAAATCCAATCTAAGCCTTTCAAGTCAAATCTTGAACTTAAAATCAACTTCAAATCAAGCCAAACTCTTGATTTTCCATCATGATTCAATCAAACCTACAATCATGAATCCAATTATAAATACAAACTTCAATCATCAAATCAAAATCAATTCAAAACTCAAACCCCAAATCCATTCAAATTCTTCCTTTGAATAGAAATTATCAAATGAATCAAAACCCATTTGACTTCAAACCACTTGCAAATGGATTTGTATTTCAATCATAAGTCCATATACAAGTTCAATCAAACTAAAATCAAGCTTTGACCAAGCCATTTGACCCACTTAGGCTCACTTGACCCAAAGTGACCTAAAGTACCCTTATGAGCCAAATTCTAATCCTGATCAAATTGGATTGAATCAAACTTACCTATGCCTCTCATCATGATCAGCAATCATCATGGGATGATCAATCAATCAAATTGGGTCAAACCAAGTCAAACCTAAGGGTTGACCAAGTCAACACTTAGCCAAAATGAAACCTAACATAGCCAAAATCCACCATAGGCCAAATTGATTGAAACCAATGATCTAAGTTCATTCATGAACTATATTTGAACTTGACCAAGTTAACATTTGAGCCTAACCAAGCCCAATTGGCCACTTGACCCAAGTTGACCCAACTTGGCCTAAAGGGTCAAAATGTGTCAAAACTTGATCTAAGCCAAATTTATTAAAACCAATGGGTCAAGTTCATTCTAAATTATTTGTTGAACTTGACCAAAGACTCGATTGGCCTACTACACTCAACCTAGCCCAATTGACCTTGAACCCAACTTGACCTAAAGGATCATGTTGAGCCAAATTCAAAGTCAACAAAAATTGATTAGAAACGAAGATACCAATCCACTTCATTTGACTAACCAAACCTAAACCCACCCATGACCTAGCTCAAATAGGTCAAATAGGTCAAATGGGTCAACTTGACCCATTTGACTTAAATGAAGTCATATGACCCAAACTCAAAACTAAACCAAATTGAATCAAACCAAAGCCACCAAAATATTTCAAATGGTCATATGAACTTGACCCAACCGTTGGATTGACCCAATTTGACCAATTGGTCAACTTGACACAAGTTGACCCATTTTGACCTAAATGGGTCAACATGAGCCAAACCATATTAAATGAACACCAAATCCAAAGAAGCTTGGCCAAACCTATTTTCTCAACATACTCAACATATTCAAATTCAAAAATCAGCCAAATGACCATTCTACCCCTAGGCCATAGAATAAATTTGGTCAAAATTTGGTCAAGTCTTCATATCTACTTGATACCTTCCGGGTCAAGTAGACCTATGGAGGGTGGTGCACCCAATCTGGGTTTAGTCACCAAATTGACCCAAGGCAAAACCCAGCACATGGCTCAAAATTAGCCATGCAGAAACCTCCCTCCACTTGATTTGAAGCACATGGGAGGTTACCATCTCCCAAACCTACCATGTGCCAATCTCTAATAGCTCGAACAGCCTTCCCAATCTTGGTAATTGGATCAAAATGGTAAAGAGAGCTTCATGATTGCCATGGGGAGATATACTCCCTAATTCTTCGATGCTCACGATTGAGTGTTAGAGATTCATTGGAAGCATTCTTGAGTGTTCTAAGCGAGGGATTTGAAATTTTCTCGTTTCCTTCAAGAGAAAATAGGGAGCTCCATTGATTTCAAAGTTTCTCCACACACCAATCAAGCCAACTTTACACACTCCACGGAGGGCCCAAGCTTGCCTAAGCTCTCCCTCAAGTTCCAAAGGCAAGGAAAGGCTCACCTAGATCAAAACTACAAAGGAGCTAAGGAGGGGTTGGTCCATAGAGCAATCTACTCAACCTTAGGAGCTAATTCTTTCACCACAACTTCATCTCAACCTGAGGCTCCAAGGGAATCGAATGATCACCTCCTGAGGTATGACATTTTCGATTACTAGATTTAAGGTGAGTTAGTCCTTTGTGAAAGAAAGTTTAATGGCATGAATTTTCAACCGTTGGATGTGATCAATATTGCTTGATGATGGTGTGTGAAAGATTTTAGCCTCCCTAAGCTCAATCGAGATCTAAAATGTTCACCTCCATGGTTCGATCAAGTGAATCTGTTGTTCATCCACGCTTTTGATGGATGGCCAAGATTAAACACACATTTTAAATCCTATTTATCCTTTAAAATTCAGTTAAATCTGCTCAATTGATCGATAGATATAAAACCATGTACCCACGCATGTCATGACGGATGTTTTAGTGGCTCCCCATGACATGAGGAGCTGACACAATCACCGTGTCATGCCATGGATTAAGGGATTTAATTAGGTTTTAAATAATCTTAATTAACCCTCTAAACTTCAAAAATTCATATCTCTTCAAAGAAAAATCAAAAAAATATGAGATAAATTTCCACAGAAAGATAGTTCGATCTAGAATATTCTAAAATTAGTTTTAATGGATTTTGAATTGTATATTTCTCGATTTTACCTTTAATGGAAATTAATTAACTCCTTAATTAATCTCATTAATCTCAAACTTCTTGGGTATGTTTTGTGGATGTTCCCTAAATTTCTTGGGATTTATTGGTGGCTTAATTAATTGCTAATTCATTTTCTAATTACTCCTTTATGTAATTAAGGATAATTAAGGGTTTGATTAGTGTTTTAATCCTTTATTGAAGTTGATTAAGGTTTAATGAATAAGTGGTTTAGGGAATAATTTTGTGGTATTTCCCAAGCTATTTCCTAAATTTTCTTTCTTAATCCTTTTAATCACAAGCTAATTCATTAATTACCCTCTTAATCATTTCTTAAAATTTCTAAAACATTCTAGAACTTAATTAATCTACTTTGGGTAGATGTTTAGGTGTTCAAGAGCTTAAGTTCAATTATGGAAATCAAAACTCAACTCATATTGGGTGTTTTGAAATTACTTAAGTTTTAAAATTTAACTTAATTAACCATTAATCATGAACCAAATTACATTAGGTCCTTTTCTTCCTAGGTGCATTACAAATTTAAATTGAGGTTTTATGTCATCTCATTGGCTCATAATTACTTGAACTATGTTAAGGTGGTGTTAAGGGTTAATTAACATATTTAATTCATACCTTAACCTAATCAAAGTCTAAAATGAATCTAATCATCTAAAATTAAAAAAATGTCAAACACATGTGGAAATGGGTTAGAACAGTAAACTCAATCACATTTTAAAATTAATTCAAATTCAAAATCAAACAAAATCATATTAAATAAACTTTGATTTACTTAAGCTTTCTTATTTCATGAGATTGTCTTTAGATTTAATTAAAGTGAATGTGTTTACATTCTTTCATTTTTTAGTTCTTTCATCCTAAATATATATGTCATGTGGTTTTATGCATCCATGTTTTCAAAATTAAATTTAAAATGAAAATATTTACTTTATGTCAAAATTGCATGTGTTGGTTAAAGTAAGAATCTTGCTATTATCACTATTAAATTCAAATTATTTTAAAAACATATGAATAAATTATAAAATGAAGGTGTGTTACTTATATCTTAATTATAAACTTTCATGTGAGTAAAATATATGTGCTTAGGTAGGTTTCCTTCTCTTCTCTTTAGTATAGTTTTGGATAAGATTTGGCAAGGTGTGTATTCATTTAAAAGAACCTAACACTTTCTTAATTACATATCCTATTCATTTCTATACTATCACTTAAGAATAATGCATATGCAAATATATAAATTCATAAAATAAAATAAATCAACTAATACAAGTTTTTGCATTCCTTTTCATTCATTTCTTTTGTACACATGTTTGTATTTAAGGAAAGTAATGTTAATAATTGTACTTTAAGTAGCTCTAAGTATCTTGTACCTTATACCTGGTTAACAATGATAAATATTTATGCTTATTTTTTTTTTTTTAAAATTAAATGTATTTTATTCACAAAATAAATTACAAGGTTAAAATAAACAAAAGTAATTCAATGAGCTACAATCTAAGAGTAAATGAACTAAGTACATAAGAGCAAAAGAAACATTAAAGCAATCAAAAGATACAAGATGATTAACATAATAAGCTAAAGAAATGATAAGGCCAAAGCTCGATAGTTGTAGAAGTGTTGGTAATATGGAGCAGAAGATAAAAGAGAGAAACAGCTTATAATAAGAGAGAGATTACACATTAATACTCATTTAAAGATAAGAAAATAGTATAATATAGTATGATATAAGAAAAATAAATCAACTAATACACATTCCTTCTTCATCCAAACTTTTTACATCACATGTAGTATTTAAAAGGAAAGTGGTATAATCATAGCCAACAAACCCCAGAAGGAAGACTATTGATATTCTTGTGAGCTTTATTACCTGCAAACCTAAGTAAAATCACTTATGCCTTTCTTACTTTCATGTGTGCATGTGAAATTTGGATAAGAAATTCCTTTTCTACTTAATGAAAATCATGCATCATAAACTTTCAAATTTTCTTAAATGAATTACTTAGCATGCATCATAAAGTGTGTTAAACATTCTCATTTGTTTGTATAGATATGCTTAGGACTCATTCATATGCATGTTATACATGTTGGGAAAGAAATGAAGTGATGAATATTTTGTGAATTTAGTTCATTTTACTTAATCTTAAAATGCCCCTTTCTTTTTGAATAGGCTTGTTTAGAGTTCATCTAAACTTAGGATTAATTAAAACACTTAATTAAAATATTCACTAAACAAAACTTAAAATATGAATCCACTTTAGAAATTACTTAGGTTAGGGAAGGAAAGAGAAGTTCTTTTCTCTTTTCCTCTCTTTATAACTTAGTAATTAATTGTAGAATTCACTTGAACCTAATCAAAACATGAAATAAAATCAATCAAAAATAATTAAATGACTTAAATGAAACCCTACTCTAAGTTGAACAAGCTTCACACTTAGAAAATTCTAACTTAAAGCCATAGCTAAGCATACCACACAAACCTCCAAAGCACACACATTAGGCTAAGTCACCACTTCTAGCTTTAGGATAGGGCGATGCATGGTTTTATGCTTATGTTTATTTTGTGATATATATTTTAGACTGAATGTTAGGATGTATGTGCATAGAATGAATGGTAGGGCAATCTTAGTTTAACCATTATCTTCTGTAGGGGATTGTACTTAAGGGGCATTGTAATGAAAATATAAATGCTTTTGTTGTGCATGTGCTTATACCCCTAAGCATAATCCAGTAGGCTAGGTGGACTTAGTCACCCATGTGTAGGGTGATAAGTCCAATATACATGCTTGGGGTTTGGTGGTTTGTTTAGCAAACCTTTATTTTCATGTGTTAGTTAGATTTACTTTTTCTTTTCATTTAAATTTTGCAATTAGAATTTTGGAATGATTGTTATGGGAATTAGGATGAACACTGGTCATAAGATCTCATCTTATGGACCATGTGAAGCCTTTGGAGCATCCACCTTCTAACCATCCAAAAGAAGGAACCAAAGATGAAAGAAGAAAAGAAGGATGAAGAAATAAAGCTTGAAGACCCGTATAATAATGAATTCCTTGTTTAATTGCATGTAATTCATTTGTAATCCAGGTTGTATAAAGGTAGAACTCAGCTACCCAATTTATTTTTGGATTTCTGCGGTGGTACCCGACCACAATGGTCTCTATTTCTTTTGCGATTAACTTTATAAATTGATTGATGATTTGTTTAGCTAGTGCATTAAGTGGCATCTTTTTTTAGTTTCTTCCTTGCTTTATGTATGGCCTAGATGTGGATTAGGCTCTTAGAGAAAAATAAATCTTCTACCAAATTTAATAATTCAAAACTAAAAATAAA
This sequence comes from Cymbidium sinense, assembly GCA_021442155.1. Taxonomy (NCBI): domain Eukaryota; kingdom Viridiplantae; phylum Streptophyta; class Magnoliopsida; order Asparagales; family Orchidaceae; genus Cymbidium; species Cymbidium sinense. Next base: position 24,216,833 of record CM038226.1, on the reverse strand, counting down.
AAAATCATAACCTCACCTAAAGCTTAGGCTAAAAACCAAGATAAAAGAATTAGCAATCCCTTAGCTGGATGAGTACTTCTTTTATAACATCATGCACAAATGCATATTGTTTTAACTCTTGAATGGAGGGCTTCCACCTTTGCCAGTGAAACTTGGCTTGACCTTTCAGAGCCATGGTGGAAACACATCTCCTCCCTTCTCGTTGATTTTAGCCAATAATCTCATTTCTCATGCATTAGGAATATGAATCCTACCATCCTGAGTCAAAATGATTGTTCAAAAATGAAAATAAAATGAAATCTGAATTGCATTAGATTTATGTCATTTGAAGCTTACCCTTACATGATCTAGTCTCTTTAGGGAATGAGTTTAAGAGCTTAGTCTCTTTTTAAATAAATAATAGTCTAGTTATCTTGCATAAGCATATGACTTGCCTACATGAATTTAAAATTATAGGAGGAGTTAGTTGGTAGCCACCCCCAGGCGGTTGTAAGTCTAAGCAGTCGGGTGGTTTGTCCTCTCTTGTGGAGGCAAACTAAATACTCATTTTTACCTTAGATTTAGGTTGTGCTTTCAGCCCTCACCAAAGCTCCCTAGATTTAGGTTCTGAGATTGCTTCTCCTTTTTGTGGGCCATGAGCATAAATTCTCACCTCTTAGGAATTTCCTTAATCTTGTGTTATGGAATCATAAGTCCTAAATTTCTAATGAAAAATTCAACTCAAACAAATTAAATCACTTTAAAAAAATGTAAAGCCTAACATAGGATAATTTGAGATGCTCGCTATGTTTCCTAGCATCGTGGGCATGTCCTACTTAGCTTTCTTCAGCTTCAATAATGACTCTCTCTCTTTGATCAATCATATTTGATCTTCTAAAATATCTTTGGCTTGACATTCATGGAAGACCTAGGGGCTTCTTTAACTACTAAACTTCAACTTTTTGAGAAGAAAGTAAGGTTAGAGCTAAAGTTCCCAACTGCTGTCTAATAGTTTTTACATAAACCTGATTCGAATACATTCGTGCTTTGCTTGGAGGCCTGGTCCTGATCACTTTCTAGCTCGAGTGTCACCTCCAATGAAACTTGCTGAGAGGGGTTGGCTGGTATGCTAATCACGTGAGACCCATCCTCCAAGCTGGATTCCAAGTCTATATGAATAGTTATAGTACTCTTATGAACTGGAACATAACCCCTATTGGCCAGCTGCCAACTAGGGGGTCTTCTGCCTCTGGATTTGCCTCTATATCTACCTCAATTTCTACTTGGTTGAGGTTGAGTCATCCTACCCATATGTCTGTATGATAGAATGAACTATGGGTAGAATGTAACATGTGGCTCTACCTCTCTCTTGATGTACCTTTCTTGCTCACTTGTACTTACTTTTTCTTTTCTTTTCCTTTTCTTCTTTTCCTTTTTCATTTTCTTCATTTTCTTTATCTTTTGTATTTGAATTTTGGCCAAGTCATGAAAAGGTGTTTTGATTTTGAGGAAGATAGTAGGTCTTCATAAATCTCGACCTCTAACCTAAAATGGATTTTCATTTCCTTTGACATAGTATTCGATCCCATCTCTTCAAAACTTGATGCACTAATGAAGGGAGGATAGAATCATCTTATTCTAGTGTATCCATGGCCTATTAAGCAAAAGCAAAGAATGATGTATTTGAATCAATTATATAGAACTTGGCTTCAGCCTTTTCATTTATTTCCAAAGGTGACACTATATAGCCTAAAGCCCTCGCCTATTCATTGAATCCTCTCAACATCATCCCATCTCCTTGGAGCTTAGAGATGTCAATCCTCAAATAGGCAAGGGTTTTTAGGCTCATAATGTTCACCGATGCACCTGGATCAACTAAAACCCTAAAAAGTTTGAATCTGCCCATATCGACTATGATGTAGAGGGGACGGTTGTGCTCCATGTCCCTAGAAGAAAGTCTTCATCAATGAATGTGACTCCCTGGGCTTCTCTTGAATAATGTGCCTCCTCTCTAAAAATGATCAACTGAGCTAATCATATCTCTAGATCAAGAATAGTCTTGATTACTGATTCCCTCTTCTCTTTGGATAAGACAAGGGCATCATATATGCTTAGTTTAGCTAAGAACTTTCTTTGGTGAGCGAGGATATTGTAATTAACTCTGGGCTGATCCTCCATAACCATATCCATAGGTGGAGCATCCTGTGGAGGGGCTTCTTGCTCGCTGGTACCAATGACTTATTTATCCTTATCTTGAGGTGCTGCCCTAGGAGGTAGAACCTGCCACCGAGAGGTTAACTTCAAAGCATCTTTGAGGGATAGTGGAAGATTCTACACCTCGTCACTCATACTACAACTTCTCCTATAGGACCCTTGGAATCGAGATGATTCCAAGTCTATCTCAAGAGGTGAACCAAGAAAGGAAAGTCCATTTAATTAAAAGTGGATGATCGAGTTGTTATAATTATTAAGACTTGAAGAGTTTCTAAAGAGTAGAATCAGATAACCCAGTGGCATAGATGTAATTATTAGCTTTATTCCTCAATTTCTTAGATTTAAAGGAGGTATATTGTAAAATCTAGTAAAGTGGGGTGAGGATTTGATGCCTCATCCCGATACAAGATGTCTACTAGAAGAAGAGCTAGATGAAGTAAGAGTGTTTGAAGTAGTAGATGGAGGAGGAGGCTAGGCTTGGTTGCAACAGCTATCAGAAAGTATGAGGCACTGTCTGAGCTCCTACTTTCTCAAGTTTGTCTTTGGCTTCTTACCTTCCTTGATGTTGGAGGTTCGCCTCACCTATAAGAAAAGTTTCTTGATTTTAGAAATAATCTTTTTAGAGGTTGGGATAAAGAGATATCCCAACCTTCTTTTTATTTTGAGAGGATCACATGTATCCCCAAGAATTAGCTAACAAAATAGATGGTTGTTGTTAGATATTCCTTAGGGATAACTATAGCATCTTGTATGCTCATGATAGTCCTTAAATGTAAAGCAATCCTTCAAAACATGGCCTAGTGCTGGTAGGGAAAAGGTAGGATCATTTCTTGCCCACTTCCTCCACTTTCTAGGCTGGTAAAATAGTTTTTTAAGAGATTCTTAAAGATTTTCGACTACCTCCCTCTTAAATGAATAAGTTTTATTTTATCCAAAAGAGTAGGTGGATGATAGCTACTGGGTGTATGTATCACGGCGTATGGCTAAGAAGGAGACAGTGAAGGTCATGGAGGTTGCTGTGGCGGCCGATAAGATGGCCTAGGTGGTGGTAAAGGAGGTGAAAGTGATGACTGTGGAGCTCGAGGTCTCTCATACTGATATATGGATGGTTGCTTCCCCTTATCTAATCTTCGGGCTTCTTTGCATAGGCTTTCGGCTTTGACTTTGATGACTAATCTTGAAAAGGCAATGTTTAGCCTCCTTATCTTAATAATTAAGCTTCTCAAATGTCTTGATGGTGAAACTTTTAAGCATGAAGGTGTGACCTTGAATATTCTTTAGTAGAATTTCAATAGCATATTGTTGAGATTTAGCTCGCATTTCATGCTTAAAATTGTACAATTACCTGGTCTAGCAAACCTCATAAGAGTTTCAACTCAGGTCTTCACTATATTGGGAGTTTAACATACCAATCAAAAGCAATGTCCACTAAACTGCTGACAAAGAGACGGAACAATAGTGCATCCGCCATATTGCAGCTAGCCACAGTGTGATATATATCGGTGAGGGTTCCATCAAAGCTTTTGAAAGAAAAAAGGCACAAAAGCTAGGATATTGGATAACATCAAATTCCTTTGGTGTCTACCGATGAACCACCTTGGACTTGCATCACTTCTCTCACTTATTGTTCAACCATGAGTTTGATATCTTTTCTCTATGGAGGTACCCACTACCTTTCTATAAGCTAATCTTGTCTACTCTAGGTAAACTCTTGGGTTGATCCAAGACTTGCAGTAACTCAGGCTGACCAGTCTCCACAATGGTAGGATGTGCTGCTGGAGCTTGATTCTGAAGTGCTAGAATTGTCTCTAGCAAATCTTCAAGTTTCTTTCCCATCATATCAATCTGCTCATCCTTCTATTTGAGTTATTGAAGGAGGTGTTGAGTTCAATAGGCTATATCATCATGTTTGGCTGTAACACCTTCCAAACCATGCTGATCCTAAAGGAGAGAGCCTCTGCTATCAACCATATGCACCTCTACTGAGCCTTCCAACAAATCATCTTCATTGGGATAAAATCCAACCTTCTCTTCCTTGAAGTCAGACCAGTCATACCCTAGGATTTCCTTCTTCTCAGTGAGATACTATGTTATGATATCATCCAAGGAGCAGTATGTGCATAAATGATCGGTGACCGTGGTGGATCATGTTCATGAACAGAGATACATCTGACCTCCCCTACTACTAGAGAGAGCTAACCTTGTGAGGGCTACACTCACTGGAGGATAAATGCTCATGGCTGTCAACTGCCATGGGTGGAGTCCTGCTCATGGGAAGGTCTATCGCCATAGGGATAATAGAACTATCTCATTCTCCCTCTACTACTGCTATATCCATGATTTGTTGAGGTGGTGGTGGTGATGGCATGACTATGATGCTGAGGTCACCACTCCCTCTTCCTTTGAAGTAGGAGGACAAGCGGAGAGCTTCATCATCTGTGGTGATGTAGATGAAATGGGATCTCTTGGCTGTAGCCGGATCACCAGTGGGGCTTTCTTTTCCTCTAATGTTTCCTTCATGGCTTTAGATGGAACTGTAGAAGATGGGACTGCACGGTGATGGTATATGAGTGGAGTGGATGGAGACAACTTGACTCCCTCATCGGGGCTCTTTTCCCATGATGGGTAGTAGTCAATAAAATACTATGTCAGTGTGGCCGGCAGTGTGATCAATCTGAGGGTGGATCTTTGGCTGCCTAGCATACCTTCACCTCTCTCTACTAGTAACATGAACTGATACACGGGCCTCTCTAGCCCTCTCCTAATGGATATGCTCGCCCACACTACAAGGAATAACCAATCGTAAATTAAACAGGGCACCTGACTCTGACCATCTGTAAGCCCCTCCAACTTGGTGTAGAACGTCGAGGCGAGCCGACCTCCTCTATCTCTCTAGGTGCCTCATAATGAAGTGCATGTGGAGGTGACATTGTAATCTTCCTAACATCTTCCTCTCCACCAGATTTGGAAAGAGGATCAAACTTGTTCTATGTAGTCAAAGGAGAAACTTCCTTGGGTGACTCCTCTACTACAATGTGAGAGACTACTTCCATCTCCATCTTTTGATGTCACTTGATCTTTTGTCTCTTATTACGGTGTTGAGTTCTGCTGGGTGGAGTAGTATGGGAACTATACCTTATCTCAAAGGTAGGGGAGACTATTCTTGAAGCCAGGGTAGCCTTCCCCTTGGAGGAAGCCAGTGAATGGGTACTAGCCAATATTGGGGTAGTAATGAGAACAATTGAACGCATGGGTATTGGAGTTGTGGCTGCTATGAGAACCTTTACTGCCTTCCTCTTCAGTGAGAGAAATTTAGAATCTGAAGGCAGCTCAACATGGATGACTGGCTTCTACCCAGTGACCACATTCCTACTGACGGTGGTGAGGCTTGGCCCCTCACAAGTGATCCTATCCCCCTCGAATCCTTGGCCAAAGTGTATTAGATGAGCAAAATCAATTTGTTGAAGGCTGGCCCAATCCAAGGCCAAGTTCATCCCAAATGGGAAAGTGAACAGATACTTCTGAGCATCCATTTGCACTATATTGAACTTGAGAAAAAGCTGACTAAGACTGAACTGGAATTCTGCAATTGTTTGAAATAAGTTCAAATCATATTTTCTATTTTAATATTCTGCTGACTTTTTAAATTTTCATTAGAAGTTAAACCCACACTCAACAATTTGGATATGCTAAGTAGGGCTCTTTGAATTTAGGAGAGATTTTGAATGAATTGGAGAAGAGATTTTGAGTTTAGAATCCACTTTCAACAAATTTGGGTATGTTGAAAATGGGTTCAAATATTCTGAAGAGATTTCTTTTATGCTTCTGTTGGTTCGTATTTGAATTTGAATTTTATGTTTGGGGACCCTTTATTTAACAAATTTGAGTATGTTAAATAGAGGGTCAATTGATTTTGTTAGGGATTACTCATTTAGCAAATTTGAGTATGCTAAATGAGTTGTTCGAAAACAATTTTCTTCTTTTGCTTGTTTGCCCATGATGTGAATCATGTGTGAATTTAGAAATGGGATCTTTACTTACCAAATTTGTCTATGCTAAATAAAGTCCAAATGTCTTTTATTTTGATTTTGAAGATGAGATCTTTACTTAGAAAATTTGTGTATGCTAAATAAAAATCTAAATGTGTTTGATTTTTATGTTTTGAGTTTGAAAAGAGGATATTTACTTAGGAAATCTGTTTATGCTAAATAAAGTCCAAATGTGTTTTATTTTTATTTTGATTTTAAAAAGAGGATCTTTACTTAGCAAATTTGGGTATGCTAAATAAAGTCCAAATGTATATGATTTTTGTTTTGATTTTATGTTATTTTTGAAAAGAGGGATTTCTATTTAACAAGCATGGTGTGTTAAAATGGAATCCAATTTATTTTTTCAATTTTCTTTTTGAAAAATGTAACTCTCATTTGACAAATTTGGATATGTCAAATGGAATTCCAATGTATTTTGATTTTCATGATTTTTGTGAGGGAGATTTTCATTTAACAAATTTGGGTATGTAAAATGAAAGTCAATCATGTTTTATTTTTCAAAGATGAAATTTTTGTATGTGATTATTACTTTATGAAAAGAATGGAATTCCAAGTTAACACATGTGGAATGTGTTGAGTGGAATTTCAAATGGTGTGATTTTATTTGAAAATAGAACCTCCATCTAACATATTTGGATATATTGAATGAAGAGGCTTACCTTCAAATTTGTACTTTTTGAAAAGAAAGAAATTCCAACTTCAACATATGTGAGATATATTGAAATGGAATTTTAATTTTGTGATATGATTTTATTTATAAATGAAACATTCATTCAATAAATTTGGGTATATTGAATGAGGATGTTTATTTTTAAATATGTATTTTTGAAAGATGATTTTGATTTTATTTGGAAATGAAATCTTCATTCAATAAATTTGGGTATGTTGAATGAGGATGTTCATTTTAAATTTGTGCTTTTTGAAAGATGATTCTTAACATTGATTTTTTTAAAAGATTCTACATGTAACAATCTTGAAGATTTTTAGATGGGGTTGAGTTATGAAAATTTTTGTGCAAGTATTTTATTATGTGAACATTTTGGGAAGTGCTTTTGAAAAGTGATATTTATATAAAGGATTTATTTTTATTATTTGTGGAATGAACATTACCTTACCATAAAAATGGCAAGGAGATTCAATAAGGTTTTTAGTAATCTCTTTTTATTAAATTTTATTTTCACATATTGGGGGACCTAATATGAGTTTTAAGACCTACACGGAGTGAGGTCCTAAAACCTAAAGGATGTTGGCTAGCTTAGCTTATGAATGAAATAAACTAAATGCCAACAGAAAAGAAGGATAGTCTCGGATTCATATAAAATACAAATTCACTATTGATACTTGGAGATAAAGATCATTTACCAAAGATGGAGAGAGGAACTTTCCCCAGCGGAGTCGCCAAAAAAATATGTAGTGTTTTATTTTTTGTTTGATTGGAAAAATGTTGCTGGGACACCACATAGATTTGTAGATGTACTCATTAGGGTGATCAAGTGTGACATTGAGGAATGATGTACTATCTCGAGAGTCAGAAGTCACCATCCTACAATAGACCTAATCACATAATAAGAACTCCTAAGGACAATGGGTCTTTGAATGTACCAGAGATCTTTCCCCTACTTTACATAGAAAAGTAAAGTAGGTTTATTTCAATCGAGTTTGTTAAGTTCCCTATGGAAGTAAGCTCCCATAGTTAATTACATCTTAAGAAATAAGATTATTTAAGAATACTCTTGATTAAGGTAAATGATCATTGTCTCTAAAGATTTCAAAGATAGGACTATTAATAAATTGGTTATTTTTAGAAAATCAAGTGGGATTGATAAAAAAAGGAGTTATTATAGAAACTAAAGAGAGATGAGTAGGGGATGCTCATGATACTAGGAAACCTAGTGAGCATCCCAAACTATCCTATGGTTGAACTTTATATTTTTATAATTTTAAGAGGATTATATGTTTGAGTTGAATTTTTATTAGAAATCTAGGGCTTACAATTCCATAACACAAGATCGTGGAAATACCTAAGAGGTGAGAATTTATGCTTGTAGCTTGCAAAGAGAAACATCGATCTCAGATCCTAAATCTAGGGAGCTTTGGCGAGCGCCAAGGCACAACCTAAATCTAAGGAGAAAATGGGTAGATGGCATATCTCCACAAGAGAGAATAAACCACCTGATTGTTGGACTCAGAATAGCCTGGGAGTGGCCACCAACTAACTCCACCTATGATTTTAAATACATATAGAAAAGTCTTATGCTTTGCAAGATGGCTAAGTTATTGTATGTTTAGAAAGAAGACTATGTCCTTATACACACTCCCTAAGAGACTAGACTATGTAGGGCATGAATAAATGACTTAATCTAATGAAAATTGTGTTAAGTTTTATTTTTAAATTTTGGACATTTTTATTTGACACTGGCTATGGGATTTTATATGCCTAATGCATGAAAAATTGGTTATGGGCTAAAATCAGAAAGAAGGAGGTGTGTTTCCACCATGGCTCTCAAAGGTCAAGCCATTTTCTCTGGGAAAGGTGGAAGCCTTCCATTAGCAAGAGTGAAGTAATATGATTTATGCATGAAGTGAAACATACAACATCCAGCTAAGGGGTTGCTAAATATTTTATTATGTTGATTTATTTCCTAGGCTTTAAGTGAGGTGATGAGTTGTTTAATTTAATTTTGAGTTGATTAATTTGATAGAAAATTTATTTTTCTCTAAGAGTCTAATCGCATCCAGGCCATTCAACAACCATCAAGCAATTAAGAAACTAAGAAAATCATGCCATCCTAATTGCACAATCATAAATGTAACATCAATCAATTTATAAAATTAACGTAATAGAAATAAGAGGCTGGTGTGGTCGAGTTCCACCGCATAACCCGAAAAGAAATATGAGTAGTCAAGCTCTACCCTTATACAACCCGAATTACAGATGAATAATTACAATTAAAAGAAATTCATGTTATGGGGGTCTTCATTCTTCATTTCTTCATTTCTTTCTTTCTTCATTTCTTCTTTTCTTCATTTCTTTCTTTCTCTTGGTTTAATTGGGATGTAGTTTGCTCCAAGGCTTCACATGGCATATAAGACATGGTCTTATAACCAATGTTCACCTTAATTCACCCATAACATTCATTCCAAATCTTAATTGTAAAATTTACATCAACATGGAAAAGATAAATCTAACTAAGCCTACAAAATAGAGATTAGCTAAACATACCACAGAATCCAAGCATGTATATGAATAATTTAGACTTAGCACCCCACACATGGGTAACCAAGTCCACCTATCCTAGTTTGGATCTTGCTTAGGGATATAAGCAACCTGCACCTCAAAAACATTTATATATATATTTTTTATTACAACGCCCCTTAAGTATAATCCCTTGTTGAAAGCATGATTAGGCTAATGTCAACCTAACATCCAGACTACACACGTGCACCCTAACATCCAGTCTAAAAATATTACATCACAAAATAAAATTAGGCATCAAACCATGCACTGCCCTATCATAGAGCTAGAAATGGTGACTTAGCCTAAAGTGTGTGCCATTTAAGGCTTATGTGGCATGTCTTAGCTAGGCTTTAAGATTGGAATTTTCTAATTGTGAAAGATTCAATTTAAATGGTGGTTTTAGTTTAAGTGATTTAGTTGATTTGTCAATTTTAGTTGATGATTTGATTTGGTTTGCATGAACTTACACTTAGTTACTAAATATTATGAAGAGAAGAAAAGATAAGAGAACTTCTCTTTCATCCCTACCTTAAAATAACTCTAAGGTAGATTGATTAATTATTTTTTCTTAAGTGAATATTTTATTATGTGTTTTAATTAACCCTAAGTTTAGATTTTCTCTAAATAGCTTTATTTAATAAGAAAGGCATCTTAAGATTAATTAAGGTGAATTACTACCACATGACACACAACCATTTATTTCTTTCTACCATGAACACCATGCATATGAAAATCCTAAGCATACCTATACATGCATTGCAAAGTTTTAACACACTTTGATGATGGATGCTAAGTGATATGATTTCAAAATTTTGGATGTTCCATTGATGCATGTTTTTATGTAGAAAAAGGGGATTTCTCTTCCATTAACAAAATGCACATCCACATGTATAAAAGATATAAGTGAGTACGATACCATTATTTTCTACATCACGGGTATAAGGTACAAGACCTACTTAGGGCTACTTAAAGCCTCACAACCCCGAGATGTCCAGACTAATATACCACTTTTCTGAAATACATGTAAATGTACAAAAAGAAATAAATGGATGAAGAATCATGCAAAAGATTATGTTTCTTTTGGTTATATAATTTACATGTGTAAATGTGAAGATCATTCTGAAGTCATATCATAAAAATGTGTAGGAATAGATTTAAGTAAGTGTTGTGTTCTTTTCAAATGAACTATACACTTTGCAAATCCTATTCAAATCCATGTTAAGAGAAGAGAAGAAAATAACATAAAACACATCTTATGTTATAATCACATGCAAGTTTATAAAGTACTTTTAAGTAGCATCACTTCATTCATAATCTTTGATTTATAGATTTTGAAAATAAATTTTTGGATTTATAATAATAATAGCCACTTATATTCTTAACTTTAGCCAAAACATGCAATTTGATATAAAAAACATTTTACTAAATTGATTTTTTTAAAAGAAATAAATGCATGATTTCATATGGAAAACAATATTTAGTATGCTTGGAAAGAAATAAAATGATGTAAGCATATGATTTCATTCACCCTAATTAATTCTAAAGATAATCTTATAAAATAAGATCATTTAAAGTGAATCAAAATTCTTTAAGGAGATTTTTATTTTTTAATTTGATTTGACTTAGAGAATGTGAGAAAGGTTTACTGATCCTAACCCATTTCCCCCATATGTGAATTGGTTTAGTTTAATTTTAGAACAATTAGGTTGATTTTATATTTTATTTAGGTTAAGGTGTGAATTAAATCCATTAATTACCCTTACCTACACCACTTTAACATAATTAAATAAGTAATTATGAGCCAACATATGATATGCAACCACATAGAATTTAAATCAGCAATGCACCTAAGAAATAAAGGGGCCTAAAGAAATTGACTCATAATTATTGATTAATTAAACTTAAGGGTTTAATTAAGTACTTTCATAACCATCCTACACATGCAGTTTGATTATAATTTCCTTTGAAGTCTCTTATATTATTGAACACCTAAGAATCTACCCAAGATTAAGTGATTAAGTTCTAGAATGATTTGGTTTTGAATTTGATTAATTGAACTAATTAATGAAGTGATTAAGTCATATAATTTAATTAATTAAGTGTTTATCCAAATGAAATAAACTTAGGGAAAAAATTGAAAAAGAAATCTAATCTCATTCTCTAAGTCCATTCATTATTTCATGATGATTAGTAAGCTTAATTAATGAATTTACCACTATTTAATAGGTTAATTAATCATTTACTTTGTTAAGAGATAGATTAAGGATTAAATAAGGAATTCCCCTAATTAATCCAATAATAAATTCCAAAAAAATCATGGGAGGTAGAGATCATCCCACTAATCAACCTTAGGAAGTTTGGAATTAATTGTAGAAGTAATTAAGGAGTAATTAGCATAATTACATTTTCAATAAAACCCAAATTGAGTGAAAATTGCTATTCAAAATTAATTAATTTTAATTTTATATTATTCTCCTTTGAATTATCTTTAAAATGAGCCTGATTTTACATGTTTAAAACTTTCTACAATTAGTTATGAATTTTAGAAGTTTCAGCATTAAAATTAGAATAATTAGAGCTAATTAAGCCCATAATCCCATCGGGCCATGTGGCGGCTGATGCGGCGCACTGACGCGATGCTTTCCACGTGGCACAATGGGATAGGTTATTTAAGTTGTCACATCTGCCTGCTGAGTCAGCCAATGGCAGACACGCTTTCTCCATGGGTCATCCGATCGGATGGCCAGGATTAATCTTTTGATTTAGGCTTAAATCAAAGGGGGATCTATCATGATTTAATCACAACCGTTCGTTCCAATCACGCGGAACAGACAGCGTGTGATCTATCTCCTCTCGAGCGGTGAGAGACGGTTGTCGTCCATCGATCGTCGCTCGATCTAAGCTCACCTGAGCTTGAATGGAGTTTAAACTCACCCCACACCTTCAGGGAAGCACAAGCAATGTATCCAACGATCAAGATCTCAAGGGATAACACTTTCCTTGAAAAAGGACCAAGCAATTTTTCCTATGGCCACAGTTTCAATGACATACCTCACAGAAGGCTATCACCGGTGCTTCCAACAGAGGATGTAGCTTCATCTTGTAGAGACGAAGCTCTATTGAAGGTATTGGATCTTGATTTGTAGTAGATGACTCGGTTGACCAAGCTCCCCTTCAATGGTGATCGGTCTTGATCAAGGTGATGCTTCCTGTGGCTTAGAGACTTGGGAAATGACTTGGTTGAGCTCGACGAGGTCCACTTAGGGTGTGTGCAAGGTTAATTTGGCTTTGATGGAGAATTGAGTGAATTGGGATTGAGATGGACCTCCCCTATTTTGACTTTGAGTAAAACTGAGAAGGAGAAATGGGGGAGCTTGGGAATGGCTTGGAAATGCTTGGGGGAGTTTGATTTGATCTCTCTAGCTTTGTGGAAATGAATTCTTTTGGTTTGAGTGGAATAAAGGGGAGTATATCTCTCCCTCCTTGGATCGGACGGTAGAAGGCTGAAATGCCATTTTTGATCAATGGGTGAGATTGGTTGATCGATTTGGGCTATTTAGCATCCCATGTGAGTTGTTGTAGGTGGAGGAGTGGAGGAGAGTGAGTGACCATGTGCTAGGTGAGCGCATTGGGTGATCCAAGTGTCGTTCATTTCCGAGAGGTCGGTTGGCGCAGGATTTGAGTCATGTTTACCACCCTCCTTGGTTCCCATGTGGACCACTACAAGGATGCCTAGTGCCCTTGAGAAAGAATTGGTCAAATTCTAAGTGAGTTTGGCCATAGGATACCATTTCACCTAAGGGTAAAATAGCTATTTGGCCATGATTTTGATTTGGGTGTATTTGAAATGATTCAAAAATGGGTTGGACCAAATTTCAAGTGATTTGGAGTCCATTTGGTTTGAATTGGTTCAATTTGATCCATTTAGGTCAAGTTGGGTCAAATTGGGTTAGGTTGACCAATTGGTCAAATTTGGTCAAATAATGAGTTAGGTCAAGTTCAAATGATCATTTGGAGCCAATGGGTATCATTAGTTTGGTTCAATTTGATTTATATTTGGTTTTAGTTCATTTAGGTTCATTTAGGTAAAATGGGTCAAGTCGACCAATTTGACCAATTTGATCCAATTGGGTTAGGTCATGGGTTAGTTTAGGCTTGGTTGATCATTTTAAATGTATTTCAAGCTTGGGTTTCAATCAATTTTGATTTGGTTTGATTTCAAGTTGATTTGACCTTTTAGGTCAAGTTGGGTTCATGGTCAATTGGGCTAGGTTGGGTCTAGTTGGTCAATTGAAGCTTTGGTCGAGTTCAACAAGTGATTTAGAATGAATTTGACCCATTAGTTGCAATCAATTTGGCTTAGATCAAGATTTTATATATTTTAACTTTTTAAGTCAATTTGGGTTTGGTTTAGATCAATGGTTTCAATTAATTTGCCATATGGTGGATTTTGGGTAGTTTGGGTTTCATTTTGGTTAAGTGTTGACTTGGTTTGACTCAATTTGAGTGATTGATCATCCTAGGATGATTGCTGCTCACAATGTGAGGCTTAGATGGGCTTAGTTCAATCCAATTTAGGTTAGATTAGAATTTGGCTCAAAAGGGTGCTTTAGGTCACTTTGGGTCAAGTGAGCCTAAGTGGGTCAATTGGCTTGATCAAGGATTGATTCAAGTTTGGTTGAACTCACATATGGTCTAATGATAGAAATATAAATCCAATTGCAAGTGATTTGGAGTCAAATGAGTTTTGATTCATTTGACAATTTCAAGTCAAGAGGGTGAACATGGGTTTGACTTGGGTTAGTTTGATTTTGGTTTGATTTGTTTATGTTGGGTATATGATTGAAGAACTGATTATTTGAAGAGAGAATCCAAAGGTTTGGATTGATTTGAGAATGATTTGTCTAAGTTCAAGGATTTGACTTGAAAGAGTATAAGTTGGATTTAGATTTGAGTTTTGAATTTAGTTATGGTTATTTGAATTTATATTTCAATTATATTTATGAATATAAATGAGAATATAAATGGGTTATGAGAAAATCTTTTGAGTTTGAAGTGATTTGGATTTGATTTGAGCTAAGTCCATAAAATGAAATCAAAATAGCTTAAGAAAGATTTTGGATTTGGATTTGATCATGGGTTTCAACTATTTGATTTTGAATTGATTTATGATTTGGATTTTGGAGAGGATGGAGAGGAAAAGGAAAATCTGATTTATGATTTGAGAAAATTAATTGAGTTGTAATTGATTTAAGATTTGATTTGGAATTTATTTATCATTTGAGAAAATCAGTTGAGTTGAAATTGATTTAAGATTTGATTTGAAATTGATTCATGATTTGAGAAAATCAATTGAGTTGGAATTGATTTAAGATTTGATTTGAAATTGGTTTGAAGGAGGGAAGCAAAGATTAGGTTTAAGCTATAGGGTAGGCAAGTCTTCTAACCCACGAGGCATAACCTATTCATATGGCTAACTCTTCTAACTCTTTAGGTTAGGTTAAGTGTTCACCTAATCGGTAGAAGTCTCTTAAGACTAAGGAACTCTTAGTGTTTAGAGGACTCCTTATGTCTAGGATGGAGAACTTGAAAGCTCACTCCAAAGTGAGGTGAGCGACTTTCTTCCTAAGTACAATCATGCACCAACGGGTAGCCTAGGTTGGATAGCACCTGTCGAGCCAACGATAAACTATCCTGTCAATTAGTTCCACTTTAGGGAGATGTAAGTCTACACGCCTTCTTTCTAGACTAATTGTGGCACACCGATGGGCACCTTAGGTTAGTTGATGTTCGATATGCTGATAGCTGCTCACCCGGTGGATACACCACTCTTGGCAGATTTAAGCCTGTTATGCTTTCGATTGAAGTTGGCCACTGTATACCTACAAGTTTTCTTATTTGTCCATAACGCCTAGTGGCACCTCCCCTTTGGGAACTCTACTTGGATCACATCCTTTGTGACCCCATTTAGACACTACCTGGATTACTCTTGGATTGGACAGTCCCCTTTTCCTAATAACCACCCCTGTGGTTAGATATTATATTTCGCAGATGCACAGATTCTCCCTTGGTCTAGTAAATCTAAGATAGGTCAAGGTTGACATAGTCCCTTCTCAATGTGGTCGCGCATCCACAATAACAAACAAACAAAATACATATTCTCTTGTGAATTAAAAGAACACCCCGAGTGGCACTTTTACCAAGCAGGCATCCTATCTCCATGGCAATGTCAACAAAACTCTTTATAGGAATCACCTGACTACTCTTGAGTTGAGATAAGCCCTCAGTACCACTCTCTCTGTAGTCGCCCTTAGGTTGGGTTCAACTTGTGCCACCAATAGGTTACTATTGTCTTGCTTTAGAAGATGTTATTACGCTTTCGCATTCTTTCTAAACGATCATTACACACGAGACTAGATCGAGTTCAATTTATTGTCCATCAACGAGTCACCCCAGCACTTGGTCCCTACTCAGGAAGATGTAAGTCTGCTACGCTTTCTTCCTAGCACAGCCATTGCACACCAAAAGGCACCCTTAGGTTGGACAGTCCTACCCTTCAGTCAGTAGAATACCCATTTAGATTGGTAAATCTGATATAGGCCAAGGCTGACATAGACCCTTCTCAGTGCAGTCCATCGGACACCGACAGGGTCCATCAAATTAAAATGAAATTAATCATGACTACTCTTGAGCTGACAAAAGTCCCAACGGCATTCACTCAGTAGTCGCCTTAGGTCGGGTTTGATTTGTTGCACCATCAACATGTCACACCAACGGTTATTCCCCACTTTGGACGATGTAAGTATGCTATGCTTTCTCCTTCGCACAACCATTGCACACCGAAAGGAAACCCTTAAGCCAGATAGTCCTACCTTTTGGCTAGTAGACTACCCCTTTGGAGTTGTAAATCTGAGACAGGTCAAGGCTAACATAGCCCCTTCTCAGTGGATCCATCGCACGTCGGCAGGGTCTACAACATAACAAATCAAACTAAATTAAATCAAATTATATCAAATCAAATTAAAAGGAAATTAATTTTGACTACTCTTGAGTTGAGGTAAGATCTCTAGTGGCGCTCTCTTAGTAGTTTCCTTACGTCGAATTTGATTTATTGCGCATCCAACAAATCACCCCAGTGGCTTTTCCTTGATTTGGAAGATGTAAGTCTGCTATGCTTTCCTCCTAGCATAGCCACTGCACACCAAAAGGAAACCATTAGGTCAGATAGCCCTACCATATGGCAGGTAGACTACCCCTTTGGACTTGTAAATCTAAGATAGGATAATGGCCTTCATGACTCCTTCTTAGTGTGGTCCATCGCACACCAACAGGGTCTATAACAAACTAAATTCAAAACCAACCTCCCCAGTGGAGTCAAATTAAACATATTAGAAAAACCAAACTTCTCCCCAATGAGGCGCAAATCAAATTAGTCTCCCTAATGGAGCCTAGATCTAAATCAAACAAACCTAACCGAGTGTACATCCCCAGCAAATATGTCCTCAATCCAAAACCATTCTCCCCAATAGAGCTCTAACAAATTAAACTAACCTCCACAGCAGAGTTTAAATAAAAGAAAATCTAATCAAACTTTTATCCCCAGTGGATACACCCCCAAACAAATCATATTCACAATCAAACTCAAATTCTTATCCCCTAGTGGATAGCTTGAACTTGCTTCCCTAGTGGAATGTTCATAGACTCAATCCCCCAATGGCATTCACTAAGTAGTCGCCTTAGGTCGGGTTTGATTTATTGCACCATCAACAGGTCACCCCAATGGTTGTTCCCCACTTTGAAAGATGTAGTTCTGCTATGGTTTCTCTTTAGCACAGTCGTTACGCACCAAAAGGAAACCCTTAGGCCAGATAATCCTACCTTGTGGAAGGTAGACTACCCCTTTGGATTTGTAAATCTGAAATAGGTCAAGGCCAACATAGCCCCTTCTTAGTTGGTCCATCACACGCCGATAGGGTCCACAACATAACAAATCAAATCAAATTAAAATGAAATTAATTTTGATTGCTCTGGAGTTGAGGTAAGATCCCCAATAGCACTTTCTTAGTAGTCACCTTAGGTTGGGTTCGATTTGTTGTGCATCCAACAGATCACCCTAGCAGCTTTTTTCTCCTGTGGAAGATGTAAGTCTTCTATGCTTTCTTTCTAGCATAACTATTGCACACTGAAAGTCAACCCTTTGGTCGGATAGCCCCACCCTATGGTAGGTGGACTACCCCTTTGGACTTATATATCTAAGATAGACCAAGGCCTCCATGGCTTTTTCTTAGTGATCCATCCGTCAGTTTCATAACAAACCAAATTCAAAACCAACCTCCCTAGGGTCAAATTAAATGTATAGGACAAACCAAACTTCTCCCTAATGAGGCACAAATCAAATTAGCCTCTCTAGTGGAGCCTAGCTTTAAATCAAACAAATCTAATCGAGTGTTCATCCTCAGTAAATATGCCCTCAATCCAGAACCAGTCTCCCCAATGGAGCCATAACAAATTAAACCAAACTACATAGTGGAGTTTAAATCAAAGAAAATCCAATCAAACTTTTATCTTCAATGGATACACCCCCAAAAAAATTATATTCATAATCAAACTCAAATTTTTATCCCTCAGTGGATAGCTTGAACCAGCTTCCCTAGTGGAAGGTTCACATACTCAATCTTCTACAGATTCCTTCTTCTTACTTGGAATAAAGAGAAATGCATTGCACTAAGATCATGATTCTATCTGCCTTTTGAGTTTATGTATAGATCATTTTCATTAGTGCTCGCAATTCTTTGGACATTGTTGATCATCTCGGTCAATGGCAATACGTGCAGTGTGCCTTGTCAGTTACACCACACTTATTAGGGGTCCTTTTGTTGACCTCACTTTTGGAGTGAGTTCTCAATCTCATCATCTTAGACTCAGGGATCTTCTAGACACTAAGACTTCCTTAGTCATAAGACACTCTAATGATTAGGTGAATACTTAACTAACTGAGACTAAGAAGGGTTAATCATATGATTAGGTTATGCCTTAGGGATTAGGATAAACCTCTTACTCTAAAACCCAAATCCAATCTAGATTCACTCTATCAAACCTACAATAAAACTCAATTTCAAATCCAAATCCAAATCCAAATTCAAATTTCAAGCCAAAAGATTGAAACTCATGATCAAATTCAAACTTGAAATCTTTCCTAAGTCTTTTGAATCAGTTTCATGAACGTAGCCAAAACTCCATCAAAATAAATCCCAAAATTAATTGTTTTTTCATAATCAATTTATATATTCAATTATCTTCCTGAAAATAAATCAAATCCATAATCAAATAACAAAAACTAAATCCAAATTAAATCAAAACACAAATTTGAACCCTTTGAGCCAATTCCATGGACTCAACCAAATGACATCCAAATCAAGCCAAAACTAATGGATTTTCTCTTAAATCAATTATACCTTCAGTCATCATTCCAAATATAAATGAAATCTACAATCATCAAGCCAAATCAAAATCCAAGTCAAATAAAACTTAGCCCATTTAAATAAAATTTTCAAATGAACCAAAACTCATTTGAACTCAAACCAATTGTAATTGGATTTATATATCAATCTTATATATATATATATATATATATATATATATATATATATATATATATATATATATATATATATATATCAATATATATATAAATCAAACTATAATAAACAATCTTATATAAAGTAGCCAATTTGACCTACATGAATCAAAATCTAATTCAATCCAAATCAAAGTGAATTAAGCCAATCCAAACTTCATGACATGATTTTTTGTCATCCTAGGTTGATCAATTATCATAAATTAGGTCAAACCAAGTCAACTTAACCTTTGACTAAGTCAACCCTTTAACCCATCTGAACCAAAATTAGCCAAATTATAACCTAAATCCATTGAAACCAATGACTCAAATCAACCTAAAATCAACATTTGAATATGACTTGACCTTCAATTGAGCCAAACTCAATTAGCCCTCTAGAGCCAAGTTGACCCAAATTAACCTAAATTACCAAAATAGGTCAAATCAAAATCCAATCCAAATTGATTGTAACTAATGGCTCAAGTTCATTCCAAATTAATTATTGAAATTGACCAAGGCCACAATTGAATCCAATTTGGCCAATTGAACTAATTGACCCACTTAGCCCAAATTGACATAAATGATCAAATTAGCCTAAACCCAAATTAAATCCATATTAAATCAAACCAAAGGATACAATCCTCCCCAATTGACCAACTAAATATGAACCAACACCCAATCCATGACAACTTGGCCAATTTGGTCAAATTGGTCAACTTGACCCATTTGACCCAAATGAATTCAAATGAACCAAAATTAAATTTAAGCCAAATTAAACCAAACCAATGATACAATTCTCTCCAAATAATCATATGAACTTGACCCAATCATTAGTTTGAACAATTTGACCAATTGGTCAACCTAACCCATTTTGCCCAATTTGACCCAAATGAGTCAAATTGAGCCAAACCTAATGAACTCCAAGTGACATGAAATTTGGCCCAACTCACTTTTGACTCATTTCAAATCTGCCCAAATCATATCTAATGTCAAATGACCATCCTACCCTTGAGCTAAGGCTATCACATGAGACAAATCACTTAGGGGAAGGGTCAATTCCTTTTCTTGTCCAGTTAGCACTCTTCTAGTAGTCCACCTAGGCTCCAAGAACACTACCCAACCTAACCCAAGAAGTAGTTAGGTTGGCCATGACTCATGGAGAGGTGAATTCACCTCACCTCCCCAATTAGAGCATTTGAAACACATAGTACACCTATTAATCCCTCTTAGTAGTCACCTAGGATGATTCCCTGTCATTCCCAACCACCCCAAGCCATAGAACATCCACTAGGAGCCAAAAATCATAATTAGTGATGATTTTTAGCCGAAACCAAGCACAAGGGAAGAGAAGCCTCATCATAACTCATTCTGCTATCACACACACTCTAGAAGCTCCCCCAAGCCACTAGAAACCCATTCCCTACTTCTTTTGGGCTAGAAAAAACACCAAATCGAGCGGATTCTAACAAAGAGCTGATGCCCATCAGTTGATACAACATTCCAATAGGAGGCAAGGATCTAGATTCATCCTAAGGCTTCTTCTTGCATCTAGGAGTGTGCTCGGATCAACCACGACCTCACGAAACCATCGTTGGTGAGAACCAATTTTCAAATCCTTTCGCCATATGGGTTCTTACGTTTTATGATGATTCTTGCATGATTTTAATTTCTCTTAGAAAACCCATGTATCTTTCATTTTACATAATCCTAATGTAAAAATAGGAGTTTTTTCATGAGAATTGATGTGAAATCAAGTCCATTCTGAAGAAATTTTGTTCGATTTCATGAAAATTGTGTAAAACCTCTCTCGGTTTATTGTTCATCCCATCGCTTTCACTGGCTAGGAAGCAGTAGCCATCCGATCTTATTTCAGGGAAATAGATGGTTATGATTTCACGCTAAATTTGTGTGATTTTAGCCTTCATATCATGAATCCAATTTGTACCGTCGATCAAGCCCATTCCACGCATTTCTTGTTCAAAGTTTGCGTCAATGTCGAGCCAGCTAATCACATGGCGCCGCATGACACCAAGTGCCATGTAGAACCATGTGGCTAATCGTGTGACGCCATGTGGCATCGCGTTGCCCCATCAGCGCCACATGGTGCTGATTGGGTTAAGTAGGAAATTCGGCCATTTTTTATTTTAAAAATTATATAAAATCACTTGAAACTTTAAAAAGTCATAAAATATAAAATACTTAACTAAAAAATTGAAAATAAAGGCTCGTTGGATTCGCCTTTTCAAGAAGAATTCACAAAATCCAAAATCCCTAATTTTTACTGAGTATATTGAGCTTAATTTAGGTTTTTTATTGAAATTAAAATTTTATTAATTAATCCAAAAATACACATTAGATTGGTTTGAAATTTTCAGGGATTGAAACTGAAGTTAAAATACACCTACTATAAAAATTTCCAGTCAAAAGGTTTTTGGGATTGGGAGATATTACATTCTAAAGGTCAAATAGTCTATTTTTGTAAAAAAAATAAATAAATTAATAGACTTTATAAAAATTATGAAAAATCATTTAAATCAGCTGAAAATTTAAAAAATCATAAAAAATCATAGAAAAATCATAAAAATGCAAATAAATATTCATTTTGAAGGTATTTCAGAGGAGAATTTATGAAAAATATTCTTAATTAATTTTGAAGATAATTAGCCTAATTAAGGTTTAATTATAAAATTAATTAGTTTAATTGCTCTTTAATTACTTAAGTGATTAACCCCAAACTTTGTATGTTAATTCAATGGGATGACCTCTGCCTCCCATAATTTTATTGGTATTTATTGCTTAATTAATTAGAGAAATTAACTAATTAAGCTCTAATTACTCTTTTAAATTAATTAATAATTAATTAATCTCATGAACAGTAATAAATTAATTAATTAAGATGTTAATTGGTTACGTGAATGAACTCATGGGATAAGATTAGGCCTCCTTCCTAATCTATTTCTCTAAGTTTCTTTCATTAATTAAATTAATCAAGGCTTAATCAATTAGTCAAATTGCTTAATTAAACAAATTGAAATTATACTCACATGGAATCTCAATTAATAAAGTCTTAGGTAGACCCTTAGGTGTTCAACAATGTAAGAAAATCCTAAGAAAATTATAATTAGCCCCCATGTGTGGGAGAATTATAAGAGTTCTTAATTAAGTTTCTTAACTTAACTAACTATTAATCATGAGCCAAATGCATTAAGCCCCTTTATTTCTTAGGATCATTGTAAATTTATTTTCCAGTAATTTACTTATCATATTAGCTCATAATTATTTAGTTAATTACTTTAAGGCAACATAAGCAAGGATTAATTAATGAATTTAATGCATATTACTACTTATTTAATCCATAAAATTAACTTAATCACATTTTATTAAACCAAATCAATTCACGAACATGGGAATGGGCTAGGATCAAAACATCTCTTCTCGTCATTAAATCAAATCAAAATATGAGATTAAAATGACATTAAAGAAGCTTTAGTTTATCTTAAATGATTTTATTTAATATGATTGTCCTTTGGAATTAATTTGATTGAATGAAATCATATGTTTATGTTTATTTATTCATTTTCAATCATGTTAAATGTTGTATGTCACTTGAAATCATGCATTCATCTTTTCAAAGTTAAATTTAATCAAAATGGGTTTCCTTTATATTAAGATTGCATGTGTTGGATTAATTTATAATATGTGTGGCTATTATCACTATTAAATCCAAATGTATTTTCAATAAGCTTATAAATGAGTAATAACATATGAAGTGATAGTAGTTATGATTACATATAGGTTTGCATGTGCTTATAGCTTAAGTTTGTGAAGTAGAGCTTTCTTTTTTTTAATCTATATGTAGTTTCACATGTATTTGAATGTTAATAAGTATATAGTCTGGACATCCTGAGAATATGTTGCCTTAGTTAGCCCCAAGAAGGTCATTTGATTACCTCACTTCCATGGTTTAACAAAGACACGTACTTATTTGATTTCATTTACATGTGTTCCTATATTAGGATTGGGATGAAATTTTGTTTCACATACATAAATGTTTTATTCAAATAAAAATGTAATTTTTGCATGATTTTCTTTTTCTTATTTACATATACATTCATGTGTAGTGTGATAGCAAAGTATAAAGTCTGGAAATCCTGGGAATATGAGGGTTTAACTAGCCCCAAGGAGGTCATTTGATTACCTCACTTCCCTCATTTAACAAAGGCACGTACTTGCTTATTTCTCTTTACATGTGTATGTATGTGTGGCTAAAGAATGCAAATCCTTCTTTTCTACTAAAAATACTTGCATTCATAATATACTAAGTGATTGAATTAATTAGCCATGATTTGGGGTCTCTTTCCTTATGTACTTACATACAAATTTGCAAATATTTAAATGCAAATGGGTATATAGTTTGGACATCCCAGGAATACGAGGCTTTAGCTACCCCAAGGAGGTCATTTGATTATCTCACTTCCCTGGTTTAACAATGACACGTACCTATTTAATTTCATGTTTATGCCTTTTGTATGAGAATTTGGATAAAGGTCGAAATTAACATGATTAAATAATTCAATCAAATAAGAAATATAAACTTCAAATATTCACATCTACATTCATCATTTAAGTGTGCTAAAATATGTTGCACGTATAAATACACTTAGGATTAAATCATATACATGTTATACATGATGGAAAGGAATGATTGAACATAAATCATGTGATAGTATTTCAATTTGATTAATCTTAAGAAGCCTTTCACATTGAATAGAATTATTTAAAGTGAACCTAAACTTAGAATTAATCTAAAAATGTGTAATAAGCCATTCACTAAAGAGAACTAAATCAAATTAACATGCTTTAAAAAGTGGCTCAAGGTAGAGATGAAAGGGAGAAATCCTCTTTCTTCTCTTTATAACACTTAGATGCTAAGTGTAAATCATCTAAAACCAAACAAAACACAAATTAAAATTCTCAAATCAATTAAATAACTTATAGTGAAATCATCCTTTATGGTTAAATTAAATCTCTTTCACACTTAGAGAACTACAACTCAAATGTTTTGCAAGACATACCACACAAGCCTTAACACACACATTAGAATTAAGTCACTACTTCTAGCTTTATGTTACGGGGGTGCTTGGTATGATGTATATTTTATTTAGTTATGTAAAATTTTTAGGGTGGGTGTATGCTTTGTAGACTGGATGGAAGGCTGTGATTAGCCTAATCATATTTTCTACAGGGGATTATGCTTAAAGGGCTGCATAAAAATAAATATAAATGCTCTCTTTACAGACTACTTAAGCCCCTAAGCATATTTCAAGTTAGATTGGGGTTTGGTTACCAGGGTGCTAAGTCCAAATAAGGATATAATTGCTTGGGATTGTATGTGTGTTTAGCTAACACTTATCTTGCAGATGTAATTATATTTACTTTTTCTATTTTTAATATAATTTTTCATTAGGAATTAGGATTAGTGCTATGGTGGATAAAGATGAGTGGCTAGAAGGCTTTGTCTCGGCCTATGATGCCTCAAGTGGAGCAAATCAAATCAAAGGAGGAAAGAAGTGAAGTCAAGAAGACATCAAGAATCAAGACCCCCATAGCATTTTATAAGTTGTAATTATTATTTTATAATTCGAGTTGTATAAGTGTATAGCTCGGCTACCAATCTCTTCTTTTTCGGGTTGTATGGCGATACCAGACCGCATCGACCTCTTATTCTTTTACATTAGTTATAAAATTGTTTGATATGTTGTTTAGCTTGTGTAATAGAAATGATATGCTTTTTCTTAGTTTCTTATATGATTGAAGTTTGAATGTGTGGCCTGGATGTGATTAGGCTCTTAAGATAAAAATAAAATTTCTACCCAACTATAACTCATAACTAAAGCTTTAAGTAATTCATAACTCACCATAAAGCCTTGGCATTAAATCAAGATAAATAAAAGATTTTCGAGCTATATGGTTGTATGTTTCACATCTTGCATGCATATTATTCCTCTCTTGAACATGAAGGATCTCTATTCTTGCATGATAAGGGAATGCTTGACCTGTGAAGGCAACCCTTGTGGTGGAGAACACCTTCTTCTAGCTAATTTAGCCCATAACCCTTTCATCATGCATATATGCACCAAAATCCTAAAGGCTTTTGTCATTATAAAGTGTCAAAATTGGAATAAAAGATTTTTTTCATTAGACTAATTCGTTATTCATTATATTCATGCTCTAGTCTTCTAGGAAGTGGGTCTAAGGACTTTAGTTACTTTCTAAATAAATAATAGCCCAACTATCTTACAATTTATATGACCGACTACATGGATTTAAAGCATAGGAGAAATTAGTCATTTTACTTCATTGTAAGTCTAGTAATCGTGTGGTTTATCCTCTTTATGGAGTGTGGTGTTTATTTTAAAATATGTATGGGGGGACACCACACAGATATGAGGGTGTACTTATTGAGATGATTGGGTATAACATCAAGGAATAGTGCACTATCTTAAAAGATAGAAATTACTACTCTATAATGAACCTAATCACCTAATAAGGACTCTTAAGACATGATGGGTCTTCGAATATACCAGAGATTTTTTTCTTACTTTACATGGATGAATAAAGTAGGGTTTATTTAAACTGGATTCTAAAGTTTCCTATAAGGGAAAGCCCTCATAGTTAATTGCATCCTAAGGAGGTGAGTTCCTTAGGAATACTATCGATTAAAGTTGGAATTATTGTCTCCAAAGAATTCAAAAATAGAACTATCAATAAATTTTCTATGATTAGAAAATCAACTGGGATAGATCAAAAGGAGAGACTTATTATCGAAGCCAAAAGGAGATGAGTGGGAAATTCTCATGATACTTAGGAACCTAATGAGCATTCCAAGCTATCCTATGATTGGGCTTTATATATTTAAAATTGAAGAGAATTATATATTTATGTTAAAATTTTATTTGAAAGCTAGGACTTATAATCCCACAACACAAGATTGTGAAAATACCTAAGAGGTGAGGATTTATGCATGTAGCCCAAGATAAAACCACAACCTTGGATCCTAAATATAGGGAGCTTCAGTGAGGGCCAAAGCACATTATAAATATAAGCAAAAATGTGTATATAGTTTACTTCCACAAGAGAGGGTAAACCACCCGACTGCTGGACTTATAGCTGCCTGGAGTGGTAGCCAGCTAACTCCTATATTTTAAAACCATGTGGCCAAGTTATATGTTTTGCAAGATGATTAGGTTGTCATTATTTAGAAATAAGCTAAAGTTCATAAACCCACTCCGTAAGAGACTAAAGCTTGAGTGTTATGAATAATGACTTAGTATAATACAAATTTTATCAATTTTTATTTGATTTTGGACTTTCATTTTGATAAAGGCTATAAAATTTTATATGCTTAAATGCATGATGAAATAGGGTTATTGGCTAAATCAGAGAAAGAGGTTTTTTTCACCACAAGGGAGACCCTCAAAGGTCAAGTCTTCCCCTATCATGCAAGTATGGAAACTCTCTCTTAGTAAGAATGAAACATGATATGAATGATATTAATCATACAATATTCAGCTAAGGGGTTACTAAATCTTTCAATTATTTTGATTTAATACCTAGACTTTATATGAGGTTATGAGTTGTTTACAAAATTAATTATGAGTTATGGTTGGGGTAGAAAAATTAATTTTTGCTAAGAGCTTAATCGAATTTAGGCCACACATTAAATCACCATACATGAAGAAACTAGGAAAATACATGCCATTTTTATTACATAATTGCAAACAAAGCATCAAACAATTTATAAACCCAACGTAAAAGAATAATAGGCCAGTGCAGTCGGGTACCGCCATACAACTCGGAAAGGGAAATGGGTAGCCGAGCTCTACCCTTATTCAACATGGTATATGAAAGAATAATTATAATTTTACAAATGAATAAATGCTATGGGGGTCTTCTCATCTTCTTTCTTCATATCTCCATCATTCCTCCTTTCAATTTGTTTGCTTCAAAGGCATCACGGGGGCCTCCGAGGATAAAGCATTCTAGCTTCTGCTCATCCTAATCCCCTAAAACACTAATCCTAATTCCTAATGTAAAATTACATCATAAATGAAAAAAAAGATAAATCTAACTACACCTGTAAAATAATTGTTAGCTAAACACACCATACAATCCAAATAGTTATATGTATCATTTGGAATTAGCACCCTGCATATGGGTAACCAAGTCCACTTATCATAATTTAGATTATGCCTAGGGGTTAAGCAACCTGCAAAAGAGAGCATTTATATTTATTTTAAACACCCCTTAAGCACAATCTCCTGCAAAAAATAAGATTAGGCTAATAACATCCTAACATCTAGCCTACGAAGTCCACTTGATTTGATTTAGGTTGATTTTGGCCATTTTTGAATTTATGTTTCATTTATATTTATGAATATAAATGAAGGTATAAATGATTCATGATAAATTCACTTGAGTTTGGAGTGATTTAGAAGCGAATTTGACCAAGTTTAAGGATGTAGTTCAAAAGGGCTTAAGTAGGGAATTGATTTAGTTTTATTTATTTATGATCATTAGAGGGTGGGTTTCATTTATATTTGTGAATATAAATGAAGGAATAATTGATTTATAAAAAAAATCAATTGAGTTTGGGATAATTTGGGTTGAGATTTGATTAAGCTTATGGAGCTAAGTCCATATGGTTTCAGAAAGGTCTTGATTTGGTTTGATTTAGTTTGATCTGATTTTGCTCATTTGAATTTAGATTTTATTTATATTTATGAATATAAATAAAGAAATGATTGATTTGTAAAGAAATCAACCAAGTTTGATTTGTTTTAAAGGGGGTTTTGGCGAAGCATATGAAGGTGGTTCATATGGCATAGGAAGGGATTTAGTAGTTTGAATTTGAGTTTGGGTTTCAATCATTTGGAGTTGGATTTCATTAGGAATTTGATTTGAGATTGAATGGATATTTGAGAAAATTAATTGAATTGGGGTTGATTTGAATTTGATTAAGGCTAAGTCCAAAAGAAAAATTCAAAGGGCATATGAAGGGTTTTGGAATTTGAATTTGATCATGTGTTTCAATCATTTGATTTGGAATTGATTTATAATTTGGATTTGAATTAGATTTAAGATTTGGTTTACAGAAGGAAGCATGGTATGGGTTTGATCCATAGGGTAGGCAAGTCTTCCTAAGTCCCTAAAGCATGACCTACTCCCATGGCTAATCCTTCTAAGTCTTTAGGCTTAGGTTAAGAGTTCACCTAATCACTAAAAGTGTCTTAAGACTAAAGAGCTCTTAGTTTAGGATGAGGAAGTTAAGAACTCACTCCAAAAGTGAGGTTAACGTGGAGGTAAACCATATACCCATCTTGGCTTAGATTTAGATCGTGTTCTAACTTATGTCAGAACTCCCTAGATTTAGGATCCGAGATAGCTATTTCCTTCGGGCTACTCTAAATACTCACCTCTTAGGCATTTTCACAATATTATGTTGGTGGATTATAAGCCTTAGTAATCTAATGAAATTTCAACTCAAAAAAAAATCTTCAACTTCCAATATGTAAAGCCCAATTATTGGATAGATTGGAATGCTCACTAGGCTTCCTAGCATTATGAGCATTCCTTACTCATCTCTTTTGGCTTCCAAAATAAGTCTTTTCATTTTGATATATCCCATTTGATTTTCCAAACATGACCAATCCTTTGATAGTATTAACCTTGAAATCTTTGGAGACAATAATTGCCTACTTTAATAAAGAGTATTCCTAAAGAATTCACCTTACTGGGATGTAATTAACTATGGAGGCTTGCCTCCATAAGGAACTTAATGGTCCCAGCTTAAAATAAACCATGCTTTACTTTTTCATGTAAAGTAGAAGAAAATTTTCTAGTACATTCGAAGACCCATCATGCCTTAAGAGTTCTTATTAGGTGATTAGGTCCATTATAGGGTGGTGATTTCTATCTTCTGAGATAGTGCACCATTCCATAATGTCATACCCAATCACTTCAATAAATACCCCCTAAGATCTGTGTGGTGTCCCACATCCTAAAAATAAACACCACATCCTTCAATCATCTATCCAAATATAAATGAAACATATAATCATCAAGCCAAATTGAAATCAACCCAAGTCAAGCCCAACTTAGCCCTTTTGACTTTAAAATTCTAAATGAATCAAAACCTATCATAGCCTAAATTGATTGCAGTTGGATTTATATTTCAATCCTAAACCAATATATAAATCCAACTAAACCTTAATAAAAAAAAATCAAGCCAATTAACCCATTTAGGTCCACTTGACCACAAAGTGGCCTAAAGAACCCATATGAATCAAGTTCTAATCTAACCCAAATTAGATTCAACCAAGCCCATCCAAATCTCACACCATGATCATTGATCACCCTAGGATGATCAATTGATGTGAATTGGGTCAAATCAAGTTAACTTGGTTATTTGACCAAGTCAACTCTTAGCCCATATAAAACCCAAAATAGCCAAAACTCATCCTACACTAAATCAACTGAAACTATTGATTCATACCAACTCATAATTAATGATTGAACATGACTTAACCATCAATTAAGACAAACCAAACTCAATTGGCCATTTGACCTAAGTTGACCCAAATTGACCTAAAAGGCTAAAATGGATCAAATCATGATCTAACCCAAATTGGTTGCAACAAATGGCTCAAGTTAATTCCAAATTAATTATTGAACTTGAACGAAGCCATAATTGAGCCTAATTTGATCAATTGGTCAACCTAACCCACTTAGTCGAAATTGACCTAAAGGATCTAATTGGCCAAAATTAAAATTAAATCCAAATTGATTCAAACCAAAGATTACAATCATTTTCAATTAACCAATTGAACTTGAACCAACACCCAACCCAAGACAATTTGACCAATTTTTCCAAATTGGTCAACTTAGCTCATTTGGCCCATTCGAATCTAAATGAGCCAAAACCAAACCTAGGCCAAATTGATTGAGACCACTTGAACCAAAATACTTCAAATCATTATTTGAACCTAACCCAAGGTTTGGTTTGACCCAATTTGACAAATTGGTCAACCCAACCCAACATGACCCATATGACCCAAATTGAGCCAAAACCCATGAAACCAACCCATGGGACCTTGTAGCCTGACTTAAGCTAACCCAAACCCATCCTAGGTCAACCCAAAATCAGCCCAAATCTAATTAGAGCCAAACCCAAGGCAAATCTCCCTTGGATATGCCTCCCCATGTGAAATTTTGCCAAAATTGGCAAAGTCCACTCTCCTATCATCCTTGGTAGCTAAAATTAGCAAAGTCCATTTTGGGGTCTCCCCTACCCACCTAGCCCATCATAAGAGGGTTAGGCTTGCCATGGAACAAAGGGTTCCAAGGAAGATCCAACAATCATAGCAAGCCTTGAGCCACCTCCTAAGCATTCCTCCACTCATGGCATGCCATATGGACTCGATTACCACCCCTTCGATGCCCTGACAGTGGCTGGCAGGCTAAAATTGGGGAAGCAATCCCTTCCATCTACCTCATCCAATTGAGGGGTATACCCCCTTAATTCTCACAGAAAATCAGACAATTTACTTCGTCTAAGCTCCCAAGAGAGAAACAAAACTCCCTAGTAAGCTCTCAAGCGATTCCAAGCCTTCCCCATTTGAATTTTCTCTTCCCATGCAAAGCTGAAATAGGGGAGCTCATCCTTAATTTCAACTTCTCCATTTCTCGATAAAAACTTAATTACTTTTGCATACACCTTCCACGCACATTATCGAAGCCAAGAGAACTTTCCCTCGAACTCCAAGCCCACTAGAGGATGGACTTCGATCAAAGTCGAGCATCCAAAGCACCATTCTTGGCTAACCGAGCAATCCACTTGGAACTAATCCAATTGCTACTCAACAGGGCTTCATCTCAACTAGATAAAGCTTCCTCAAGCGTGTGAACGGCCGATCTTAGCTTCGATGAAGTAAATCCATTAAAATTGAGCTTTAACTTAAAATGTGTTGGAGCTTTGTAAAGAAAATTTGCATGTGAGTTGATCTTAGCTGTTGGATCTTTGTGGATCCCTTGCGCAAAAGTTTGGGGTTATTTTAGAGTGAATCTGAGCTCGGATCAGCAATCCATTGTGGATGGGCTTCATCATTCGTGGCTCGTAGAAAGAGGGATCACTAGCCATTCATTTTGCATGATCTGAATGAATAGTCATGATCAGATTATGCTAGATCATTTAATTAATCCTTCCTTAACCGCAGGTTTGATCATGGCCATCCCATCTTCGATCGGATGGCTCACGAGAAACTGCATCCCGCTATCATCCGAGTCAGCTGCAAATGTGACTACTTAAATAGCAAATCCGTGGTGCCACGTGGAAAGCACGCCATGTGGCGCCGACAGGATTAGGCTTAATTAAGGATGATTAATTAGTTTTTAAGGCTTAAACTTTCATAATTCATAACTAATTGTAAAAAATATTAAAAAAATACAATAATGCTCATTTTAAAGGTATTTCAAAGTGGAATCCATTAAAATTATCCTTAATTTATTTTGAATATAATTAGGCTTAATTAGGATTTAATTAAAAAGTTAATCCCTAATTAATTAACTAATTAACCTTAAATTTTCTAAGATTATTTAAGGTGATGACATCTACCTCCTCTATTTTTCTTGGGATTTATTGGTTAATTAATTGGGAAAATTGATTGATTAAGCCCTAAATACATTCTCAACTTAATTAAGTGATAATTAATCATATGAACAATAACTTGCTTAATTAATTGGATCATCTATCATTGTTTAACAGTAAGGAGGCTTAGGGAATTGGATTGAGCCTTCTCTCCTAATCTTTTCCCTAGGTTTCCTTCACTTTTGCAAGAGAAATTCATTAAGGATTAATAGACTAATTAATTACATAATTAGTTTAATTAAATTTTAAAATACATCTAAACCTAATTAATTGATGGGTAGATCTTTAGGTGTTCAATAGCCTAAAGAGATTTAATGAAATTATGATTTATTCATATGTGTGGGAAAATCATAAAAGTAATTAATGAAGTTCCTTAAGCTTAATTAACCATTAATTGCGAACCAATTATATTAGGCCCTTTTATTTCATAGGACCATTACTAATTTATTTTTCAATTCATTTGCATATCACATTGGCTCAAAATTATTTGGATAATTACTTTAAGGTAACATAGGTACGGGTTAATTAATTGAGTTAATTCATATCTTAACTTAATTAATCCATAAAATCAACCTAATTATCTCTCATTAAATTAAATTAACCTACAAACATGGGATGGGATTAGGATTATCAAACCTCTTTCTCTATTTCCTTAAATCAAGTTAAACGTCAAATTAAAAATGGCATTAAAAAGCATTGATTTACTTTAAATAATTTTGTTTGATATGATTGTAATTAATTAGATTGAATGAAATTATATGTTTATGTTTATTTATTCCTCTCCAATCATATTAAATATTGTATGTCATTTGATTCATGCATTCATCTTTTGCAAAACCAATTAAATTAAATGGTTTCCTTTATGTCAAGCTTGCATGTGTTGATTTAATTTGAGATATTGTGGCTATTATCACTATTAAATCCAAATGTATCTTTAAAAGCTTATAAATGAATGATTACATATGCTATGAATGCTAGTAATATATATATATATATATGAAATGTATGTGATTATATCTTAAATGTATGGATTGAAGCTTTCTTTTCTTTGATTCATGTGTAGCTTTACATGCATTTGAATTTTAATAGGTATATAGTCCAGACATCCCAGGAAAATGAGGCTTTAATTAGCCCCAAAGTGGTCATTTGATTACCTAACTTTCTAGTTAACAGCGAAAAGTACTTATCTGATTTCATTTACATGTATGTCTATATTAGAATTTGAATAAGAATTTTATTCCATATGCATAAATGTTTCAATCAAGTAAAAATATAATCTTTGCATGATTCTCTTTCTTTTATTTATGTATACATCCATATGTATTTGAGAAAAGCAAATATTTAGTCTGGACATCCCGAGAAAATGAAGCTTTAAGTAGTCCGAAGGAGGTCATTTGAGTACCTCACTTCCCTAGTCAACAATAACATGTACTAGCATATGCCTCTTATACATATATGTGTGTATTTAATTATGAAATTAAAACCCCTTTTCTTTTATCAAAAATACATGCATTTGCAATTGTTCAAGTGATTGAATTATTTAATCGCATGATTTACAATTCTCTTTCTTATGATTCATGTATGCAAATTTACATACGGTTGAATGTAATTATATTTAGTTTGGACATCCCGAAAATATGAGGCTTTAGTTATCCCCAAGGAGGTCATTTGATTACCTTAATTCCTTGGTTAACAATGATATGTACCTATTTAATTTCATCGCTATGCATTTTTATATAAGAATTTAAATAGAGCTTTAAATTAATATAATGAAATAATTCAATCAAATGAAAAATATAAACTTTAAATGTACATACTCACATCCATCATTCAAGTGTGCTAAAACATATTGTATGTGTAGGTATACTTAGGATTTAATCATATGCATGTTACATATGATGGAAAGGAATGGTTTAACATGTGTCATGTGATAGTAATTCAATCAAATTAATTTTAAGATGCCTTTCATGTTGAATAGGATTATTTAAAGTGGACCAAAACTATGGATTAATTTAAAATGTGTAATAAGACATTCACTAGAGAGAACTAAGTTGATTAACATGCTTTAGAAATGACTTAAGGTTGGGATGAAAGAGAGTAATCTTCTCTTTTCTTCTTTTTATAACACTTAGTTGCTAAGTGTAGGCCAATTGAAACAAGAGAAAACACTAAATAAATTCCCAAATCAATTAAACCACTTAAAGTGAAATCAACATCTTATGATTAAGCTTCTTTCACATTTAGAAAATCATAACCTTAATGCCTAGTTAGTACATACCACACAAGCCTTAAGACACACATTAGAAGTAAGTATCCACTTATAGCTTTATGTTAGGACGGTGCATGGTATGATGTATGTTTCATTTTATGATATATTATTTTAGACTAGATGTCAGGATGTATATTTTCTAGACTGGATGTTAGGCCGATATTAGCCTAATCATATTTTCTGCAGGAGATTATGCTTAATGGGTGCTTAAAATAAATATAAATGCTCTCTTAACAAGTTGCTCAAGCCCTAAGCATAATCTAAGTTAGGATAAGTGGGCTTAGTTACCCATGTGCAGATTGCTAAGTCCAAATTATAAACTTAACTGCTTAAGATTGTATGTGTGTTTAGCTAACACTTATTTTGCAAGTGTAGTTAGATTTACTTTCCCTATTTTTAATGAAATTTTATATTAGGAATTAGGATTGGTGTTATGGGGGATTAGGATGAGCAATGGCTAGAAGGCTTTGTCCTAAGAGGCCCTATGATGCCTTTGAAGCAAGTACATCCAAATCAAAGGAGGAAAGAAGATGAAGACATGAAGAATGAAGAAAATAAGACCTCCATAGCATTTATTCATTTGAAAATTATAATTATTATTTTATAATTTTGGGTTGTATAAGGGTAGAGCTCAACTATCCATCTTTTCTTTTCGGGTTGTACAGCAGTACCCAAGCGCACTGGCCTTTTATTCTTTTGTGATAGCTATAAAATGTTTGATGTTATGTTTAGCTTGTACATTGGAAATTACATGCATCTTCATAATTTCTTTATGATTGGTGTTTGTTGTATGGCCTAAATACGATAAGGCTCTTAGGAAAAAAATAAATATTTTACCCAACTACAACTCATAACTAAAGTTTTAAATAACTCATAACCTCACATAAAACCTAGGAATTAATTCAAGATAATTAAAAGATTTAGCAACCCCTTAGGTGAATGTTTTATGTCTCACATCATGCATGCATATTTGTTCACTCTTACTAAGAGACGATTTCCATCCTTGCACGATAAGGGAGGACTTAACCTTTTAGGGTCTCCTCTATGATGAAAAACACTTCTATCCCACTGATTTAGCCTATAAACCATTTTCAGCATGCATTTAGGCATAAGAAATCATATTCCCTTTGTCAAAATGAAGTCTCAAATATAAATAAAATTAGAAAAGATTTGTATTTATAGATTAATTCATTGCTTATACCACTCGTGCTCTAGTCTCTTAGGGAGTGAGTTTAATGACTTTAGTCTCTTTCTAAATAATAATAAACCAACTATCTTGCAATATCATATGACTAACCTACATGGTTTTAAAGAATAGGAGGAATTAATTAGTTGTCACTCTATGAGGTTATAAGTTCAGCAGTCGGATGGCTTACTCTCTCTTATAGAGGTAAACCATATACCCACATTTTCTTAGATTTACATCATATTTTAGCTCTCACTAAAGCTCCCTAGATTTAGGATATGAGGAAGTTATTTCCTTCGAGCTACAAGCATAAATCCTCACTTCTAGACATCTCCTAACCTTTATATTAATGGACTATAAGCCCCAGTAATCTAATAAAAATCTAACTCAAAACATATAAATATCTTCAACTTCAAAATTATAAAGCCCAACCATAGGATAGATTGGAATGCTCACTAGGCTTCTAAGTATCATAAGCATCTCCTACCCATCTCCTTTGGCTTCCAAAATAAGACTTCTCCCTCATCTTTCATATTTGATTTTCCAAAAATAGCTAATTTATTGATAGTCTTAACCTTGAAATATTTGGAGATAATAATTTTCTACTTTAATCGAGAGTATTCCTAAGTAATTTAACCTCCTTATGACGTAATTAACTATGGGGCATGCCCCCATAGAGAACTTTAGAACCCGGTTTAATATAAACCCTGCTTTATTCATCCATATAAAGTAGGGAAAAAATCTATGGTTTATTCAAAGACCCATCATGCCTTAGGAGTCCTTATTAGGTGATTAGGTCCATTGAAGGGTGATGTCTCTATCTTTCGAGATAGTACATCATACATCAATGTCATACACGATCATTTCAATAAGTACCCCCTCAAATATGTATGGTGTCTCCCATATATATATCTAAAAATAAACATCACAGACTCTTATTGGTATAGACTCATCTCCCGGACTTGCCAACTCCTTGGAAAGTTTGGCTAAAGCATATGCTACGACATTCTCTCCTTGAGGAATCTTGAAAATGGTAACCTCTGGGATTTGGGCCAACAACTCCATAGTGTACTTATGGTAGTGATGGAGCTTAGGCTTTATAACCTTGTAAGACCCATAGATTTGTTTGATGACTAACTAAGAATCCCTAAAGATGTTGATCTCTTAGATGCTAAGAGTAACGGCTAAGTCCAGATCGGTAATCAGAGCCACATATTCAACTTTGTTGTTGGTGCATGGATTGGACAAATGATATGAGAATCTCATCACATAGTAGTCCAGAGAAAGGACTACCTCTGCTTTTCTTGGGATAGTAGATGGTCATTCTTCTCCTCTTTAAGAGGAAGCCGCACCATCAAAGTACCACTCCCAGTGGTGAATGCTAGTGTCCCCTAAGTTCATGATGTATGCATCGAGGAGGTCATCACTAAGGAGAGTTAGCGAGAAGTGGGTGTGCTACTAAGAAATCGGTAGTGCTTATCTATTCACTGCACAGAGGGGTACGAAAGTAATGTCAAACTGTGACAAAATCATGGACCAACGTGCCAACCATTCGGATAGCAT
This sequence comes from Cymbidium sinense, assembly GCA_021442155.1. Taxonomy (NCBI): domain Eukaryota; kingdom Viridiplantae; phylum Streptophyta; class Magnoliopsida; order Asparagales; family Orchidaceae; genus Cymbidium; species Cymbidium sinense. The sequence continues at coordinate 24,180,013 of CM038226.1, read as the reverse complement.
CGATTATTTCATGATATATTGTAGTGGGTTGATTCTAAAGATCAAGTTCACCATATGAGAAAGCATGTAGTGTCGTAGCTTTTGGGATGCAAAGATTAAAGCTAGGAAATGCTTCTCAATGGGTGGATAATTTGCCTCAGTAGGGAGTAGACGATGGCTGAGGTAGTAGAGTGTGTGCTCTTTCCCTTCATTCTTGGCTTAGGCCAACAAAGTGCCAAGGGAGTTGTCTAATGCAGCAGTATAAAGGATCAATGACTGGCTCAGGATAGGGGCTATTAGAACTTGCGGCATCATCAAGTAGTGTTTGATGTCCTCGAAGGCATACTGTCACTTATCATCCCACTTGAACTTGACATCTTTTTTAACAAGTGCTGAAAATTACTAGCATCTTCTTGATAGGTTGGATATAAAGCATCTTAGATATGCCAACCACCCTTAGAATGATCTAAGTTGAGTTACATTTTTAGATGGTGGCATTTCTAATATCTCCTTGATTTTCTCCATATCGATTTGAATTCCTCATTGTCGGACAATAAACCTAAGGAATTTCCTTGAAGCTACTCCAAATGCACACTTCAAGGGATTCATTTTAAGGTTAAATTGTCTAAACCATTCAAAAATTACTCTCAAATCAAAGAGATGGTCTTTCCTTTCTTTACTTTTAACTACGAGATCATCGATGTATTATTTGACTTGATGATGAATGAGTTCATCGAAGATTCGATTCATGGCCTATTGGTAGGTAGCATTGGCATTTTTAAGGCTGAAAGGCATGACCCAATAGCAGAAGATTTTGATCGGGGTCCAAAAAGTAGTATTTTTTTCATCCTCATAGGCCATCTTTATTTACTTATATCTATATGAGGCATCTATGAAAGAGAAGACTACATGAGATGAGGCAATTCCTACCTTCACTTCAGGTATCGGAAGTAAAAATTTGTCTTTTGGATATGCCTTATTTGGATCCCTAAAATCGACACATATTTGAATTTGGTCATTCTTCTTCTTAACTAGGATGACATTAGCCAACCAGGTAGGATATTTTTCTTCCTTAATGAATCTAGCATCGATTAGTTTCTTAACTTCAGAAATGACTTGTTGTTCAATGTCTAATCGCATGTGTCTAGGATCTTGCCTGACAGGGTTAGTACTAGGCTCTATTACTAGTTTATGGATTACCATGTTATGAGATAAATCAGACATCTCTACATAACTCCATGCGAAGCAGTCCTTAAACTCAGTCAATATCATAACTAAGTCATTAGTTTTAGTATCATTCAATAAATAACTTATGTATGTCAAACATGGATTATCTTCAGTCCCTAAGTTGATTTCTTTGAACTGGCGATGGTTGAACCACACCTCTTCATATGAGTTAGCATGATCTGAAAAGAACCTATCAGATTCCAAATTATTGGCAATGACTATATAGTAGTCATCATCATCGACTGGACCCACTGTACCGAATCCTAGTCTTGGTCTTCATTGAGAGCTTTTGCATTCATTCTTGCATATCATTTTGAAATAATATGACTTGTGCATTGACCAAGTATGTGGGATTAACCCTTTCTTTGTTAAGTTTAGAACACATGGTGAGTATCAATCAAAAGATAATTCTATTAAATCTTTATATGAATCATTCTCAAGCTCTACATCAACTTCTTGACTTGAGGATGATGCTCCTAAAAAAAACCTCTAAGTCTTCACATCTATTGATGACTTATGGGCTTCCTTAACAACCAAACCCTCAACTTTTTGTGATGAAGTGAGGTTATAACTAAGGTTCCCAACCGATATTGTTTCACATGCAGACTTGGAAACATTTATGCTTTGCTTTGGAGCCTAGTCTTCATCACTATCCTACTCAAGTGTCTCCTCGAAAGGGATCTGCTGTTGAGAAGAGCTGGCTGGTGTGCTAATCACATAAGACTCATCCTCTGAACTAGATTCTAAGTCTATTTGGATAGCATGTGTACTCCTAGTGGCTGGGACATACCTCTGATTGGGCGGCCAATAGGGAGGCTTTCCACCTCGGGGGCTGCCTCTGAATTGTCCTCTTCCTCTGGCCGATAGAGGTCAAGTCATCTTACACATGTTCGAATGGAGTAATGAACTGTGGGTGGAATCTAATGTTAGGTCTATATCTTCCCCTAAGTTCATGTCTCGCTCCCTTTTATTTTCTTTTTCTTTCTCTATTTTCTTTTATTTTTTTATTTCTTTTTCTTTTCTTTCTTTTTGTCCCTCATGGGGATCTTGACTAAGTTCACGAGAATGGACTTGTTAATTTTGGGAGAGAAAATAGGCTACATCCTCGTATATCTCGACCTCATGAACTGAGAATGGTTAGAGATCTCCTTTGATGCAATACTCAATCCCACCTCTCATGAACTTAATGCACTACTGTAGAGAGGATGGAATTGTGTTGTTTTCATGTATCCACTATTAGGGGTGTAGGCGAGTCAAGCTGGCTAAAGAGCCAACTCGAGATCGGCTCATTAATAAGCTCGCGAGTCGAGCTTGTCAAGCTTTAAGTTCAAATTCAAACATATTATTTAGCTCACACTGTAGATGAGCTCGAGTTCGAGCTTGCTAATGGCTCAGATTGAAAGATTATCGAGCATCTCATTTATGCCATATTTAAATAAAAAAATTGGCTTCATCCTTTGACCGTTCGATTCACGCAAATGGAAAATTATAATCAACCATACATTCATATTGTAATGTTAGGCTTGCACATCCTAGCCATCCAAACCATCGATTAATAGTAAAAGTGATGTATGTGATACCCTAGATCTCGCCTCGCCACTCGGTTCACTTCATTCCAAGACTAAGAGTCACGCACTCACGCTCCTTCTCATCGTTCCTCTATGCAAACCCTAGTTTCCCCTTGCTAAATCACCGATCTCCCTCACATGATCAATAAAATAGCTCTCCAATCTCCTTCAGAGGTAACACTCACTAATATTCTTAATAATATACACTAATTTTTTTAATATTTCTCTCGAATGGAAAGCTCATTGATCTCCTTTTTTCATCACATATGATAGATTGGAATGCTCACTAAGCTTCCTAGTATCATAAACATCTCCTTCGGCTTCCAAAATAAGTCTTCTCCTTGATCTTTCCTATTTGATTTTCCAAAAATAGCTAATTTATTGATATTCTTAACCTTGAAATCTTTGGAGACAATAATTGTCTACTTTAATTTAGAGTATTCCTAAGAAATTTAACCTCCTTATGATGTAATTAACTATGGGGGCTTGCCCCCATAGAGAACTTTAGAACCCGGTTTAATATAAACCATGCTTTATTCATCCATGTAAAGCAGGGAAAAGATCTCTAGTATATTCGAAGACCCATCATGCCTTAGGAGTCCTTATTAGGTGATTAGGTCCATTTGAAGGGTGATGTCTCTATCTTTCGATATAGTACATCATACCTCAATATTGTACATGATCACTTCAATAAGTACCCCCTCAGATCTGTATGGTATCCCCCATATACATCCAAAAATAAACATCACTGACTCTTATTGGTATGGACTCATCTCCCAGACATTCTAACTCCTTGGCAAGTTTGGCTAAAGAATATGCTACAACATTCTATCCTTAAGGAATCTTGAAAATGGCAACGTCTAGGTTTTGGGCCAATAACTCCATAGCATACTTATGGTAGTGATGGAGCTTAGTTTTTAGAACCTTGTAAGACCCAGAGATTTGGCTGATGACTAACTAAGAATCCTTAAAGATGTTGATCTCTTGGTTGGTAAGAGTAACGGCTAAGTCCAGACTGATAATCAGAGCCTATATTTGACTTTATTATTGGCACATGGATTGGACAAATGATATGAGAATCTCATCACATCGAGGTCCGGAGTAAGGAGAACTATTCCTACCTCTGCCTTTCTTGGGATAGTAGATTGGTTCTTATTCTCTTTGAGAGGAAGCCGCACATCAAAGTACATCTCCCAATGGTGAATGCTAGTGTCCCCTAAGTTCATGATGTATTCATCAAGGAGGTCATCACTAAGCGGTGAGTCAGCTGGAAGTGGATGTGCTACTAAGAAATTGGCTAGTGCTTATTCATTCACCACACAAAGGGGTATGAAAGTAATGTCAAACTGTGACAAAATCATGGACCAACGTGCCAACCATCTGCATAGCATCGATCATTTCATGAGAGATTGCAATGGGTTGATTCTAAAGATCAAGTTCACCATATGAGAAAGCATGTAGTGTCATAGCTTTTGGGATGCAAAGATTAAAGCTAGGCAATGCTTCTCAATGGGTGGATAATTTGCCTCAATAGGGATTAGATGATGGTTGAGGTAGTAGAGTGCATGCTCTTTTCCTTCATCGTTAGCTTGGGCTAACAAAGTGCCAAGAGAGTTATCTAATGCAGCAGTATAAAAAATCAATGAATGGCTCAGAATAGGGTCTATTAGAACTGGAGGCATCATCGGGTAGTGTTTGATGTACTCAAAGGCATACTAGCACTTATCATCCCAGTTGAACTTGGCATCCTTTTTTATAAGTGTTGAAAATTGCTAACATCATCCTGATAGGTTGGATATAAAGCATCTTAGATATGCCAACTGCCCTTAGAATGATCTAAGTTGAGTTAGATTTTCAGAGGGTGGCATTTCTAATATCGCCTTGATCTTCTCCGTATCGATTTCAATTCCTCAATGTCGGACAACAAACCTAAGGAATTTTCCTGAAGCTACTCTGAATGCATATTTCAGGGGATTCATTTTAAGGTTAAATTATCTTAACCATTCAAAAATTACTCTCAAGTTAAAGAGATGGTTTTTCCTTTCTTTACTTTTAACTACAAGATCATCGATGTGATATTTGACTTGATGATGAATGAGTTCATCGAAGATTCGAGTCATGGCCTGTTGGTAGGTAGCACCGATATTTTTAAGGCTGAAAGGCATGACCCTATAGTAAAAGATTTTGATCGGGGTTCAAAAAGTAGTATTTTTTTCATCCTCATAGGCCATCTTTATTTGCTTATATCCAAATGAGCCATCCATGAAAGAGAAGTCTACATAAGATGAGGCAATGTCCACCTTCAATTTTGGTATCGGTAATAGAAATTCATCTTTTGGACATGCCTTATTTAGATACCTAAAATCGATGCATATTTAAATTTGGTCATTCTTCTTCTTAACTAAGATGACACTGGCCAACTAGATAAAATATTTTTTCTTCCCTGATGAATCCAACATCGATTAGTTTCTTGACTTCAGAAATGACCTATTATTCAATGTCTAATAGCATGCGTTTAGGAGCTTGCTTGATAGGGTTAGTATTAGGCTCTATTATGAGATAAATCAGGCATCTCTTCATAACTCCATGCGAAGTAGTCCTTAAACTCAGTCAATATTCTAACTAAGTCATTAGTCTTAGTATCATTCAATAAATAACTGATGTATGTCAGACGTGGATTGTCTTCAATCCCTAAGTTGATTTCTTTGAACTCAATGATGGTTGATATGATCTCCTCTTCGAACTCTGGTGATGTATCCTTGACTTCAAAATCATCTGGAGTATCTAAAATTTCTAAACACACCTCCTCATATGATTTAGCATAATTTGAAAAGAACCTATGTTCTAAATTATTGGTGATGACTAAGCAGTAATCATCATCATCGACTGGACCCAATGTACTGAATCCTAATCTCAGTCTTGATTGAGAGCTTTTGTATTCATTCTTGCATATCTTTTTCAAATAGTCTGACCTGAGCTTTGACCAAGTATGTGAGATTAGCCATTTCTTTATTAAATTTAGAACACATGGCAAGTACCAACCAAAAGATAATTCTATTAAATCTGTATATGAATTATCCTCAAGTTCTACATCAACTTCTTGACTTGAGGATGACGCTCCTAGAAAAAACCTCTAAGTCTTCACATCTATTGATGACTTATGGGCTTCCTTAACTACGAAAACCTCAACCTTTTATGAGGAAAGTGGGGTTATAGCTAAGGTTCCCAACTGATACCTGGTTGTTTCACATGCAGACTTGGAAACATTTATGCTTTGCTTTGGAGCCTAGTCTTCATCACTATCATGCTCAAGTGTCACCTCAAAAGGGATCTGCTGCTAAGAAGAGCTGGCTGGTGTGCTAATCACATAAGACTCATCCTCTGAACTAGATTCTAAGTCTATTTAGAAAGCAGGTGTACTCCTGGTGGCTGGGGCATACCTTCTATTGGGTGGCCAATAGGGAGGCTTTCCTCCTCGGGGGCTGTCTCTGAACTGTTCTCTTCCTCTGGCCGGTAGAGGTTGGCTCATCTTACACATATGTTCGAATAGAGTAAAGAACTATGGGTGGAATCTAATGTTAGGCTCAATATCTTCCCCTAAGTTCATGTCTCACTCCCTTTTATTTTCTTTTTCTTTATATATTTTCTTTTATTTCTTTTTCTTGTTCTTTTCTTTCTTTTTGTCCCTCATGGGAATCTTGACTAAGTTCACGAAATAGACTTGTTAATTTTGGGGGAGAAAAGAGGTTGCATCCTCGTATATCCCGACCCCATGAACTGTGAATGGTTAGAGATCTCTTTTGATGCAATACTCAATCCCACCTCTTATGAACATCATGCACTATTGTAGAGAGAATTGAACTATGTTGTTTTTATGTATCCATGATTAGGAGTGTAGGCGAGTCAAGCCAGCTCAAGAACTAGCTCAATATCGGCTCATTAACAAGCTCGTGAGTCGAGCTTGTCAAGCTTTAAGTTCAAATTCAAACTTATTGTTTAGCTCGCACTGTAGATGATCTTGAGTTAGAGCCTGTTATAGGCTCGGATCAAAAGATTATCGAGCAGCTCGTTTATGCCATATTTAAATAAAAAAATTGGCTTCATCCTTCGACCCTTTGATTCACACAAATGGCAAGCTACAATCAACCATACATTCATGTTGCAACGTTACGCTCGCACATCCTAGCCATCCAAACCATCGATTAATAGTAAAAGTGATGTATGTGATAGCCTAGATCTCACCACTCAGTTCACTTCATTCCAAGATCGAGAGTCAGGTACTCACGCTCTTACTCATCGCTCCTCTATGCAACCCCTAGTTTCCCCTCGCTAAATCATCAATCTCCCTCACATGATCAATAAAATAGCTCTCCAGTCTCCTTTGAAGGTAACACTCGCTGATATTCTTAATAATATACACTAATTTTCTTTAACATTTTTCTCGAACAGAAAGCTCATTGATTTCCTTTCTCCATCACTGGAAAACCTCAGTCCCTCACTGATTTTCATTGTACAAATGCAAACCCTTCAGTAATCTCTCTCACATGATTGCATAAAACCCTCACCGACAGTGTGACACCGTTCTCCATCGATTTCCCTTGCATGAAACCCTCGCCGATCTTCCTTACTGGTAAGTTTGATACTTCTTTTAGCATTGAATAGCTGCTTGACACCTATTGCATAGGCTTTCCTCCATCTTGTAAGGCCATTTTTTTTAGTTCTTTGCTCGTTGACATGCTTGTGAAGTTATGTTGGGAGTTGGAGACTCACAGATGAACTGGTGTGATGTGGTGGTGTATTTATATTTTGCTCTTTTATCCTATAATGAGATTTTGGTAAGTGATGGTTGATTCACCTGCATTAGGAAGGTCCTGTTTTGAGCTATTTTCTTTTATTTTTGATGATTTTATAATTTCTGACTTCTTAGTCTGGATTGGATGCTTTTCCACTTTTCTCATTGTTACTCTTCCGATCTTTTCATACTTAAAATTATAACAGGGCATCATTTTGATTTTAATTGACCCTTCAGTCCCTTAGGGGATTACCTTATGTAACTACCATCTTTTTTACATTGGAATTGAATTAGGCTCTGCCTTTAAATTCTTCAAAAAAAAAAATGACTACTGCTTTGAGAGTTTGATTTAAGTTCTTTTTTGGAATGAGGATGTTTAAGTGTTCATTGATTCATTCACTCTATGCTAATATCAGGCAAAGATCTATATATTTGATCTCTAAAGTAGTTATGTTTAAGCTCTTGATAACTTATATAAATCTATATATCTAATTTATGAAGCAGTTATCTTCAAGGTAATGTTTAAGTGTTCATTGATTCGTTCACTCTAAATTTAGCACTGTGTATATATTATCTTAAATCAGTAATGATTTAAGCAATTTTTTTTATTATGTGTTGAAGAGTTTAATATTTACTTTAAGAATCCTTGATATAGTTTTTTTTATTTTTTGTATTGCCTTCCAAAGTTGAATTCATAATTATTTGTGAGTTGTGATTGCATATATTATTTATTTTTTTTATTATTTTAAGTTCATAGATTATGGAAAGTACAAGCATTGAGTAAGCAAATATAATCTATAAAATATTGGATGAGCATACAGAGTATTTAATAGGAGGAGAACATAACTTGGTAGATGTGATTGAAGATGATAATGCTGATGTAAGTTTTGATGGGAATAATGGTGGGATGGTCCTAGCGGATGGAAGTGATGGGAGAAGGGATATTGAAGGGAATAATAGTTTTGAAGGGGTAAATGATGTCAATGTTAATGAAAATCCAGTTGAGAAAATAAACATCTATGGGAAGAATTTAAGGAAATCATTCTCCTAGATGGTGAGAGAAAGGGTGAGTGTCATCTATGTAAAAAAAAACTTGTATTAGGTAGTACTGGTGCAACAACCTAATTCAAAAGGCATTTACAACACTATGTTTTTAGGATCCAGACATTGAAGAAGTAAGGCATACTACTTTTTCAACCAACTGATACTGACAATGTATGTAGTGCACAGTCATATCTTGATGGGGGTAGCTTAACAACTTTTAAGTATGACCATACTAAAGCTAGAGAGATGATTGCTCATTATATACTTATCAATGAAAAACCTTGTTCAATTGTTGAAGAATTTGGTTTGGTTTCAATCTAGTATTGATGTCAATGTCTCCTTATTTTAGAAAATACTTAAGGGCAACTGCTCGAAATGATAATATGTTGGTCTATGAAAGGGAGAAGATTAAATTGAGAAACATGTTAAAAAATATAAAAATGATAAGTTTTGCTACAGATATTTGGAAGTCAAAGAATCAAAGAATATCATATATGACTATTATAGCCCACTATGTTGATAGTAATTGGAAATTACAAAAATGTGTATTGAGTTTTCTACATTTGCCTCCTCTACACACGGCTTATAAGATTGTTGACACATTCTATAAAGCTCTTGTTGATTGGGGTGTTGAGGACAAAGTCTTCACAATATCAGTGGATAATGCATGAAATAATGATAGGGTGATCAAATTATTAAAAGATAGCTTCAAAGTCAAAAAGAAGTTATTTTTTAGCGGCAAGTTATTTCATGTTCGCTGTTGTGCTCACATATTAAACTTAATGGTTAAAGATGGAATTAAGTGTGTTGAATTTGTAGTTGAAAAAATTTGTGACACAGTTAGCTTTGTCAATTCTTCTGAAGCAAGGTTAATGAGATTTTCTGATGTAGTAAAACAGTCACAGTTGCCCACAAAAAAGTTAGTGATGGATTGTCCGAAAAAAAGGAACTCTACTCATCGTAGGTTGACAATTGCAATATAATTAAGGGAGGCTTTTTTCTCTTATAGGGAAAGAGAGGTTTCATATGTGAATTGTCCTGCTGAAGAAGAGTGGAATAAGATAGAGAAGGTTTTTGATATTCTTGGTTTCTTTAATGAAGTAACAAATATTATTTTAGGGACTGAGTATCCAACCTCTAATCTATTTTTTCTTAAATTTTCACTATAAAGAATGTTATAGATGATGGTGCAATCTCATGTGATAATTTTATCAAAGAGATGTCCACAAAAATAAAAGAGAAATTTGACAAATATTGGGGTGAGTGCAATCTTCTCATGGTATTTGGTGCAATAATAGATCCTAAAATGAAATTTTTTGTCATTGAGTATGCATATCCTAAGATTTATAGTGTGGATGAAACTTTGATGCAGTCATCCGTACTCTATTGTATGAACTTTATGAAGAGTACGCTTCATGTTTTGAACCTGAAATTGAAGGTGCATGTGACAGAATAGATACACACAGTCAAAATAAAGAGGCTACATCAAACCAAAGCAATAATATAAAAAATACAATGGTTGGCTTGAATTTGCTGCATATGTAAATGAGAAATCAAGTAAGAGACTAATCAAATCAGAACAGAATAATTACTTAGATGATGGGTTAGAGACCTCTCTTGATGGTCAATGTTTTGGTGTTATAGCATGGTAGAGAAGTAATCACTTGAAATGTAGGATATTATCAAGAATGGCTATTGACATATTATCCATACCAGTTAGCACAATAGCTTTTGAATCAATATTTAGTGATGGGGAGAGAGTGGTCGACACATACCGCTCAAAGTTTGATTTGGAAGCCATGCAAGCCCTTATTTGTGGATCAAATTGGCTTCATTGTCATTATGAATTGAAGGGAAGAATTAAGGTAGACAATATCTTCATTAACAACTATGCTTTATTATTGATAATAATATCTTGATTCATGTGATGTTCTATGATTTAATAGGAAGAAGAAGGTGATGATGAAGTGGAGATCACCTTACCTCTTTCATAAAAAATTTTATCAAGATAATGACACATTTAAAACATTTTTTTAAAAAAAAATTAATAAAACTTGATATTTTAAATTATTATTCCAATTGTTTTTTTTAAGGAGATTGGTGGATCATGAATGAAGCTGAGAGCAGTTTATGTGGGAGTTCATTTTGATATACAAGCTTGATGAAGGTTGAAACTGTTTGCTTTGCTATTTAATTAAATACTTGATGAAACTTTTATTTATTATTAATAATACCTATATTCAAAGATGTCTCATTTATCTTCATGATTTTTGGTTGGGAAGTAACTATGGTGGCTTGACTGCCTTCTACAAAAATTTAAGCAGGTTTCCAATCCTTCTTTTCATTCTATTTTATTTGTAAAACTTTCTGTAGCTACTTAAAATGTATACATTGGAACGAAGGTATGGATTATTTGGTGAGCATGAAAATTTTATTTTATTTTTTGTACATTTTTTGAGCATTTGAGGGCAAATATCAATTTGCAACCAGCTCATTTTGCAATATATGATCACTGATTTTTTTGCTCTTAAGAGAATTTTTGTATGTTTTTATGGCAATGATGATTTCCATTCAATATGCAACACAGATGATTCATGGTTACCTGAATTAGGAATTAGTTATGTTGGTTTTAATATCAGTTGTTATAAGTTTTCCATATGGATGCATCATGGATGAATTCCTTTCAAGCTTTCTTTATACTTTTAAGTTGAAACTGTGTCTTGATAGTGTTGGAATATTTTACTAGAATATTCTAAAATTGTGTCTTGATGGTTACGAGCCTTAGGGATTACCAAAGTCTTGCTAATTGTAGGGATATACTTTGTTGGAAGTTATGATATGTTGGATTTTTTATTTTTCTAATAGTAGGGATAAATCTTGCAAATAGTTATATTTGTGAGATGAATTTTTTGGCTCTAAGGGCATATACTTTGCTGCCTAGAAGTTAAGAATAGTATGATTTTTTTATGTTAGCTTCTGGAAAAATGATTTCTATTCGGGCGGCCTAATCTGTATGATGGCATCTTTGCGCGGACAATACCTAAGCCTTTTGTTCTAGTTTTTAAATTTTTTTCTTTTTTGTTCATATATTTTGAATTTCATGTATACACATTCTACTTTGGGTGGGGGTGCTTGGGATGGGAGCACTATATTATTTTTATATAGGTAAACATTTATATGATGTTTTGGCATTTCAAGGAAAATGTGATCATGAGCTACATGACTACATGTTGCATTTTCATGGTATGTTTGGTTTAGTAATCTCTAAATTGAATCAATTATATAATGACATCTCTTTGAATTTCTCATTTTTAGTAGTTATAATATTTCACATCTTGAATGTAAAGGTAATTTAACCATTTTTTGTATTCTAAATTAGTATTTTCATTGAATCCATTTTTTTCACAATTTTTGGAGATTGATTTTGGTATTGTTAATATAATTTTTTTTCACAAGAAAGTGAGTTATGAGCAAAAGCACATACCAAATATTTAATTTTGGCAGACTCACTTTGTACCTGATACTTAAAAGTCCATTGAAGCCTTTGAAGATAATGAAATGATGCAATGAAAGATTCTGCAATTATGATGATAAAAATAATGAATATTTGTAAATCTACGATTACTTAATTTGTATATATAAAGTTGTCTATTGACTCTATTTGTCTATTGTTAATTGTAAATTGTAAATCTATGATTACTAAATTCTGCATTTTGATATATGTAAATTTTATTCTTATTTTATGTTTAAATTATTTTTTAAGTTAAATTTGAGTTATAAATGTAAGAAGTACATGTTAGTAACAGGTTGAGTTCAAATATTGATCACTAAAAGATTAAATGTTTCAATTTTTTATTTAGAAAAAACATATTTTCCTTAAAATTTGCGTACTGAATTGAGCCAAGTTTGAGCTTTACAAATAAGCTCGAGCTCAAATTATTAATAAATTGAGCTCAAATAGTTGAACCAAGATCGAGCTTTTCATAACAAATTCGAGCTTCATAATCAAGCTCAAGCTCACGAGCCGAGCTCGAGCTAACATTTTTTTTCCATGAGCTGAGCTCGAGCTAGCTGTACCGTAAATGAGCTTGGCTTGATAAGATAAGAACTTGAGCTTGACTTCACACCCCTATCCACGATCTCCCAAGCAAAGCATTGAAAGATGTATCCAAGTCTATGATTTGAAACTTGGCTTCAATCTCCCACTCATCTATCTCCAATGGCAATATTATGGAGCAAGGCCCTCTCGCCTTGTTCATTGAATCCTCTCACCATCATCCTTTCCTTTTGAAGTTTGGAGATGTTGATCCTCAAGTAGGCAAGGGTTCTTAGACTCATACTATTGATTGATGCACCTTGGTCAACCAGAACTCTGGATAGCCTGTATCTACCAACATCCACTATAATGTAAAGAGAGCGGTTGTGCTTAGTCATCCCTAGAAGTAAGTCTTCGTCACTAAATGTAATTCCTAAGATGTCCTTTGAGTGGTGTGCCTCCTCTTCAGTAGCGGTCAGCTAAGCTAAGCAAATCTCTGGATTGAGTAGAGCATTAATTAGAGATTCCCTCATCTCTTTGGATAAGAAAAGGGCGTCATATATGCTTAACTTAGCTGAAAACTTTCTAAGATGAGCTAGGATGTTGTAATCAACTTTGACTTGATCTTCCATAAGCACATCCATAAGTGGAGCATCCTATGAAGGGGCTAACTGCTCAATGGAACCAATGATTTGCTTACCCTTATCCTGAGGTGCTATCATAGGAGGTAGAACTTTGTCACTGCGTAGGTTAACTTCAGTGACTTCATGGAATGATGAATCTATGAAATTTCTACCTTCTCATCGGGCATACCTACAGCTTCTCCTATGAGAGCCTCGAAATCGGTTGACTCCAAGTTAATCTCAAGAGGTGAACCCGATTGATTTAGAAAAGGAAAGTCTGATTCTGAATCATAAGAGAGGGGATTGGAATTACTAGAGCTATTATTATTTTTTAGACTTGGATAATTTTCAACATAAATAAAATCAAGAGTATCATAAGTGGACAAGATGTAAGTAAAATCTGCTTTCTTCATAGATTTCTTTTTTGGTGGAGGTACATGATAGAAATCAAGTAAAGTAAGCAGATTAAGAAATTTAATGCCCTTAATCGCTGATCAAATACTCCTACCAATAGAAGAGGAGCTAGTAGAAGAAGAAGGTAGCTGCAACGGTGGATGGAGTGCTGGACTAGGATGGTTGTTGTGCTACTCAACTATCCCGGGCAAGTATGGTGAGTTGCTACTACTACTGTTGGGCTGTCACCTTCTTCAAGTTATCTTTGGCAACTCCTTGATGTTGGAGTTTTGAGCTACCTCAAGCACTTGTAAGGAGAGTTTCTTGATCTTAAAAACAACCTTTTTAGAGGTTCGGTATAAGGCAATATCCCAACCATCTTTTATCTTAAGAGGATCACAAGTATCTCTAAGAATTACCCTAATATAACTGGATGGTTGTTCTAATAAGTATTCATTAGGGATAACTATAGTGTTTGACTTGTAGCTACCCTCAACTCAGTCCTTAAAAGTGATACAATCCTCTAAGACATGGCAAATCATGCAATGGTTGGGGTAATAGTTAGGATCATTGCTCTTGCCCACTTCCTTCGGCCTCTTGAGTTATGGTAACTGAAAGTCAGGTTTCTTTAAGAGATTCTTAAAGATTTTTTCTAGCTACCTCCCTCTGGAATGAATTTGGCTTATTCAATCTATCGACAAGAATAGGTGAGTAGTAGCTACTTAGCGGTGGATATGAGTACTGCTACTGGGTAAACTGCTGAGGTGGTGGGAATGGCTGTTATGGCGGCTGGTATGACGGTCGAGGTGGTGGTAGAGGAGGTGGCAAAGGAGGCTGCTAAGCTCGCGGTCTATCATATTGGACTCTGGCTGGCTGCTTCCCTCTGTCCACTGACATAACTATCCCTGGCTTCTTCTCAAACACCTACTATGGCTTGGGCCGAGAAGATTGGTCAGGAAAAGGCAACTGTTTGGTTTCCTCTTGCAGGCTAGTCACCTTGTTGATTAGTTTCTCAAATATTTTGATGGTAAAGCACTTAAGAATGAAGGTAACCTGGCCATAGATATCTTAAGAAGAATCTCAATGGCATATTGTTCGGACAGCTGCGGCTCGCATTTCATGCTCAGGTTATGCCACTTGAGAATATAATCAACAAGGGATTAGTTGGGATTCTTCTTCGCTATAATGAGGTCACCTACAGTCACTCTCTACTGAGCTCCAGCAAACCTCTTGATGAAGAGATGCTCCAGCTCAGCAAAAGTCTTCACCGAACTGTTGGGCAGTTCGGCGTAACAATCAAATGCAACCCCTACTAAGCTACTGATAAAAAGTCTGAATAGGAGTGCGTCACTACCACCGATGTTGCAACAATCGGCTTTAAAGTGTGCAATATGTTGTCGCAGGTTCCTACTGCCATAAAAGATCTTAAAGGAAGGTGGCGCAAAATCTTTGGGGTATTGAACTACATCGAATTCCTCCGGGTATGGTTTACCCTTCAGAATGGATGAGTTCCCTCTAGATTACGCTATCGCTTCCCTCACCTACTATTCCACCATGTGTTAACCTTTTCATGCATGGAGGTGCCATCTGTGACCTTCCTATGCAAGCTACTAGCATCATCATCTGCGGGAGTGTACTTAGGATGATCTAAGGTATGTACCAACTCTAGCCCGTCGGCTACCATTAGAGAAGACAGTGAAATTGGGGCTGAGTTCCGCAATGCTAAAACCACTACCATCAACTTCTCTACTTCCTTCTCCATCCTGTCAATATGATCATCCTTCTACTTAAGCTAGTGGTGGAGGTGTTGAGTCGAGTGAGAAGTGTCACCTTCATCGAACATGATGCCTTCCTGGATATGCTGGTCCTGCTGTAAGGACCCTCGTGTGTCAACCATGTGGACCTCAGGTGTGTCATCCAACATGTCATCTTCATCAGGATCAAAGTGGACTCTATCCTCCTCCTGATCTGAATGGTCACACCCGATAAGTTTTTTTTTTCAATAAAGTAGTTTTCTAAGATGTCATCTAGTGACCGATCTCCTACTCTGCCTGGCTGGACCGGTAGAAACACCTACTGATGGCTGACCGTAGGACTGTGCTCATCTAACTCTATGCACCGAATACTTCCTACTGATAGGACTCCCTCACTGGGAGGATCAACTGTCATGGGGACTATGTCTGTGTCCCCTCCCCTCTCTCCCTCTGTCTGCGGTGGAGGTGGTGCTATCACGACACTTTTGGGTCACCACTCCTTCCTAGCCACGACTGAGGTAGAATGTCAAGTAAGGGAGCTCGACCTCACCTCAATAGGTGAAACGTATGGAGTGAGATCCTTAGGCCATAGCTAGATTACTAGTGGGGATGGTCTATCCCAGAATGGGGGCTTATGAAGCTTGGCGGGGATGGTAGATGCTGTAAGTTGGATGGGTGATGGTGGGCGATGACCAAAGTGGTGTGATGGCCAAGACACCAACTGCCTCACAACCAGAGATCTCCTCCTACGTTGAACTATACGCGAACAATGTTGTCTGAATGATCGACCCTAACAAGGAAAAAATTTGGGAAGTCCATCAAGGTGGAGGCCACCAACTGCCTAGCATACCTCCATCTCTCCCTCTTGTCCACTTGGGCTGATACTCGATCCTCAATGACTCTCTTCCTACAGATCTGATAACTGACACTCCTGGGAATCATAGACCTCAAATCAAATAGTTTTCTAGACTCTAAGAGTTCATAAGCACTACAAACCTGGTGAAGAACTATCCTAAGACCGGCATAGGGCCTCATACGCTCCCTAGCCGGTACTTCAAAGTGTGCTAGTGGTGGAGGTGATGCAGTGATCCTCCTATATTCCTCCTCTCCATCTGAGGCCGAGAGGGGGTGAAACCTACTACCACCCAAGAGTGGAGAGGTCTCATGCAGAGAACTCTCCTCAACGACGTGGGAGGCAGCATTGATCTCCCTAGCTGCTGGCTCATGGTGCCGCTTGACCTTCATAATTTTATCGTGGTGCTGGGTGTGGGTGAGAAAAGTAGACCGAGAGCTGGAACGTACCTCAAATGTAGGGGAGACTATCTCAGAAATCAATATATCCTTCTCCTTTGGGATGACCAAAGAGGAGGTAGTAGCTCTCACTGGAGCTATGGCAGGGGCAACTGACTGAACAGACACTGAAGTAACTGGCACTTACACTAACACGATTGGGGTGTCGGAACCACGGTGGCCTTCCTCTTTGGTGAGGGGAACTCAGAGTTAGATGGAATGTTGAAGCGAAGAAGTGGCGTATGTCCTTCCACCTCCTCCCTACTAACAGTCATGAAGGTGGTCCCTTCACAAGTAACTCAAACGGCCAAGAAGCCACAGCCAAACTAAATCAGACGAGTGGTGGTCGGGTCATGTATGGCCTAATCCAAGGACAGATCCACACCCGACGAGAAAGAAAACATGAACTTGCTGGAAGCCATAATAATTGCACTAACTGAAGATTGAGAAGACTAACTGTGCTGAAATCACTGCATTTGTTGAAATATAACTGGTCAGACCCTTGCTTTGATATTTCTCTTCAATCATTGACTTCTAAATTGGATTTGGAATTTGAACCCACACTTAACAAATTTAAGTATGCTAAGTGGAGTTCATTCAATTTTTGGAGAGATTTTTGATATTTGGAGGAGAGGCTTTGCCATATGATTTTGATTTAGAACCTATACTAAACAAATTTAAGTATGTTGAGCGGGGTTCAAATATTTAGAGAGACTTTGGAGATATATATATATATATATATGTTGTATGTTTTGTTTAAAAATTTGATTTAGAAAATCTTTACTTAGCAAATTTAGGTATGTTAAAAAGATTTTCAATTATATATTTGAAAATTTTGTTAAAACATCTTTGTTTGTGATGATTATTTATTATGTGTGTGATATATGTTGATTTGATTTGAAAATGCAACATTTACTTAACAAATTTTGATATGTTAAGTAGAGAACAAATATGTTTGATGTGTTTGTTTGATTCCACTTTTTTGAAAGAGAAGAGGGGAACTCTAATGGGGGACACCACATAAATCTGAGGGGATACTTATTGAAGTGATTGGGTACTATATTGAGGTATGATGTGTTATCTCGAAAGATAGATACATCACCCTTCAATGGGCCTAATCACCTAATAAGGACTCCTAAGAAAAGATGGGTCTTCGAACGTACCAGAGATTTTTTTTTTCTTACTTCACATGGATGAATAAAGTAGGGTTTATATTAAATCGAGTTCTAAAATTTCTTATGGAGGCAAGCCCCCATAGTTAATTACATCCTAAGGAAGGTGAGTTTCTTAGGAATACTCTCGATTAAAGTAGACAATTATTATCTCCAAAGATTTCAATGATAGACTATCAATAAATTGGCTATATTGGAAAATCAAGTGGGAAAGATTAAGAAAAAGACTTATTATCGAAGCCAAAGGAAATGAGTAGGGAATGCTCATGATACTAAGAAACTTAATGAGCATTCTAATCTATCTTATAGTTGGACTTTATATGTCTAAAATTGAAGAAAAATTATTTTATTTGAGTTAAATTTTTATTAGATTGCTAGGGCTTATAGTCAACCAACACAGTGTTATAGAAATGCCTAAGAGATGAGGATTTATTCTTGTAGCCCAAAGGAAATAGTAACCTCGAATCTAAAATCTAGGAAATCTAAGCGAAAATGGGCATAAGGTTTACCTCCATGTTGACCTCACTTTTGGAGTGAGTTCTCAGCTTCCTCATCATAAATCTATGACTCTCATAGATACTAAGAGTTCATTAATCTTAAGACACTTCTAGTGATTAGGTGAACACTTATCGTAACCCTAGAGACTTAGAAGAGTTAGCCATAGGAATAGGTTGTGCCTTAAGGATTTAGGAGGGCTTGCCTACCCTATAGCCCAAACCCAATCATTGCTTCCTTCTTTCAAACCAAACCTTAAATTCAAATTTAAATTCCAAAATCAAATCCAACTATCTAATGATTGAAATCCATCACTAAATTCAAATTTTAAATCCCTTCCTAAGCCATATGAACCACCTCCATATGCTTAGTCAAAACTCCTTCAAACTAACTCAAATGTGATTGATTTCTTAATAAATTAATCATTCATTCATTTATAGTCATAAATATAAATGAAACACACCCTCCAATGACCAAAAATAAATTAAACCAATTCAAAATTCAAGTTAGCCTCTTTTGACCTATATCCCTTATTTTGGATAAATTTGCTTCAAAATCACTCCAAACTCAAGCGATTTTCTCATAACTCATTTATATATTCATTTATATTCACAAATATAAATGAAATATAAATTCAAATGGTCCAAACCAAATCTAAATCAAATCAAATTCCCAATTTTGAACTTGGCTAAATGACATCTAAATCAACTCAAAACTCATAGATTTCTTCATAATTCAATCATTGCTACAATTATTGTTCCGGATATAAATATAAACCACCATTATCAAATCAAATCCAAGTCAACCCAAATCGAATCCAAGTTGACCCTTTTGACTTGAAATTGGCATATGAACCAAAACCCATTTGGCTCTAAACCAAGCATAATTAGATTTATATTTCAATCCTAAGCTCATATGTGGGGTTCAAATAAACTTGAATCAAACCTTGATCAAGCCAATTGACCCATTTATGCTCACTTGACCCAAAGTGACCTAAAGGATCTTATTGAGCCAAGTTCTAATCCAACCCAAATTAGATTAAACCAAGCCCATCTAAACCTCAATCATGATCAACAATCATCATGGGGTGATCAACCACTTTGAATTGGGTCAAACCAAGTTGAACCTAGCCTTTGACCAAGTCAACATTTAGCCTAAAGGAAACCCAAACTAGGCAAAATTCATCATATACCAAATTGATTGAAATCATTAACTCAAACTCATTCATAATCAATGATTAAATATGACCAAACCATTAATTGAGCCAAACCAAGCCTAATTAGCCATTTGACCCAAGTTGACCCAAATTGATCTAAAAAGCCAAAATGGGTCAAATCATGATTTAATCTAAATTGATTGTAACCAATGGCTCAAGTTTATTTCAAATCACTTATTGAACTTGACCAAAGCCATGATTGAGCCCAAGTTGACCAATTGGTCAACTTGACCCAACCTAGCCCAAATTGACCTAAAAGGTCAAATTGACCAAAATTCAAATTGAACCCAAATTAAACCAAACCAAAGCCTACAATCATTTTTAATCAATCAATTAAATTTGACTCAACACCTAACCTAACCCAATTTGGTCAAATTGATCAAATTGGTCAACTTGACCAATTTGACTCTTTTGAATCCAAATGAGTCAAATCCAAACCTATAGGCTAAATCAAACCAAATTAATTGAACCAAAATATCTCAAATCATCATATGAACCTAACTCAAGCCTTGGTTTGACCCAATTTGACCAATTGGTCAACCCAACCTATCCCAAATGAAACCCATTTGACCAATCCAAACCAAACAACTCAAATTCAACTTATGTAATCTTCTCGGCCGATCTAACTGAGCTTAAGCTCACCCTAAGTCAACCCAAAACCTCCCCAAAATCTAAGTGGGCCCCACCAAGGGGATTAGCCATCAAATCATGGGATTTAAACCTCAAACCATTGGATCTAAGCCAAAGTCAACTTTCTCATCTCCATGGCAGCTCATTAGCACTCCATGGAACTTTCTGCTGATCCCACCTAGCCCACCTAACCAACCTAACCCACCTTAAGTCGGCCAAGGACCTTTGGGAGGTGAGTTGACTCGCCTCCAACCCAAACTGAGCACCCATTGGATCTAAACTTTTGCATCCTTGAACAATAGATCCATGGCAGCCTCCCATCATTTCTCCCATCCCTGGTGTGTCACCCTAACTTGATGGAGACAAGTCTAGTGGCCGGACGGTGGCCAGCCAGTGCAAATCGTGCGCACGCTGTCGTCCGTCCATCATGAACATTAGAGGAGTATACCCCCATCCACCATTTTTGAATGAAAATTAACACACTTGCATCGTGATCCTTTCTAAGTCAATTATGAAGCTCCCAAAGTGTTTCCAAGGATCCCCAAGCCCTCTTCAATTGACATTACCCATTCCCGAGCAAAGTCAAAATAGGATATCCCAATCCCGAGCAATACTCCCTCGTTTGACAATTAAACCTGAATTCCTCTTAGCCACACCATCATCATACCTAGTCAAGCACAAACGAATCAATTCCCAAGCTTCCAAGCCACGGGATGAATTAGTTTGATCGAAGCCGAGCCCCTTGCATGCGTGGATTGGTCAACCGAGCATCCCACACCAAATCAAGCCCAGACTTCTTCAACAGGGCCTCACCTCAACTAGGAAAAGCTACCTCTGGCATTGCACCGCTGATATTAGCTCCGGTGAGGTAATTTTTCAAACCAAGCCTTGTATGTAAAAGTGGGTTGGTCCTTTGTGAAGTAAATTCAAATCCCATGTGAAATTGACCGTTAGATGTGTGTGTCTCCCTTCCCCGAAGGTGTGGGAAGAATTTGGAGATAATCCAAACTCAGGTGAGCTTGGATCGAACAAGGGAAGACGGATGGCATCCGTCTTCCATCTCTCGCGAATAGGATAGATCATGAGCCATCCATCCCGCATGATTAAAATGAACGGCTCTGATCAAATCCCGCGGTAGAGCCTCTGATTCCTTTCATAAACCACGGATCAAATCATGGCCATCCAATCTTAGATACTCAATCGTCGCACCACATCAGCGCATCACGTTAGCCACCACGTGGCTCGACTGTATTAAGGCTTTAATTAGGGCTAATCAATTGGTTTTTAATCCTGAAATTTTCTAAAATAATAACTAATTGTAGAAAAATCCAAAAAAAAAACAAACTTAAGCACATTTTGAAAATATTTCAGTGTAGAATCTAGGAAAATTGTCATTAATTAATTTTGAGCAATGATTTTAGCTTAATTAAGATTTTATCAAAAATCTAATTAGCTTAATTACACGTTAATTAAACACTTAATTAATCTCAAATTTTTTGTGGATGTTTAGGGGGATGACCTCTGCCTCTCCTATTTTTCTAGGATTTTTATTGATTGTTTAATTAGGGAAATCACTTGATGAAGAACTAATTACTCTCTTAATCTAATTAATCATAATTAATGAATGAACAATAACTTAATTAATCATTTAAGCATAATCACCCATGTTGAATAGTAAGATGACTTAGGAGATGTGGTTGGGGATACTTTTCCTAATCCATTTCTTAAGTTTTCTCTACCTTTAAAAATCAAATTAATAAATTAAAATGGAAAGATGGAATGAATAATGATTTAGGTCTTGATCATCTCTAAGTTAATTTTATCATTCAAATTAAAACATAAACAAAATATTTAAACAATTAATTAAAGGCTTAGTAAAATTAAAATTAAAAATCAATTCATCTGCACCTAAGCAATTTTAGCTCCTTGTGTTCAGGTGAACCCAAGGTAAGAGATAATGAAATTATGATTGGCTCACATGTGTGAGAAAATCATAAAGTAATTAAGTAAGATCCCTTAAGCTTAATTAATTATTAATCATAAGCCAATTGTATCAGGCCCATTTCATTTCTTAGGAGCATTGCAAATTTACTTTTCATGTGGTTGCATATCATATTGGCTTATTATTAATTAGTTAATTAACTTAAGGTGATATAGGTAAGGGTTAATTAATTCACTTAATTCATACTTTAACTTAATTAAAATATAAAATCAACTTAAATATTCTTCTTTAAATCAAATTAATTCACACATGGGAAATTAGGCTAGGATTAGCAATCCCCTTTCATATTTCTTAAATCAAATCAAACTCAAAGTCAAAAATGTCTTTAAAGAATTTTGGCTTATTTTAAATAGCTTTATTTAATGTGATTGTCCTTAGGAATTAATTGGGAATGAAATCATGTGCTTACATTCCTTTATTTCTTTCCAATCATGCTAAATATTGCTTGCCATATGAAATCATGCATTCATTTCTTTTAAAATTAATTAAATGAAATAGTTTTTTATGTCAAATTGCATGTGTTAACTTAAATAAAATATGTGTGGCTATTATCACTATTAAATCAAAAACTATTTTCAAAAGCCTATAAATCAATTATTATAAATGAAGTGATGTTAATTACAAATATCTATAAACTTACATGTGATAATAATATAAGATATGCAATATGAAGTTCTCTTTTCTTATCCTACATGGATCCACATAGAATTTCCAAGTGTATAGTTCATTTGAAAAGAACATAACACTTGCCTAAATCTACTCCTATGCATCTCCATGTTAAGACTTAGGAAGAATTTCATATCACATATGTAAATCACATAATCAAATCAAAATAATTTTTGCATGATTTCCTATTCATGTGATTTTTTTTTTTGTACATTCATATGTATTTAAGAAAAATGGTATATTAGTCTTGACATCTCGAAGCTACGAGGCTTTATGTAGGTCTAAGTATGTCTTGTAACTTATGCCCCTAATGTACAAAATAATGGCGTCGTACTCACTTAAAACTCTTATACATATGTATGTATGATGTGGCCAATGAATAAAGAACCATAAATCAAACATAACTTTTGCATGAATTTTTCTATCCTTATAGTTGTTTATACATCTACATGTATCTAAAAAAAGTAGTATATAAGTCTGGACATCCTGGGGCTGTGAGGTTTTAAGTAGTCATAAGTAGGTCTTGTACCTTACGCCCCTAGTGTAGAAAATAATGGTGTTGTACTCACTTAAAACTTTTATACATGTGAATGTGTATCTAGCTAATGGGTGAAAAATCCTTCTTTTCTATGTAATAAAGGTATGAATTCATAATTCAATCAAAAATAAATATTTAAATTCCAAATATACTTCTTTGCATTCATCATCAAAGTATGTTAAGATTTACATTACATGTATATGTATGCTTAGGATTACTCATATGCATGATATACATGATGGAAAGAAATGAATGAATGTGTGTTATGTGATAGTAATCCATTTCAATTAATCTTAAGATGTCTTTTTATTGAATAGGGTTATCTATAGTGAATCTAAACTTAAGGTTAATTAAAACACATAATAAACCATTCACTAAAGGAAATTCATTAATTAACTTACTTTAGAAATGACTTAAAATAGGGATGAAAGAGGGATTCCCTCTCTTTCTTCTCTTTATAACACTTAGTTGCTAAGTGTAAGTCATATGAAGTAAAGAAAAATACTAAGTAAAATCTTCAAATCAATTAAACCACTTAAAGAGAAATAAACTCTTTATAAATTAAATCCCTCACACTTAGCAAATTATAACCCTAAAGCCTAGTTAAGACATACCATACAAGCCTTAACCATACACATTAGATTAAGTCACCATTACTAGCTTTATATTAGGGCAATGCATGGTTTGATGAATGTTTGATTTTGTGATGAATTATTTTAGACTAGATGTTAGGTGTATGCGCTTAGTCTGGATGTTAGATTGATATTAGCCTAATCATATTTTCTATAGGGGGTTGTGCTTAAGGGGCATTATAATAAAAATATAAATACTTTTTACTGTGCAGGTTGCTTATACCCCTAAGCATAGCCCAAGTCAAGTCAGGTGGGCTTGGTTACCCATGTGTGGAGTGCTAAGTCCAAATTATTTATACAACTGCTTGGGTTGTATGGTGTGTTTAGCTAGCATTTATTTTGCAGGTGTAGCTAGATTTACTTTCCTTTCTCTTAATATAATTTTGCATTAGGATTAGGATAAGTGTTATGAGGATTAAGGATGAGCATTGATTATAAGACCATGTCTTATATACCATGTGATGCCTTTGGAGCAAGCTACATCCCAATCAAGCCAAAAGAAAGAAAGAAATGAAGGAATGAAAGATGAAGAGTGAAGAATGGAGGATGAAGAATGAAAACCTCACATAACACTTATCATTTTATAATTGTAATTATTCTTTCATTATACCAAGATGTATAATGGTAGAGCTCAATTATTCACATTTTTTTGAGTTGTACGGTGATACCTGACAACACCGGTCTCTTATTCTTTTGCGATAACTTTATAAAATTGTTTGATATTTTATTTAACTTGTGCATTAGAGATAGCATCTCTTTTCATAGTTTCTTCATGATTGGTGATTGATGTGTGATCTAGATCCGTTTAGGCTCTTAAGATAAAAATCAATTTTTTACCTCATTAACAACTCATAACTAATTTTTTTAAAGTAACTCCTAACCTCACATAAAAGCCTAAGTATTAAACCAATATAATAAAATATTTAGTAACCCCTCAGCTGGATGATTATATGTATAATAATATGCATGTCATATTCTTCCACTCTTATTAAGAGAGGGCTTCCATCTGTGCAAGAGAATAAAGGCTTAACCTGTGAGAGCCTTTGATGAAAATACACCTCTTTCTCTTTTGTTTTGGACCATAATTAATTTCTCATGTATTTAGCCATACAAAATCCTATAGCTTATTTCAAAACAAAGAGTCCAAAAATCAAATAAAACTTGATAAAAATTTATATTAGATTAAGTCATTATTCATGCTTCTCATGATCTAGTCTCTTAGGGAGTGGGTTTAAGAACTTAGTTTCCTCTTCTAAATAAATATCAGCTTAAATATCTTGCAAAGCATATGACTTACCTACATGGATTTAAAGCGTTGGAGGAGTTAGCTGGCTGCCACTCTAGGCAGTAATAAGTCTAGCAGTCAGGTAGTTTACTCTCTCTTGTGGAGGTAAACTATATACCTACTTTCACCTTTATGTTTTGGCCCTCGCCAAAGATCCCTAGTTAGGATCTCAGGTTGTTATTTTCCTTTGTGGGCTACAAGAATAAATCCTCACCTCTTAGGTATTTTCACAACCTTGTATTATGAAATTATAAATCCTATATTTTTAATAAAATTTCAACTCAAACAAATAAATATCCTCAATTTTGAATACATAAAACCCAACCATAGGATAGATTGGAGTGCTCACTAGGCTTCCTAATATCATGAGCACTCCCTACTCATCTCTTTTGGTTTTGAAAATAACTCTCCTCTTTTGATCTATCCCACTTTATTTTCCAAAATACAACCAATTTATCGATAGTCCTATCTTTGAATTCTTTGGAGATAATAATCGCTTACTTTAATCGAAAGTATTCTTAAGGAACTCACCTTCCATAAGATATAATTAACAATGGAGGCTTGCATCCATAGACAATTTAATGAACTCAGTTTAAATAAACCCTACTTTACTTTTTTATGTAAAGTAGGGAAAAATCTCTGGTATATTCGAAGACCCAACTTGCCTCAGGGTCCTTATTAGGTGATTAGGTCCATTATATGGTAGTGATTTTTATCTCTCGAGATAGTACACTATTCCTTAATATCATACGCGATCACCTCAATAAGTACGTCCTCAGATCTGCTTGATGTCTCCTTACATATACACATAACACCAAACCAAAAATAAATAAACACCACACTCCATAAGAGAGGATAAGCCCCTAATTGCTGGACTTATAACTGCTTGGAGTGATAGCCAACTAACTTCTCTTATGTTTTAAATTCATGTAATCTTATCATATGATTTGCAAGATAGTTAGGTTGTTGTTAATTTAGAAAGAAACTAAAGTCCTTAAACTCACTACCTAAGAGACTAAAGCATGAGTGGTATGAACAATGACTTAATCAATTGAGAAATCTTTTCAGATTTTATTTGTATTTGACACTTCATTTTGACAAAGGCTTTAGTTTAAATCAATTTGGATTTAATTTAGATTTTGGTCAATTTGATCTTTTAGATCAATTTGGGCTAAGTTGGTCAATCGGGTTCAATTATAGCTTTGATCAAGTTCAATAATCAATTTGGAATGAACTTGAGCCATTAGTTATAATCAATTTGGGTTGGATCATGATTTGACCTATTTTGGCTTTTTATGCCAATTTGGGTCAACTTGGGTCAAATGACCAATTGGGTTTAGTTTCGCGCAATTGATGGTCAAGTCATATTCAATCATTGATTATGGGTTGATGTGAATCAATGGTTTCAATTGATTTGGTGTAAGATGAGTTTTGGCTAGCTTGGGTTTCATATGGGCTAATGGTTGACTTGGTTTAATCCAATTTATGGCAATTGATCATCCTAGGGTAATCAATGATCATGGTATATTATTTGGATGAGCTTGGTTCAATCTAATTTGGGTTGAATTAGAACTTGATTTACATGAGTTCTTTAGGCCACTTTGGGTCAAGTGGACCTAAATTGGTTAATTGGTTTGGTTTTGGTTTGATTAAGGTTTAGTTGGATTTATATATGAGTTTAGGATTGAAAAATAAATCCAAGTGCAATCAATTTGGGCTATGATGGTTTTTGGTTCATTTGAAATTTTCAAGTCAAAATGGCTAGGTTGGGTTTGACTTGGGTTGATTTCAATTTGGCTTGATGATTGTATGTTTCATTCATATTTGGATAGATTATTGAAGGAATGATTGATTCAAAGAAAATCCATTGATTTTGGCTTGATTTAGGTTAGTTTTGGTTAAGTCTAAAGAATTAGCTTAAATGGTTTAAATTGGGTTTTGATTTGATTTTGGATTTAGTTTTGCTTATTTGAGTTTATATTTTATTTTTATTTGTTAATATAAATAAAGATATAAATGACTTATGAGAAATCACTTGAATTTGGGGTGGTTTGAAGGCAATTTTGACTAAGCTCCCACGGGTAGGTCAAAAGGACTTAGAAGAAAATTGATTTAATTTGATTTAGTTTTGATCATTGAAATGTGAGTTTCATTTATATCTGTGAAGATAATTGATGGAATAATTGATATGTTAGAAAATCAATTGAGTTAGGGTTGATTTGAATGGGACTTGGCTAAGCTCATGGAGGTAGGTCCATATGGGTTAGCTTGGGATTTGATTGAATTTGGACTTGGTATGATTTGGTTTTGGCTATTTAAATTTACATTTCATTTATATTTGTGAATATAAGTGAAGATATGATTTATTCATGAAGAGATT
This sequence comes from Cymbidium sinense, assembly GCA_021442155.1. Lineage (NCBI taxonomy): Eukaryota > Viridiplantae > Streptophyta > Magnoliopsida > Asparagales > Orchidaceae > Cymbidium > Cymbidium sinense. The sequence continues at coordinate 24,152,291 of CM038226.1, read as the reverse complement.
AATCGAGTTTGTATTGAATTGGATGGAGATTTGGTTGAGTCCATGGAATTCAATCATAAGGCTTAAGAAGGATTTGGGAGTTTAAATTTGATTTGGGTTTCAATCATTTGAAATTGAGTTTGGACTTGAATTTGATAAATGATTGAGGGATTGAATTGATCTTTGAGAAAATCAATTGAATTTGGATTGATTTGAATTTGGCTAGGGTTAAGCCTATAAGATAAAATCATAGGGCTTAAGCACGATTTTGATTTTAGATTTGATTATGGGTTTCAATCATTTGATTTGGGATTTAGATTTGGATTTTGTATTTGAATTGAATTTGATGTTTTATTTGAGAAGGTGAACATAGGTTGGGTTTAGGTAGCAGGATGGGCAAGTCTCCCTTAAACCCTAAGGCATAATATACCCCTATGGCTAACCCTTCTAAATCTATAGGCTTAGGTTAAGTGTTCACCTAATCACTAGAAGTATCTTAGGAATAAAGAATTCTTAGTGTCTATAAGAGTCCTAGATTTATGATGAGGAGGTTGAGAACTCACTCCAAAAGTAAGGTCAACAGTCCTGATCTCTCCCAAAATAATGTTGAAATATATCCTGTGTATCCAAAATATGCTCACGCTATAGAGTAATAGAATGTTTGTTATGATCATTCAGTATGGATGAATAATTAAGCTAAATTTTTATTGAACTTACCATAGGTCGGTCTCCAGGTGGTCATGGGTAATAACTGGTAGGAGGAATGGTCGACGCCTTCAACATGTATAGTAAAGCCCAAGACCGATACCAACGCATGTACTGACTAATAGCCAAATGAATGGGAGGTGTAGTATCATCTACTGTAACAATCAGATCATGTCTGGCCTCCCACTGTGTGATACATACCTGATGGTAGTCCAGCCAATCCATTTCAACCTTCCTTCGACCATCCACTCGCTTGAAGGTAGGATCAATAGGCGGCACATTAACTCTAAGTGGTAGACCAAACTATCTTAGTACACGATTCGACAAGTACCACTCAACTCTTTTCCAACTAATGACAGGTACCCTAGCTAGCCAAATCTTCAATCCAGCTGAGCAGATATCAGCAACTCATACGTGTATCTGTTGTCCGTATGGCTCACATATCACCTAAAAAAGTAAGAATATATTGATGATATGCAGTAAATGATTATGCAAGCTTATAAATAATTTTTCACATAAGTGTACCTGGCTTTGTAATAGCCCATCGAGCTCATCTTTGTAAACTCTAATATGAGCTGGTGTCATCTCTCGTACGCACCCTTCGTTCCACCTACATCTAACACTCAGCCAATTTAACTCTGCTGGAAAAGGTACATGTAGTGTAGGTCGTCTAACATGTATATGCTTCCAGGACCAAACCTATAGTAAGTACAAATGTGCTAATACAACTCCTCCCAATGAGTACCTATTGAATGAGTCAATATCCTCTAACATTGGTAGGTAATGCAGGTGAACCTCAGACCCAAATGCATCTGGCAAAAGAAAACAACTAATGGTAAACATAATGCAGTGTCGGTGGCGGCATCGACAGTGGTGGGTTTGGCTGGGAAGAAGCGAATCTTGAGTCAGGGTCGGGACTAGGATGCGGTGGGGTCGGGCAGGGCAAGAGAATGATTCCCGATTAAGAGGTGGTCCTGCTCATTTGAGCAGAGGCCAGTCTCTCGTTGAATGGACCAATAGCACTGACGTGGATTCCACATGAGCGCCAGTCACCCGTTCAACGGTCAACTAGGCCTATTTTTAAATTTTATTTATGCATAATTATCTAATTAAACTTTTAATTAAGCTTAATATGAAAATTTATCCATTTACTTTCTTCTAGTTTGATGCAAGCTTGAGAGGTTTAAAAGAGTCCACTCAAGTATTTACTAGCGGGTGTGTTCCTTCATTTTCTTTTCACAGCTTCTATTTTGTAATCTTTTTTTTTTAATTTGGTTTTAGTTTACATTTTCACTATAATGCTTATTCCATGTTTAAATAGTTTTTGATTCAATTTAAATTAGTTTAGACAATTAAGAATATTGCTTAGTTTTCTCTTCTATAAATCTGAATATCGATCAAATTTTTATAGCACCTCTTCTAGCATATCCCTTACGAGAGAGACCTAATCAAAAATCAGGCATGCTCACTAATCTAAGAGAATGTGAATGGGTCATATTTTGTAATACCACGATCACAAATCCTTCAATCTATCCATCCATCCAAAGAATCGTGCATCGATCTTGAATATCTATATGAAGCCAAATACAATATATTTTCTCATATTTATACATCTATGACAACCTTTGCACCGCAGAGGTGAAAACGGCAAGATTACATAAGATTATCTTTAAAAAAATGATTTTTGATTCACGGCCTCCAAATTTTTGATTTTTTGTAAGGGGCTATTTGGTTGGCTAAAAGGTAATCGATAAAAGGAATTTAAAAAAGAAGATGTAAAATAATTATTTCAAATTATTAATTTAGAGTTTTACAAATTCATGACTTTGTTTTTTTCTATTTGATCGAAAAAATGTAATGCAAAGTATTCTAAAAGTGGCCAATGCGGAGATCGCCAGTTTCGGTGGTATACCTATGGCCATGGGTTACCAAGGTATGGTGGTATGGCCGTGCAGCAAGCAACGATAGCCACATCACTTTACATTAACCGATATATTTAGAATTCGCTCAAATCGGACGAATTTTAAATACACAAAAAATGACCTTTATAATGTATTTGAAATATATTACATCACATTAGAAATTTACTTTACTTTAAATCAAGCATCAAAATAGTTAAAATCCAAAAGACAGGCAACCAAATAGCCCCTAAATGTGTGTGCGCGTGTCTGTGAGAGAGAGAGGTGGAGGTGAACAAAACATTGAGATAGTAGTGATTTGATTTTTTAAAAAAAAATTTTTTTAATATCTATTTACAGAAAGAGAGGGGGAGAGAGAGCGTGAGGGAATGATGGACAGAAATGGTCGAGGACAAATTGATGGGAAGGCTGAGATTGGTGTTTGGCTATCTGCTTCGAGGAGAGAATTTGATAGTAAAGAGCTGCACAGGTTTGAGTAAATATGAGAGGAGATGGGGTGCTAGAGGCATGAGCTAGGAGAGTTCACCGGCAGAAACGGGAGATCTACGTGGGCTAGGGGTCGCCAATGAGGTGGCGAACAGGGATGAGCTGCAGGATGGGAGATAAGAGCTCGGTGTGCGTGTAGATTTGGATGGCCGACGAGCGGGTGAGTTGGTGCAGCGAGAATAGTGAGTTGGCTAGGCTGCGTCGTACGGAGAGGGCGAGGTCTGTTGGGTCACGAACTTGGAGAGGAGGCGGGAGGCTGTGTTGACTGTTGAAATGTCGTCAGCTTATTATTTATTTCAAGTGACGTATATAGTTTGACGCCTCAGGCCCTCAGCTTTGATGAAATTCCATTCAAGCACAATTCAATTTCACAGATTTTTCATATCCAAAGCCCAGGGCTTATCAACTATGTCCTACACTTCTAACTTATTTTAGCTGCATGTACTTTATCGTAATAAAATACTATCATTGTCGGTCCCAAGTCGGATGTAAAAAGTGGAGGATTGCGATAGGTAGTCGACAGCTAGCATAAAACTTGTCGAAATAATCATGACATGAATCCTTTAAATCATTGTGTTAATGCTAGTCCATGACGGCTTTATACAAATAAAAAAATCATGATCGTCAGCAAAATAAAGCAAGGGTTCCACATTATGGAAGCGGGCAAAGAAGTTAGTCCATGAAACTAGAATTAGGTTAGGATCTTGGAATATAGTACTCTTACAAAATTAATGGAATTAATATATTATGGTTCATAGAAAAATAAATATTTTATGTGTTCAAGAAACTAAATGGGTTGGGGAGAAGGCCAAGGAGATTGATAGTTTAGGTTTTAAACTTTGGTATTCAGGTAAAAGTCGAACTAGAAATGATGTAGGTGTGATTATAGATAAAAATTTAAAGGATAATGTTATAAATATTAATGTGGAGATAGAATTATAGCTTTAAAGATTATTGTTGATACTAGGATTATCAATGTTATAAGTATTTATGCTCCTCAAGTAGGTTTGGATGCTCAAAAGAAAAAATTTGGAATGAATTGTTAATACAAAAAATACCTCTTGAAGAAAAAGTATTTATTGGAGAAGATTTAAATGGACATGTTGGTAGAGTGGTAGAAGATTTTAAAAGTGTTCATGGTGATTATGGATTTGGAGTGACTAATGAAGAAGGTAGGACTATATTAGATTTTGCCTTAGCATATGATTTTATATTTGCTAATACTTTATTTAAGAAAATAGATGAATGTATTATTACTTATAAAAATGGATCTAATAAAACACAGATTGATTTTTTTCTAATGAGAAAAATAGATCGTTTAGATTGTAAAGATTGTAAGGTCATTCTAAGTGAAAGTTTAAGTATCCAACATCGATAGTTAGTTTTATATTTTAAGATGAAAGATTGTAAGAGGAAAAATAAATTAAATTATTGTCCTAGGATTAGATGGAGACACTTAAAGAACACAAATAAAAATATTTTAATAGCAAGCTACAAGAGCTTAGAATTTGGGATGTTCATAAAGAAGCTAATATTATGTGGGAAAAGTAGCAAAATTAAGCAAGTTGCTAAAATGTACTTGGAGAATCAAAAGAAAAGCCTTTTAATAAAAAATAGTTAGTGGTGGAGTCGAGTGTGCAAGAAAAGATAAGAAATAGAAGTATTGTTATAAAATTTGGTTTATATGTAAAAACTTGGAGAATTGGGAAAGATATAAAGTGGCCTGTAGAGATTCTAAGAAAGCAATATATGATTCAAAAATTTAGCTTTTAGTGATTAATACAATAAATTAGATACCAAAGAAGGTGAAATATGTATGTATAAGTTAGCCAACTAAAGAGACAAGAGAAGTAAAGATCTAGTTCAAGTGAGGTGTATTAAGAATGAAGATAATAAAGTGCTTTTCTTAGAAAATGATATTAAAAATAGGTGGATGAGATATTTTGATAAACTTTTCAATGAAGGATCTGAATGTACAATTGATTTTAGCAACCTTAATACCTAAACAAAATAGAATTTTATTTTTTATCATCAGATTAGTAAATCGAAGTTAGAGAAGCTTTAAAGAAAATGAAATGTGGAAAAGCAGGACGATGATATTCCAATGTGTGGAAATGTTTAGGAGATCAAGGAATTTCTTGGCTTAGAAATCTTTTTAATATTATTTTAAAGACTAAAAGGATGTCAGATGAGTGGAGAAAGATTTTGTTGGTTCCTATATTTAAGAATAAAGGTGATGCACAAGAGTGTGCAAATTATAGAGGAATTAAGTTAATGTGTCACACATTAAAATTATGGGAGAGAGTAGTTAAACATAGGTTATGATGTGATACAAAAGTTTCTCACAATCAGTTTGGTTTCATGCCAAGTAGATCTACTATGGATGTTATACATTTGTTAAGAGGTTTGATGGAGAAGTATAGAGAAAGTAAGGAGGATTTACATATGATATTTATTGATTTAGAGAAAGCTTATGATAAAGTTTCAAGAGATGTTCTTTGGAGAGTTCTAGAATAGAAAGGAGTTAATATTAGTTATATTCAAGTCATTAAGGATATGTATACTAGAGCTATTACTTGTGTCCAAACATAAGGAGGATTGATAAAATATTTTCCCATTTCAATTGGATTACATTAAGGATCAGCTTTAAGCCCTTATCTTTTTTTATTTAGTTATGGATGTTCTTACTAGGCATTTACAGGAAGATGTACCTTGGTGTATGCTTTTTACTGATGACATTCTTCTTGTTGATAAGACTGGAGAGAGAGTCCAAGAGAAACTTGAATTATGGAGGTCAACATTAGAGTTTAAAGGTTTTCATTTAAGTAGATCTAAAAGTGAATATATGGAGTGTTTTTAGTTGTAGAAGTTCTAGTGGTAGTGTTGTGACATTAGGTGAACAAGTCATTAATAAGAGTGTGAGCGATTCAGATATTTAGGCTCTATTGTTCAAAATGATGGTGAAATAGATGGAGATGTTATTAGTAGAATTCAAGTTGGATGGTTGAAGTGGAGGAATGACGGTTGTTGTGATAGAAAAGTTCCACTTAAACTTAAGGGAAAATTTTATAAGATGGTAGTAAGACCTACAATGACTTATAGTGAAATGTTGGCCAATAAAAGAGAAGCTAAGATGAAGTGTTATAGCGATGAGGATGCTTAGGTGAATGAGTGGCTTTACTCTTAGAGATAAAATGTGAAATGAGTATGTTGAGAAAAGTTGGAGTAGCTCATGCGATAAGATTAGAGAGAAGATAGTTTGGCCACATAAGCGTCATCGATCCATTAGGAGAGTAGATGCATTAGATTTTCCTTATGTTAAGAAAGGTAGAGGTAAACCTAAAAAGACTTGGTTAAGATGTATAAAAAATTACCTCAATATACTTGAATTAAATGAGAATTTGACACATAATAGAACACAATGGAGACGAAGGATTCATATAGCCGACCCCACTTAGTGGGATAAAGGCATGTTGTTGTTGTTGTTGTTGTTGTACTTTACCGTAATCAATAGAGGTTAATATAACTTAATTTTTTTATATTCTATATTATAATTCATTAATTAAAGCGAATATGTATTAATTTTGATTAACTCAATCTATATAATTTTTTCTTTTTTTTTTCTTTTCTTTAATATAAATTTCAATTAATAAAATAATCATTTCGATATAATATTATTTGATTTTAAATTTAAATAAATTTATTTACTTTGAAAAGTAACAATAATATGTATACACATAACGTAATTAATTCAATTTACCTAATATTAATTCAATTTAATTTAATTAATTAATAGGAATCAATAATTTTAATTTTAATAATAATAATTATAGCTTCAATTGTATACATTAACTTTAGTTTAATATAATTCAATTCATTTAATTAATTAATTAATCGGTCAACTATTATTGTAAATTTGTAATATTATAAAGATTTTATAATAATTTTTTTTAGATTTTATTGTTCTCACATCTCGGATTTTATGTCATCGTCTCATTCCTTTAGGTAATTGTGCTACAAACCTCAAAGTGGGTGTCCATTTTATACATTTTTGATATTTCAAACATGTCCAAATAGTGCTTTACATGAATGAACATCATTTGGACAATACCGACGACCATCAAAGTGTATTGGGCTCAAATTTTATAATGTCAACCTGTTATTTACCGATTTCATTTACTCAATTAATTTTTATAATAATTGAGATGAATAGGGGCTAATCTGAGCACGTCACCTTTGTCGATTCTTGGTTTTATTGCATTTGATTCAATTTGAGCGTAAAAAATTAACATCTTGATAGTTTCAATACTTTCAAATGTATCGAAAAATTTTATTAAGCAACACAAACAACTCTATGTATGAATCAAGCCTCCTAAATCAAACTCTCATGTAGTACCTCGTTTGACAATCATTACTGAGCTCGATCCAAATATGATTTGATTTATTAGGTCTTGACATGAATATGAAGGTCAACAAAGACCATAGTGAGGACTTTAGATGCAAAATAGGACGCATAATATTTATTCAATTAATAACATAACAACAATCATGCTTCTCAATGCACTAATAGGAATAGCATTATTTTAGATGGGGTATGTTGTGGAGAGGAAGATATGTTTCAGCATTTAAGCAAGGTTGGCATGAGCATATGCTAGAAAAAAAAAAATTTATTTGTTCATATTAATATGTATAACATAAATACAATGTTGTTGATATGGATTATAAAATTGGTTAAAATCACACTAATATTGTGTCATTTTTTGATATCCCAAATTTTGGGTTGAAGATTTCTCAATAATATTGTGATTCATGCAGGCTTTTGATTCATGTGTTATTAGTGGTGCTGAATTGCTCTCAAGACTTATATCACTGGAAATATTGTCTAAGTCATTTGTCATCATCACTGATCCTCATTAGCTCTAATGACAAGAGATTGTCTATTCTCTTAAAACATATCTGTTTTGGGTATTCAAGTCATTGAAGTATTTATAGCTAAAATTTGTTAAATTATTTTAATAGCAGTAAAAAGCAATAGTAAAGTAATATAGCTAAAATCACTAAAATTACGTTATTTTTTTAGTTTAATTAATTACATGAAACTAATTTATGTTAAAATCATCTGTGTTGTATTTCCGTTAACTCTAATTTAATTGATTTGCAAATAAAAATGAAACAAAGAACACAAGCAATATTAAATAAATGATATTGAATCATAAAAAATACAGTAGAACTAACTCGTATGATTATTATGAAAATATATTCTGATTTTAACTTGCATCTCAGTTAAATCTTATAAAATTTTGAAAATTTAAAAAGGAGAAAAAAGTTAGAAAGAGAGCAAAAAGAGTGTGAATGAGAGAGAGAGAGAGAGAGAGAGAGAGAGAGAGTGAATAGAGTGAGTGAGTGTTTTAGGGAGGGGTACATAAAAAAATTATGAGAAAATTACATAAATAACACATAATTTTTATATATTTATATATCTAATAGATTATTTTAAAATAAAAGCAATACAAACGATAATTAGTTGTTTGAAAAAAAAATATAATAACATTGTCGTCAAACGGACGACTTAGCACAGGGCCAGTCGTCCGTTTGACGACGACTGGCTACTTTTTTTTTTTCTTTTTTGTGGCACGGCGGGAGAGAGAGAGAGAGAGAGAAAGAGAGAGAGAGAGACAGAGAGAGACAGAGAGAGAGGGAGATTTTATTTTATTAGTTTTAAATAACATAATTATTTAAAAGCTATTTTTTATAAAATATATAATAACTAAATATTTATATATTTAGTTATTAATTTATTTTATATATATAATTAAATATATAATTTAAAAATATTTTTAATTATATATATAAATTTATAAATTTATTTAATATTTTTATTAATTAATATAATTATGTATAATATATAATTGTTATTAATTTTGTTAATATAATATAAAATATTTAAAATATATATAAATAAATAAAGAAAGAATAAATTATATTATTATATAATATTTATATATAAAATATATATGAATATTATATATATATATATATATATATATATATATATATATTATGTATATATGTATATATATATATATATATATTTTATATTTTTAATATATATATTTTTTTAAAATTATTATAAATATATTTATAAATTTATTTTTAATTTTATGTTTAATATATAATATATATATAAAATAATTTAAAATATTTATATTTTTTTATATATATATATATATATATTTTTTATTTTATTTATTTATTTATTTATTTTTTATTTATAACAAAATAATAATAACAAAAAATATAAAAATATAAAATATAAAAAAAAAATAAATAAATAATTTTTAATAAATAAATAAAAGAAATGAATAAATATATAATAAATATAAATATATATATATATATATATAAATAAATAACTAAATATTTTATAAATATATAAATAACTAAATATTTATATAATTTACAATTATTTATTTATTTATTTAACTAATTATATATTTTAAAGAAATAAATATTTTTAAATAAATAAATAACTAATTAAATATATTGTAAATCAAATGCATATATTTTTAAAATTCTATTATTTCGTTGGTAGTATTTAAAATGTAGTGTATTTTTAGAGTAAATTTAAAATACACTTTCTAGTTCAAATTTTATATGTTTGAATTAGTTGAATTTCAAATACATCATTCAATCACCACCTGAAAGCCCCAATCACTCTTGCTTCGTGGTATTTATTCATAAGCCCTCTCGTATCAATCTGTTTGTCACGGTCATTGTTATCTATCGACGTTGTCTGTCATCCCCCGTTGACAAATACTTTATACTACTTTATTTTTATTATGAAATAAGTAAAATCATGTATTTATAAAGTATTCATCCAAATAATCTAAAAATATTTTATATACATTATATTTATTTTACACTGAAATTATTTTACATTAAACTTCAAATTCAGCGAACCAAGCAACACCTTAGTAAGATAGAAAGAAAATGTAGATGTAGGAACAAATATAAGTGTGGGCTCCAAAATTCGCCGCCGACCTCTCGATAATTTTTGAATTGAAGAGAGTGATTGAAACTATCGGTGTAATTTTCAGAAGGTAAATGGAATAGTAGATAAGACACTTGCTTTCCCTCATTTTTATGAGGACTTTAGATCGGTTAAGTTTCAATAGCAGATATAGTTAATTAGCTCTCGATAAGTGAGAAGAACTTTCGATTAATCATTAGATCACTTAATGCATGGCGTATAGTAGCGGCATGTAGAGTTTGAAATTTAGATTATGAAATTTATCATTTCATCTTAAGCAGGATGGTTGGGGAATGAGGGCGTGCGATCAAGATCTCATTTCATCATGCGTCATGGTCCACTCTACTTAGTTAGGAGAGTCGGCCACGAGAAGGATCCCATCAGCATAGATGGGTTATTGTCCAAGAAATCCTTGTAGACCTCGGTGGTGTTTGTCAGACAATCTTAAGTCTAATACGGCGAGGGTTGTTTACTATCAGTATACCTTATGATTCAACTCAAGAGGAGCCATTGGGGAACATCAGACTCTGATTATGGGTATATATAATAGAAATTGAGCCAAACCACCGTCTCAGTGTAATTCTGTGGAGCACTGTTAGCAGCTTGATTAGAGGACATGAGTCTGCGTGAGATTGATTGAGAGTGAACATAGTAGAACACTAGATTTGACATTGGCTCATTTGTGAGCTAGAGTTTTCTTAATTTGTCACTCCTGACAAACAGTTGCGGAAGGTAGATGGATTGAGTTTGATTTAAATTTTTAATGATAGAATTTTATTTAAATAGCTTCAGATTACTACTTAATTTTATTTAAAAATTGATTAATTTGAATATATTTAAGAGCTTTAGATCATGTCGACTCGTTTACTTAACAAATTAGATCTCTGACAGTCAGTTTCTTAGATATTTCATTGATTTGAAACTCTATTATAAGTTTTAGATTTTGTTAACGGGAATCTAAGACTATCGGAAGCAACTCAGCGTCCCGAACACATTTAAGCATTCAGTGTCGGGCCCATGAGTGTATAGTAATTTTATGTAATTTTTTGTTTGAATTATGAGATTGATTTGATTTTCATTTACTTTTACTTTGGCTTTTTTGATTGCTCTTACGAGCATGTAGGTGTTTATAGCTTAGCTAATTTTATCTAATTAATGAAATCATTGATTTTAAAAATCATAATTAGAATGAAATTTTTTAATTTTCGATTAAAGGAAGCCCTATGATTTCTATAGATTTTGATTTAGTATCGTCTTCTATCTGCTTGTATAAAGAGTTACACATCTAGTGGCAAAGAAGGTATTTTAATTTAGATTTTAATTTAATTGTTGAGCTTTTGTAATTCTCCCAACTTGATTATATTTAATTTACCCCACTTTTGATAAGTTATGCCAATTTCAGTGTTTATTATTTTAGCCTTATTTATGCTTATTAGCTAGCATAGTAATCATCTCCATATTCATATAAGAGTTATTAAACCCAATTTGGATTCATCCCTAAACTTTAAGTTTATTGTAAGTTTGTTATGAGTTTAGCATTAGTCCTCCCCAAATTCCAATTAAAGCTTGTTTAATTTTTGAGAAATTTGCAAGAAAAGAGAACTCACTTTATCGCTTTAATTTAAGACGTAGAGAATTACAATTAAGTTTGTGAGTTTAATATTAACCTCCCCAAAGTTTCTGAGTTTAATATTAGCCTCCCCCAAATTTCACTTAAATTTTAAATAAATGTTCTATTCTTTCCAAAATTTTCTTTAAAGGCTCTCCCCTTTTTTTTTCTTGTTTGACGCTTTTAGTTTAAAATTAGCTGTAGGTTTCCTTACTTAGCGTTCTTAAGTCAGTTCATTTCACTCTCCCCATTTTCTAAGTCAAAATATTTGATAATTTTGGCGATCTCAGGCATCATCCCTGTAGACGCATCGAGGTGTTTTGGCTTACTCATATGTATTGCGTAGCATGTTGACATTATGAGATTTTTTTATCTCGTTGCCCTCTTGAACACGGCGCCTTTGACTGAAAGAAGACATCTGATGCAATATATATTCATCCCCAATTTTTTCAAAGTCTAGAAATTAGACATAATTTCAACAACATTTCATCTAGGGGAGAAACATCTAACGAGTGTTGGCTTACTCGACGTCCTCTTAAGCATAGTGAGTCTTTGCGACATCATATCTTGTTGATCTATTTTGTTATGACAACAAGGTCTTTAAACCTACAAGAAATTATATATATATATATATATATATATATATATATATATATATATATATATATATATATATATATATATATATACATTCACATATCACACTTGTTACGCATTTTCAGTGTTGCTACTCAGACAAAGGAATGGGGTTAGGAATGCAATTGGGAATGTCGAGGAGTCGCGATAGGAAGAAGAATTTCTTGATGATGTTCTTCCCGATTTCGTGACAAAATGGAAAAATAAAGTGAGGGTGTAGATCGAAGAAGTCCTTGTTGGCGATGTTCTTATTTCTTGAAAAAATGGAAGGCTAAAGGGAGGAGTGTGAAAATCGAAGAATTTTTGAGGGGTTCTTTTTTGCGTCAAACAAAATGGGGCGAATGGGTTCTTGGTAGAGGTTCTACTGAAGAAGGAAGTTTATTTGGTCCATGGGTAGGAAGGAAGGAGGGCTAATTGTCGAAGGGATTTGGTGATGGGCCATGGAAGGAGAAGCATAGGATAGACCTCTGGAATTCAGTGAAATGGAGCTATCTTTGGGTCGATGTTATTAGAAGCGGGTCCGACAGACGAGAATGGTCTTACATAGAACAGGCGTGGAGTGGGTGTGACATAAAAAAATGGGTCAGCGGAATAGAACATTTGGCGGGTTATAGTCGATGGAAGCGGGATAAGGGGGATCTTGTAGACAGAATCTGCAGCGTGGAGGATTGAGAGGAGAGGAAAATTTTCTGTCTGAGAAAATGTGGGAATCATGGAAGAGAGGAGAGGAAAGAAATAGAATCGCTACAAAAATGGGAATACTTGAGAACAAATTTTTTATTTCCTTTTCCTTTTTTTATTTCATAGCAAATAGAACGATTGAGCATGGGGAGGGAAATTTAGAAATTTTAAATAAATTTTAAATTGATTAAATAGTTTTAATGTTGATTTCACACCGATAAATGCACATAATCAATATACATATCAATTGAAGGTAAGTCCATTGTTCTGAACATAATGGCGCAGTTCGTTTCACGATCGAAGGCCATTTGGTTCAAGTCGACGTCAAATTGAGTCCATTTCAGCTCAAAATGCGCATCACTACTTTCGACTACTTAATTTTCACGTAAACTCATCTGAAATGAGTGTGAATAGTCTTACCTAATAGATTTTGATGTTTTGAAGCCAATGACATGATCAATTTCATGAACGGAGGTCGTTTGATCCTCATCGATGCCTCCTGACCTCGATATATGTGCAGGCACATTAGCAACTTAATCGCTTGATCGGTTGATCATCAAATCATGTAATATTTATAAACTGACCAGTTTTGACATTGTGAACGTGATGGCGAAGTTCGTTCATCGATCGGAGGTCATTTGAGTTGATTTTAGTGACGTCCAGTGCATTTCAGCATCAATTTGCGCATTGTCATTTCAAATCATTCGACATTTGCACAGACTCATCTGAATTAAGTGCAGATAATCTCATTTCATACTTTTCAATGTTTTGAAGCTAATGACATGATCAGTTTCATGAACGGAGGTCATTCGGACATCATCATAGCTTCTCGACTCCGATATGCGTATTAACACATTGATAGCTCAAGTGCTTAATTGATTGATCATTAGATTTTTTTTCAATATTTATATTTTGATCATCTTCGACATTCTAAACATAATGGTGAAGTCCGTTCATTGATCGAAGGTCATTTCGACCATTTTTAGTGACGTTCAGTGCATTTTAACCTCGATTTGTGTGCTACTACTACTGATTATTTGGCATTTGTACAAACTCATCCGAATTGACCGTAGACAGTCTCATTTGATAGTTTTTGATATTTCAAAGCTACGATGTTCCATTTATGAGCAGGTTATTTGGTCATCGGTAGCAGACCTATCTTGCGACACATAATGAGCATTGTCAATTGCTCATTAGATTTTGTAATATTTATATTTTGATATTGAACACAACGGCGAAGTCCATTCGATGGAGGTTGTTTTGACCATTTTCAATGACATCGGTGCATTTTGAGCGATACTGCTCAAGTCCAGCGAATTAGAGTTGTGGGCTTGACTCTTATGGCGTATGTGGTCACAAATACCCATAAATGTGATTCATGCATCGGAGTCATTTGTTGTTGAATCTTTGGGTTGGCCTTAACTTGGATCATTTTAGCTTTAATTGCAATAGCTTAGAGAGCTTTGATAGAATTTATCATTAATATATTACCTTATTCAAGACATGCTAAATGGCGGGATTGACTGATTTGTCAGAATTGACTTATAAGATAGATAAGAGTTCTTGTACCATCTACTATCTGCTTCAATGGCTTTGTTGAAGATCTCTTTCTTTTATGTCATTATAGATTTGAGCCTCCTCCGATCCTAGCTTCATGCTTAGTTGGGTTTGATGGAGGAATTGGTCTTCTTATTTTGAAGAAGGATTCTGCCAGGGAATCAGTTTATCTGTGCTTGATCGAACTTGAAATTCCTTCTATCCTAGCTTTGAGTTTGACGGACTTGATGAAGGACTGACCTGATTTGTCCCCATTGACTTGTCGAGTTGTATGCACTCCATGAATCTTGTGCTTACTACTTTAATGGATTCATTGAAGGATACATATAGATGACCCAGCCTTCCGGCTTATATAGGGTTAATGTTGAGTTATTAGTCGCGTGTGCTTTAGCGTGAATAACCACAAAATTCTTTTAGTTCGGACTTTGTATGAACTATGGAATTGCTTCCTCGGTCCTATACTTTATACTTTGACAGACTTGATGAGGAGATAGGCTTTGATCTGTGCTTTGAGCTTGATCAGATCATTTGAGAATATATTTAGATATCACCCTGCGGGCAATATATGAATTTATTTGAGGCAGTCCTGAATTGAGCGTTTCTTCATATTGCATTGATCTATCGATCAAGTAGAAAGATCTCTTGTATCCTGATTTCTTATAATCACTAAGCTAGATCTGGTTAGAGATTGAACAGCTATCGTCATTTGACTGATGAGTGGGGGCTTTTTCACTGGCCTTTTCTTGCGGCTTGTTGAGTGAGAAGAGCATCGACAACTTCGACCATTTTGGGCTTGTTGAGTTTGACCTTTAGAACTTTTCAGTCTTGACTTAAGGGTAGTGGGTTTGTGGATTTTGTCATCGGTGATGAATGGGGCTCTTTCACAACATTTTCTGGTGTTAAGTGAGGAGAGCATCACAACTTGTGGGCTTATTGAGTTTGACCTTTAGAACCCATCGTCGACTTGGGATGTAGAGGTTGATGTTTTCCAACTGGTTGATTAAACTTCTGGAGTTCTTTTGACTTGATCTCAATTTGGCAAATTTGAGATAAATTTCTTGACATTTAGGGTTGTCCTTTCATGCATAGAAATAGATTCATTTTGTTCCTACAAGACTCTGCAACTTAACAGTAACAATTATGGATATATCCAGGGATTTCAGCGTAAAGCTCGATGTTAACCTGAATAAAAATATATTTGAGGATCTCGTCTTATAGTACGACGCCAACTCAAATAAACTTAATATAAACTAAACAAAATACCCCCTATCTTGCAGGGAGAATTCTAAAGTACATTTAGGAGAATTTTTAAGATGAAAATATACAAATACTTCTATATTTGAATTGATGTACTCTAAAGGAGATTTTAACATACAACATTGATTTCATCTATATAAAATCTAAAAATTCCCCTATTTAACAAGGGAATTTTCACGAAAAAGTTCTTCATCTGGAGAATGTTTATTTAGGGATCTCGGCATGAAGCACAATGTTAACCTAAATAGATATACTAAAAAAAATGTCATCTATCTTGCAGGGGGATTTTATTGTATCTCGAGAATGTGGTCGTCAAGTATAGTACTTTTTCAAATATTGGTCATTAATTGGCAGGATTGGTCTTTCACCCTTTAGGTTAATGAGTTGGTATACCCCTCCTTGATACACTTTTTAAATGACAAAGGGATCTTCCCAGTTAGGCTCAAATTTGCCACCAAATTTTTTATTGGGAATAATTGGTCTTCTCAGCACCAAGACCAATTCTCCTTCTTGGAATGTTCGATGGTGCACCATATGGTCAAAAGCCCTAGACATCTTTGCTCGATAAACTTTTAGATTTTGATGAGCTTGTAATCTAACTTCATCAAGTGCATCGAGTTCCTCCATTCTCAGATGATCATTTTGATCTTCAATTGGATTGTATTGGATGGCTACTCAGTGAAGGTAACTCAACTTCAAGGGAAGAACTGCTAGTTCAAATACCAATGAATAAGTGGCTTTTAGGCATTGTAGGTAGTTTGATATGCCCATAGAGCCTCTACTAACTTGGTATATCATTCTCTCTTATTTTTAGTGAGAATCTTCTTGAGTAGTTTGACTAATATCTTAGTGAAGGCCTCTGCCAAACTAGTTGCTCTTAGATTATATATTGAGGAGTATCACCAATCAATTTTGTGTCGATCGATGAATCTATAAATCTTAGCACTTTTAAAGGTTGTGTCATTGTCAGAAATTATTCGACATGGCACTCCAAATCTATAGACCACATTATGTGTGAAGAAGTTGATCACTTTCGATCGTAACTTCTTTAAATGGGGTAACTTCACTTAGAGAAATAGTCGATCCTTCTAGGATGAAGTGTCCAATGATGGTGGATCAAGTCCAATTACATACGTACTAGACATTGAATGGTCGGGATGTTATTGTTAGATGTAATGGATTTGGAGGTTGATGTATGAGATTCCCATGTACTTGACACTCATGACACTTTTTAGCATGATTAAAATAGCCTCTCATCATAGATGGCCAATAATAGCCCATCCTTTTAATCTTTACTGCCATCTTGGTGCCCGACTGATGTACACCACAAAGTCTTTCATGTACTTCAATCATCACCTTGCTAGCTTCATCTACATCTAGGCATCGTAGCCACATTTGTTCAGAAGATCTATGATATAAAGTGTTATTGATAAAAGCATAGTGTTGCATTCTCTTCTCGATTTGAGATGTCAGTGATTTATTGTTTGGTGATTTATCTTCTTTAAAGTAGTCAATGAAGGGTTACCTCCAATCATGTGACTCTTCTACAATAAAGGATTCACACTGCTTTTTTGAATTAATGTCATTCTTAGCTCTTCTTGGTACAACTTCTTGTTGATTTTGGAGAGTATGAGGATCAACAAGTCGGTATCTGTTGATAACCCTCTACTGATTGATACTTTCTTGGCTCTAAGGCTCATCGATTAAATATATCAATCATGACATAATCACCATTCATACTTGTCATTTTCTTAGCTAATTTTTCCAAGCAATCGACTTTACTATTCTCGGATCGAGAGACTCGAGTTAGTGTGATATTTGGTATTTACTTCATAAGCTTGAGAATTCGCTTG
The DNA here is from genome assembly GCA_021442155.1 of Cymbidium sinense. Taxonomy (NCBI): domain Eukaryota; kingdom Viridiplantae; phylum Streptophyta; class Magnoliopsida; order Asparagales; family Orchidaceae; genus Cymbidium; species Cymbidium sinense. The sequence goes on along the minus strand of CM038226.1, from coordinate 24,134,579 downwards.
TGATAGAAAGCTAACTCAAGCTTGTTGATTCTATAGATGCCAAGTACTTGATTTATAATAAGCTGAGAATCACCAAAAATATGCAAATTTTGAATGCTATGAAAATAGCTTCTTCCGGACACACTAATGCTTCATAATTACTTTTATTAGTTCTTGGCTCGGTCAATCCATATGATCATCTCATTATCCCTCCTTCTAGTGTTATGAAGACGATGCTGATTCCTACTCTTGCTCTTAGGAAATTTAGATGTTGGACTTGTTTGATCAATGAGGCTCCATCAAAGTACATTTCTTAAATTTATGGTTTTTCTCTTTCATGAATGAGCATAATTTGCTTATCGGGCAAATCATCATTAAGAGAAGAGTCCGCGGGGATGGGATATGCAGCTAGAAATCTAGTAAGACTTGTCCCTTCACTGCTTTCTATGGAACATATGTGATATCAAATTACAAAAATATCACCCATCTTGCCGACTCAATGGTCTTGTCATCAAGTACTTCAGTGGATCGATCCTCGAGATGAGGGTAATCTTGTGAGAAAACATATAGTGATGGATCTTTTGGAGAGCAAAGATCAATACTAAATAGTGCTTCTCTATCGGAGAGTATCTCATTTTTGCTCCAATCAGCCTCTGACTGATATAATAAAGAGCATTCTCTTTACTTTCTTTATTGTGTTGTGCCAATAATGCTCAGAGACTCTTAATGCTTTGTGTATAGAATGAGGGGCTTCCAGGGGAATAGCTGCAATTGGTGGATTTAATAGGTAGCTTTTAATCTTTGAAGGCTTCTTGGAACTCCTTGTCCCACTTGAATGGAGCATCCTTCTTCATTAATCTTTTAATGGTTGATGACATCGATAAGTTTGATATAAATCTGGGATGAATCTGACTATCCTTGTAAAGAATGGGCGCAAACTCTTTGGTGGAGGCATCTCCACAATTGCCTTTGATTTTAGCGGGGATCGATTTTAATACCTATGGCGTATAATGTACAATTTTCCGGAGGATACCTAATGCACATTTTAGAGGATTCATCTTGAGATCATATTTTATGATTCTCTCCAATACAATTCTCAAGTCTTTAAAGTGGTTTTCACGATTTAAACTTTTCACCACCAGATTGTTGACATAACATTCCACCTTTTGATGAATCAACTCATCAAAAATATGTGTCATGGCTCTTTAGTATGTAGCTTCAACATTTTTCAGGCCAAAAGGCATGATCGTGTAGCAATAGATGCCAATGGGTGTTTTGAACGATGTATGTTTTTCATCTTCAGGTGTCATTTTGATTTGGTTGTATCCCGACGATCCATCTATGAATGAGAACATGTCATAGTTGGAAGTGTTGTCCACTAGTAGTTCTGATATTGGAAGTGAAAAGTCATCTTTTGGGCATGTCTTATTTAGGTCCTGGAAGTCAATGCAGAGACGAGGCCATTCTTCTTCCTAACTAAGACAATGTTGGCTATCCAATATGCATATTTCTCCTCTCGGATGAAGCCTACTTTGATCAGCTTCTTTATTTCTGCAATTACCTGTTCTTCAATCTCCAATCTCATTCGCCTAGGAGCTTGCCTAATGGGAGTTGCGTCTTACTTAATAGCTAGTTTATGAACTGCTATATTAGGAGATAAGCTTTATAATATGTCCAGCAAGAATTCACAAAGTAGCATTTTTAGCTCCTCAACTTTCTCATCAGGCAAAAGGGCACTGACAAAAGTTGGATGAGGATCATCCTCAACTCCTAGGTTGATCTCTTTAAGTTCATCCATAGTAGCTATTTGTCCACCATCTTCAAGTTCTTCAGGTGTGTGCTTGGCTTCTACATCTTCATCATTTTTAAGAAGAATTTCATGGGAATCATCTTCTTCATCACTATGAGTCTCGATCTCAGTTTCTATTATATTATAATAAGCTCTATTTTGATGAGATTTACGGATGAACCCAACACTTTTAATGATAAACTTATCACTTCTTCGTGAAGCTTGAGGATTTCTTTGGCTCCACATCTTGTTAAAGATTTGAGTCCTATGTTTAGTAGTTCTAATATGAATTCCAAGCTTATGCATCATTCTTCATAATTTTTGTGAATAGTATATTAGTATTCTTATTGGTACTATCTCATCAGAACTTTTATGTTGAGCATGCTGTTCAAAATCTTGAGGCTGAGACTCTTCAGATTTGTAAAATAGAGTTCATGTTCTGCCACTCTCACTCAACGATGACACATAGAATGTTATCAATTCTTCAATATTATGAACCTCTAGTGGAGTAATTTCATTGAAGCACTATTGAGGGATGAGTATAATTTTGAGTGAGTCATCTGACCCTGCTAAGTGAGCTATCCTCCTTAATTCAACCATATGAACTCTATTTTCATAAGTAGATTCAAAATCATAATCTAAATCAGAATCATTTATTTCATACTCTGCCTTTCTTGAGAGCTTATAAGTTCCCTTAAGTTTTACAGGAATATCTTCTCCTTCTTCTGTGTCACTTCCCAAATAAGGAATTGATTTTCTTGACTTAGGTGCAAAATCAAGTGCTTTAGGGAGAGTCAGCATTGTCTTCTTTATTCCTCTTTGCTTCTGCTCTTTCACTTTGTGAAATTTCTTTTTAGTTCCTGAAGTGGATGCTACCACTTCAAGAGGCTCTGTTAGCTTAAGCTCTTTGAGAATGAAATATTTTATATCTTCATATATCTTTGCTTCGTTGATGGAGAATGGTTGAAGATCACCAAGAATTTTGAATTCTTCTCCATCTTTCAAATACTTCATACATTGATGCATAGTTGATGGGACCATGCCATACTCATGTAGTCATGTTCGGCCCAAGAGAGCTCTAAATGATGTATCACATCGACATTGAAACTTGGCGTATATAAATCCCTGAACTTGAGCGGGAGAATAAAAGAACCTAGAGTTTTCTGCCCCTTTTCATTGAATCCATGAACCATCAACTTATCTCTCCCAAGATGTTGGATATCAAGCGATAATCCTCTTAATACCTTTAGACTCATAAGATTGATAGAAGAACCTAGATCAATCAATATTTGACTGATCGAGATACCATCACTCTCTACAATAACATAAAGAGGGCGATTGTGATCCGCTGTTCCCAACATAAGATCTTCTTCAAAAAATGTGATTACTAGGAGATCTTGAGTTTGTAATGCTTCAGTCATGCATTTTTTAGCAAAGTAAGCTTCATAACTCTCCAGATCTTTAAGAGTATGTATCAAAGTTTTTCGGATGTCCTTTGACATCAAGAGAGCCTCTTTTCTTGCGTAGATCTTTCATGTGATAGAATATTATATATCTTTCGCGATGAATCTTGGGATGAATAATATCTCACTTCACTTTACCTTTGTCTTTCTTGTATTCTTTGATGAAGGTGGTTAAGACTTTTTTCAACCTGAACTTACCACTTTGTTTTGTTTTATTTTCTTAAGTTTTGAAGAGCTATGTATTTCATTTAAATCTGATTGCGTTGAGTCATTAAAAAATTTAAACATTAGTTCTCAAGCTCTTCTTGCTTTCATAAAATTTTGATTGGTTGGTCGAAGTTTGTTTCCTTGTTCTCGAGTAATGAGAAAGAATATCACATCACATGATGATTCAAGACATTTTCTACTTGATTTCTTTATTATTTTCTTGATTACTAAAAGTTAATGATGAGTTGTAGTTCTCTTGATTTTTTTTAACTTCTTCAGCATGATTTAGTTGAGGCTTTTTGTATGAGTCTTATCTGATGGTAGAGATCTACTTAAGTCACATAGGTTCAAGTGGTGATTTCCACTTAACACTAGGGATGTTTTAGCTATCTTCACGATCTTTTGGAGACTACTTCATTCTTCGAACTCGATTTCTCCTTCTTTGTCTTGCCGGATGATACGGAAGAGGACGTAATCATCCTTGTAGACTCTCTTTTTGGGTTGACTAGAACACTATTGGATAGTGTAAATTCACCTCGCCGATACTTCCTTTCTAGCCAATCTTTGAAGACATAACAATCTTCAATAGATGACTAATCATCTGATGATAGGGATAGTAATTTGGATTATTGACTTAATCAACTTCTTCAGGCCTTTTAATTTCGTAATCAGTAGACCAACTTTGACTGCTTGCTGAAATAATTTAGCCACACTGTCCCATCTAAACAAATATTCATTGTTCATCTTTTCCTTGATAGATGGTCGCATTCACTCATCATCTCTTGTCACTTATTTTGGATGCTCCCCACCACTTGGAAAAGTTTGGGGTTTGTCATTGCCTCCTAATACCAATTTTATGGATTAGAATAAATAGGCTTCTTTCCCCTTATCATCATTGTACATTGCTTTCCTTTATCCATGTATATATCACCCATTTTTCACCATTTGAGCTATAGAAAATGATATGAATTTCATTTCTTCTTGAGTCTGAAGGTTTATTTCTCTTTGCATTATCTTCATAGACCTCGGACTTAAGGCGATTCAGCTTTTCAAACTTAGCCACCCTATCGAGCAAGTCGAATATTGTAACGCCATGCATAGAAACGGTGTCATTTTATCATCCATATTGCCCATTAGCAATTGGATCGCATGTTCTTCTTCCAATTGTTGCTCGCACTTCATACTTAGGTTATGCCAATGACTTATGAATTTTATCACTAACTCATCTTTCCTCCTTTTCAATAAGGCAAGGTTAGCGATTATGATTTTCTCAGTTACACTAGCAAACCTCTTCACAAATATGGTCTCCAATTCAGTAAATGTTTTAACTGAATCATTTAACAATTATACATACCATTCGAAAGTGGCTTAGGGAAGGCTACTGACGAATTGATGGAAAGCAGTGCATCGTTCCCTCTTATGTCACCACAAGTAACATTAAATTGAGCTAGGTGTTGCTTTGGATTACCAAGCCCACTGAAAGTATTAAATTTTGGCACTAAGTAACCTTTCGGGTATGACACTTGGTCATATTCAGCAGGGTAAGAGTGACCCTTACTCACCAGCTTTTCAGCCTGCTCTGAGGCTAAGATTGCCTTTATCTTTTCATTGATTATTGTTTCTAACTGAGCAGATTTTACCATTCCAGGTGTGCTAGCTAGATTTTGAATTATCGATTGGAGAGGTAGTGGGTTAACTTCATTCCTCGCTTCATGCATAGCATGTACTATAGGAGCTTGAGGTACCATAGTGGCTGGTGGTATAGAAGTTGTATTATTAGCTCTGTTGATTAGCAGACAAAATAGGTATTGCACTTGATGTGATATTCTTCTGCAACATGTCAATCATGACGTTCATTTGCGCCATCATATCATTCATTTTGGTATCCAGCTGCGCAATCTCCTTGTCTTTGACCTCCATTTGATGTTGTATTTCTCTTTATTCTCTAGCTAGTGCCATAGTGTCAATTAGTACAGGCTCTTCCTCTTCTTCTATTTCTTATTGTTGTCCTTCTCCTTGCTCATTTTCATAGGAAGAACTTGATTGTCCTTCTCTTTGTGCATTTGCAAAGACAACTGTTGCCGGGGCTGTATGACGACGCTGATTATAAAAGCGTGTACTAGGTTGATCATTGTATGGTTCAACCATACAGAAAGCTTTGACACCCATGATCTCTTTCTCATTCTGGTCTTTTTCTTCTTCATCTTCAACAAAGATTAAATATCCATCGTTTATTTGCTTCTGTGAAGACTCTTCTTCATGAGCATCAAATTCAGGTTCAGATTCCTTGGATTTGCGTTGCTGCTGATGGTGCTGAGCAGGGAGTTCATCTATATCTCTGACCATATATATAACTTCAACTTCCATAGAATCTTCTTTATTATTTTCTTCTTGCACGCAAATTTTTGATCGACATTTCCAGTGGATCTTTGGTTCAATATGTGGAACAACCACTTCTTCCATTAAAGGACCACCATCAACGTCAACCTTCTCTTGTATGGGTGAAACTGATCGATGATGGGATCCCTTAAAGGATTCTCCATGGTGTCGACCATCATATCTTTCATTAGTGATATCCCTTCTTTTAGGTATCCACTTCTGATGAGTTGATTTTGAGGCAGATTTCTGAGTATATGTGTCAGATGTCACACCTCTTCCATTCTTCAAAGTTTCATTACGGGGCCTTGGCCTCCATATTTGCATATCCTTTAGTCGAGACCTTTTGGAAGAGGATTCTTAGATATGAGGTCTAAATGTCACACTCCGATGCTCACCATGCAAAGCTGCATCGCTCACCGCTTTACCGAAGAGATGACAACTTTCTTGGTGGAGCTTCATATTTTCCATCACCACAGCCTCAAATCTTCTTTCATTAGCCTCTTCTTCTACTTTGAGAACTTTATGTATCATGAGTTGTTTCAGTCTCTCTATGGTGGTGGAGCTTGACGTGGTTGGTTCCTAGAAGAGCTTTTATTTTGCGAGAGCTATTCTCTTACCCACTTTAGATTGTCAAAGTTATGGGTAGGAATACTACTCTGGCAAGATCTTGTTCATATTCAAAGGGGATCATGAGCTCACGATTTCTCCTTCTTCTCTATCTTCTTGTTAATTTGCTTCGATGAGAAGCTTCATGATCATGCTTTCGGTACAAAAGGTTCAATGCAAATTACCAGGAATTAAAGACACGTTTGCTTGATGATTCTTTTGTCACGAGCTTCAGATTGACTAGCCTTTTGAAAATGAAGTTCTCTGAGAACTCGACAATTGGTTCTCAGTTGACATGGCTGGTAGAGCTTCAGAACTTGAGGCCTTCCAAAGATGGCCTCAATGTACCACGGGGTGGGTACTTGGAGTTGTACGATAGCGAAAATTCAAGCTACCAAATTGAATGGTAGCCCCGACATCACCTATGTTGATGATCGTTGGCTAGGCATGTTCACACACTTTGAATGAGTGAAAGCTGTGTAGATCCATTGCAAAAAAGTGAAAGATGGGATTAGTAATTAGCAATTATTATTTCACCCCATACTTTCAAGATGCAGGCTACGTAACATAATGGTGTAATAAAGATATACTCTATAATGATTCATTCTACATGAGCCTCATATTGAATTTATTACACCTTAAATCACCATTTTGTTATTTTGAATTTTCAAAAATTTTATTGCTACTATATCACATATATGACTAGCCAAAGATGGAAAGAGAATCGCCCCAAGAGTCACCAAATCTGGGCTCCAAAATTGCCACCAACTCTCAATAATGAATTGAAGAGAGTGATTTAAAGTGTCTGTAATTTTGAAGTGATGGAATAGTAGATAAGACACTACCCAAAGATTTCCCTCATTTGGTGAGGACTTTAGATATGGTTCTGTGTTTCCTATAGCAAGCCCCTATTAATTACCCTCTCAATAAGTGAGAGAGAACTTTGATTAAGGCTAGTCAGATCTTAATGTAGCATAGTAGAGATGGAGTTTTAGAATTTAGATTATGAAATTCATCATTTCACTTAAACCGGATGGTTGGGGAATGATGATGCCCATCTAGATCCCATGGTTCATCATCCCGCATCGGTCCCTAGTCTACTTAGTCGAGGAGGTAATCGACCCAACCCAAGAAGGATCCTCATCAATATGGGTTACGTCCAAGAAATCCTTAGTAGACTGGGGTGGTGTTCTAAGGAGATAACTTTAAGTCTACCTTACGACAGAGGGTTGTTTGCCCTTTCCATACCCTATGATTCACAACTCAAAGGCGCTGGATAAGCATACGCCACGATCGATCGTAATATAATGGAGCGACCGGCCAAACCACACGAGGACTGGTCATAAATCGCTTCATTTGGAGCCTATCCAAGCCATATTAGAGGACACGGGCCACATCCTTACTAGCATGAGATTTATTGAGAGTGAACATAGCATAACACTTGATTTGACATTGGCTCCTTTGTGAGCTTGAGTTTTCATAATTTGTCACCCTTGATAAATAGTTGTGGAAGGTGGATGGATTGAGTTTGATTTAAGTTTTTAATGATAGAATTTCATTTAAACATTTCAAATTACTACTTAATTTGATTTAAAAATTTGATTAATTTGAATATGTTTAAGAGCTTCAGATCCTACAACTCTTAGCGCTAACAGATTAGATCTATCACTGCAGAATCAATTTTCATATTTCAGATTTGAAACTCTTATTATAGTTTTAGGTTTTGTTAACCCGGACCTAGTCCTAAGACTAAACCGGAAAGTAACCTGCGCAACATCCTCAGACATTTGAATTTAAGCATTCAACATAGTGTCAGGGCCCATGCAGGTGCATAGTAATTTTAGGTAATTTTATGTTTGAATTATGAGATTGATTTCAGATTTTCATTTACTTCCAACTTTAAATGCATGCCTTTCATTAAAATTTGCACTTGAAATCTCTATGTCCGAGCACATGCAGTGTTTATAAAGCTAATTTTATCTAATTAATGAAATTATTGATTTTAAAATCATAGAATGAAATTCCTTAATTTTTATTAAAGGAAGTCTTATGATTTTGTAGATTTTGATTTAGTATCTTACGTGCTTGTACAAAGAGTTTGATCGGTGGCGAAGAATACATTTTGATTTAGATTGTGTTTAAAATACTTGCACTTAGTTTTTGTTGAGTTTTATAATTCTCTCAACTTATATTCAATTTACATCACTTTTGATAAGTTATGTGATTTATGTTTATTGCTTTATTACTTATGCTTATTAGTAGGATAGTAATCATCTATATTTGTATAAGAGTTTTAAACTTAATTTGGATTCATCCCGACTTTAAGTTGTAAATTTATTATGAGTTTAGATTATTTAAGAACTCACTTTTGTAAACTTTAATTTAAGTAGAGAATTCTGATTAAAGTTTGTGAGTTAATATTAGCCTCCCAAAGTTTGTGAGTTTAGTATTAGCACCCCTTAAATTTCCTTAAATTTTAAATGAATGTTATATATTCTTTCCAAATTTTCTTTAAAAATTCCCCTAATTTCACTTAAATTTTTTCTCATGGAGGCGACATCTAATGAGTGTTGGCTTACTTGCATACTCTTGAGCGTAGTGGTGTCTTGTGACACCTATTTTCATCACACCTGTTGATCCACGAGGTCTTGAACCGAAAGGAACATAAGCATATATATATATATCCACATTCACAGATCAACATATTCTGACACAATTTTTGATGTGCTACAATGCTCAGTAAAGGAACGGGGTTAGGTATGTAATTAGGAATATAATGCAAGAGTGTATGAGAAAGAAAGAATTCGCTGATATGATGTTCTTCCTATTTATAAGCGAAAATGGGAAGAACTAAAGCAAGACTGTATAAATAAGAATCCCTTTGATGATATTCTTCAGTTCTGTGAAAAGTGGAAAGAAATTAAAGGAGGAAAGCGAATCGAAGAATTCGTCTTGATATTCTTCCCAGTTCTGATGAACAAAAACGGACAAGATGAGCTGAATTGAAGTTCGTTCTAAAGAGAAGTTGTTAATTTGTGCCCGTTGGTGGGAAGGAAAGCGAAAGTGGGCTATAGGAAAGAAGCGGAGTTAATTAAATGTAAGCTTAGAAAGGTTGGAAAGCGAACTAGTGAACTATGGAAGAAAGAAGTGAAATTTATGAAGCGAAATGAAATTATGGAGAGTGTGGATGGAAGCGGAGCTAGTGGGCGGGGAGGAAGCGAGTTCTTGGGGATGGGCATGGGAAGGAGGTGGACATGGAGATAACTGTGGGTCAATGAGCAGATGCATCTTCGTTGGAAGACATTGATGAGTTTGGAGCTGACCTGAGATATGGTCAGTTCTGTGAGAATAGAGCATGGGTCAGTTCTGTGGAGCAAGCGTGGAGTGTGAGCGAACAAAATGGAGTGAGCATAATGGGGCATGGCGGAGTTCCGGTCAGTGGAGGCTGGAAGGGGCTCGATGAGGAGAATCTGACAGCGTGGTGGAGGTTGGCGGAGAGGGAAAATTTTACTGCAAATGTGAATCAAAGAAAGAGAAAAAAATGGAAGAGAAAAATGGGAATATGGAACTTTTTCTTTCTTTTTTTTTTTATTTCCAGCCAAACCGAAATAGTGGGGAACGGTTAAGCATGGGGGAGGGTAATTTAGAAATTTTAAATAAATTTTAAATTGATTAAATAGTTTTAATGTGAATTTCATGTAATGCACATAATCAATATATATATATATATATATATATATATATATATATATATATATATATATATATATATATATATATATATATATATATATCAATTCAAGGTAATTATATTATTACGACGAATAGCTTAGTACGTTTGTGATCGTTTGGTTCAAATTGATGTCAAATTAAGTCTATTTCAAAAATGTGTCCCGACTTTGACTCGATTTTCACCATGGGCATCAAATTGAGTGCGTACAGTCTCACTTGATAGATTTTGATATTTTGAAGCCAATGACGTGATCAATTTCACAAATAGAGGTCATTTGAATTTCATTGCTCACGATCTTGATAAGCAGCTGCGGGGCATTGGCTGATGGTTGATCATGGTCGTTGATATTTATTTTTACCGGTTTGACATTTTGAGCGTGATGGTGAAGTTGGTTCATCGTCATTGAGTTAATTTTGGTGGCTAGTGCGTTTAATTTGCGTTGTCATTTCAAATCACTCGACATTTGCACAGACTCATCTGAATTGTGCACAAATAGTCTCATTTGATAGTTTTCAATGTTTTGAAGCTAACGATGTGATCAATTTCATGAACGGAGGTCGTTAGGACATCATCGCAGCTTCTCGACTCTGATATGCGTGTCGACATATTAATAGCTCAAGCGCTTAATCGATTGATTTTTAGATTTTGCAATATTTATATTATGATCAATTTCAACATTCTGAACGCAACGACGAAGTTCGTTCATTGATCGGAGATTGTTTTGATCATTTTCAGTCACTTCCAGTACATTTTGAGCCCATTTGTGTTGCCAAGAGTCGGATTAGACTTGTGACTTCATTATCGTATGTGAAGGTCAACAATAAGTTTAAAAAAGATAAAATAAAATGAAATAAAATTGCGAAGAATAGATACATCTCAATTCAATAAAAATGAAAAATAAATTTGTAACAATGGTATGAAAAAAATTACTTTACAGATGCTAAATTATGTTAACCTGGGGCGAATTCTGAATAAAAAATATTAAAACACGCTAAAAATGCCTTAATAAAAAATCAAGCCAGTTTTAGGTGAAGAGACAGTCGCATTCAACTATATAAGAAGATAAATTTTCAGAATTCTGAAAATCTAGAAACCCTCGTCTACACAGAATAGCTGATGGCGCTGAAAAATAGGCTAGATGACGAGGACATTGAACGGCGATTGGGAGAAGAGACGGCATATTGAACGTCGGTTAGGAATTTGAAGGGAAATTACCAGAGTTTGATGCGTTGGTTCAGATTTAATTTTGATGACACAAAATAAGGAGCTAATTTAGAGTGTTTTTGGAGGAGTGTGTGCCAGCTATAAATTTCAGCACAGCAGTATTTGAAAACTGTATTTTAATTTTTTTGGAAAAGTTTTGAAGGCTTTGCCCAATATCATTCCAAAAAGAAGTTTATATTATATGTATAGAACCACGGGAGGGAGTGAATGCCAATTATAATAAATAAATGACACAAAATAAACCAGGAGACTAAAACCCAAAAACAAAAGGTAAAACAAAATACAATGACGGACTCAGACTGTAAAAACTAGTAAAGCCCAGCAAATTGAAAGAACCTGAGTCGAGAAACGAAGGAGGTTAGGTAGACCTGCGGTTATCTTCACTGCCTTCCGTTGGGAGATAGAACACGAATAGGTATCAGCCAAGGTTGCTGAGAAGGTCGTCCTAGCAAGGCTCCAACCAATCATAGGGAACAATCAATCGACCAGTAAGTCATCATTGTCCAAAAACCAGCACCGAGGAGAGTAATTTCAGAAAGACAAAGAAGAGAAGGGAGAAGGAAGGTTAGAGAGGCTCAAAGAAACTCCAAAGCTTTAACAATTCTAGAACATGACATGGCCAAGTATCCTTAATCATCCATCTTGCAACCTTAAAAGCAACCCTCCTTTTGATCTGTGTGACTAGGGAGGAGAAAGGAGAAGTGTTAGAGGAGAAATATCAATTATTTCTTTCCCTCCAGATTGAGTAGACCATAACAATTGTAATAAGATAATAGAGCCTTTTAGTCACCTTATTAGTATAAAAATCCACATTGCTTAGTATCTGTTGTAAAGAGGATTGCAGTAAGAAATAGTGGCCACTTGGGAGCAGTAATCTTACCAATTTCATAGAGATGGGGCACTCAAAGAAAAGATGAGAGTGTGATTCTGAAATATTATGGCAAAAGCAACAAGCTGAAGGAGGACCCAATCCTCTTTTAGATAGTATGTCTAAGGTTTTAAGTCCTCCCAAATAGGTCATCCAATTATTGAGAGCACAATTGATTGTGTGTCCCTTGAACCAGATCTCCTTACACCAAACATTGGGATGAGATTCAAAAATAGCCAATTTGAACTCCCCATTGGTGGGCTGCCTATGATTACACCATACGATCCTGTCCTCACCTCCAAGAACTAGAGTGTTTTGGATCCTGTCATAGTAACGTAGGATAAGCAACAGAGAAACTCAGAGGTAAGCTCCACTGCCCATCAATAATAATGGTGCACAACTTAGCATACAAAGGTAAGCCCAATATATGGTGCCCTTTGGTGCCAAGAATTTCAGTTACAGTGCGTCCACCACACCAAGGGTCTTGAAAAAGAGAGAAGTCACTCTCATCCCCAACATGATAATAGATTTTATCTCTGAATCTGGAGGCAGTGGACTTTAATTCTTTCCAAAGAGGAGAAGCTCTATAGAATGATATATCCTAAACCAAGCCATATTTTTGCTTACACCAATTTGCAAAGAGAGATTCACATCTGAGAAGTTTCCATATAGTTTTTACCTTGCATAGTAAGTTAAGGGAGGAGGCAGATAGAAGACCAGTGCCCCCTTTCTCTTTAGGAAGTGTGGTACGGGCCCAAGAGATAGGTAATTTCTTACCTTCCCCACTATGGTAAAAAAAACTGGCAGTAAAAGAGCATATACGCTTGATGATGCCCTGAGGGATAGTAATAGATTGGAACCAATAGAATAGATAGTTGTTCACAGAGAATCTGATCAGTTGAAATCTTCCCCAAGAGAAAGGAATTTGCATTTCCAACCTAGCTATGCGTATAGTTTGTCAAAGAGTGAATTAAAATGCACCAACTTGTTTGGTCCAACCACCAAAGGTAAGCTTAAGTATTTAATAGGGAAGGAACCCTATCTTATATTAAGGATATTTACGAGGTCATCCACCTTCCTTATGTCTTTGGAGAAACAAATAACTGATTTATCAATATTGACCTCCAAACCAAGATAAATCTCTAAAGTCTTAAGATTTAGCTTTAGAGACTCTAAGGTTGAGTAGTTTGCTTCCCCCATGGCTAGAAGATCATCAACAAAGAGTAAATGTGAAATGTTACAGCTTCCTGAGGAGAACAGATTGTATCAGAGAAGATTTACTTCTTTCTCATTAAGGCAAGAGAAGGTATCCATTGCTATGGTGAAGAGAAAAGGAGAAAGAGGACAGCCCTGCCTCAACCCGTTAGTAGAGGAGAAGAGGCCTTTAATATTACCATTGAGGACAATTGAAAAAGGAACATCAAGAATACACGCCTCCACCCATTTGGTGAAATGAGGTGGGAAACCTTTGGCCAGAAGTCTATGAATGAGAGATTTCCAATTAACCAAATCAAAATCCTTTCTAAAATCAAATTTAACAAGAAACTTTCCTTGATTCTTTAAGGTAAAAAGTCATTCCAGATCTCATGAGCCATAGATAAATTATTAGCTATATCCCTTCACTTAATAAAGGAGGATTGAGCCGAATTAATAAGATTAGGTAGAGTCTTCTTGATTTTTCCCACTAACACCTTTGTAATCACCTTATAGAATGTATTGCATAGGGAGATAGGATGGTAATCACAAATCGAGTATGAATGCTTTACCTTAGGTATTAGGGTGAGAAGGGTATGCTTGAAACAATTAGGTAACTTTTGTGTCTTGAAGAAGTAATGAGCTGCTTTTAGAAATTATTTCCCCATAGTATCCCAAGTGGAAGTAAAAAATTTGGAGTTAAAGCCGCCAGGGCCTGGAGATTTGTTCTCACTAATACTATGAAAAGCAGCAAGAATTTCTTGATCATTTATGTCTGCTTCCAGATCAGCATCAAACCTCGAGGAAAGGCATTCACCCAAAGGAAGAACTTGGAGAGGAAGGGATATAGAGTTACAGCAATTAAAAAGTGAATAACAGTGCCTACAAAACTCCTCTATCATAGAGTCATGATCTTTAATCACCCCCATTTTCAAATTGGATCTCTCTAATGAGGCTAGCACTTTTCATTTCTTTAATTGAGAAGTACATAAATTTAAGATCATCATCCAAATGGGTGAGCCAGTGGGCTTTAGCATGTTGCTTGACCCATTGACTCTCCTTTTGAACCAATTTTCACATATTTAGATTTGATATCCTTTGCATCAAGAATTAATAAAGGATTATCAGGATCATTGTCAAGCTTTTTTCATAATCTCCTCTTGATCTTTCAGAATCAAATCAATTTGTTGCTTTAGGGGAATTGAGTCCTATTTTGTACCTTTGAGAGCCTTTTTGACTTGATAGAGTTTTCTGGAGAAAACATAAAGAGGGTCCCCTTGCACATAACCAAGCCAAGCATCCTTGGTAATTTTCTTAAAATCGGAGGAAGAAGACCAATAGTTTCGAAACAAGAATCGATAAGAGGGTTTTTGGGGATACTGCAAGAAGGTTATAAGAGGAGAGTGATCTGAAGAGAGGGGGGGACTTTATAGAAGGAATAAGGGTAAAGATCAAGCCAATTAGTATTACAAAGAACTCTATCTAGTTTTGAGAGAATGGCATTGTTAGTCTGCTAATTGGACCAAGTGAAGAATATCCCATAACTGGAAAGTTCCATAAGTTCATAGTCATTAATATAGTTCTTAAATTTTAAGGAGTTGTTTAAGGAGACCGGGTTACCCCCAGCTTTTTTTTACTGGATAAGGTGTAATTGAAATCTCCCATTAAGATCCAAGGATCAATCATGGAGCTAGCAATTTCTCTTAAAGAATTCCAAAGAGATAACCTGGATTGAGCATTATTTTCAGCATAGATACAAGTCATGAGGAAGGACTGATTATCGTAATTGAGATAGCTCCATGGATGAGCTAAGAGGTCTTTACTATAAGATCAAAATCAGCCAATTAGAACACCATTTTATCCAGATACGGCTCCCCAAAGCACAATCAAAATTGGAGATACTAGATTCAGTAGGAAACATAGTGAAATTATGTAAGGAAGAGGGATCATGGACAGAGCCAGACTGAAGCTTTGTCTCCAGGTGACATAAGAGTTCCATATGGAAGTCCTTAATGATCCTCATATAGAGTCGAGAGACCACGGATGTTCCAGCATCCCATGGTAGGTAGATTCATTGGGAGGAGGAGGTAGAGGGCTTCTTGCCCTTCTTTTTGTTGCCTTTATGGGCAGTGCGGGTAGGGTTAGAGGAGGACTTAGAGTTCTCCCCTTCTTGAGTAGATTTCCTAGGTGTTTCAAGAATTTTATCAACCTTATGCATTGCATTGAGCAGGATGGTGAGGCTGCCCAATGGGATGGTAACACCTGAAAGGAGTCACTTATTCATGAGTAGAATGAATTGCTCAATTAATAGATGATCATCAACTCAGAGAGATCCTCAGGTGATGGGAAAAGGATTGGAGGATGATTAAGATCATTAATAGCCATATTGTGAGAAGGGGGATTAATTCCTCATTGGATACATACAATAGGTTGGGTTTCTCAGTAATAAGAGTAGGGACGAGCTTCTGAGGAGGGACAACAATCAACGGTTCAGTGTTAGTCACTTGATTATTCCCTCTAGGCATTGGACAGCTTCTGCTATGGCCACGATTCGTGACACGAGGAGCGAGATTTAATGGACACGATTTATCATCATGCGAGAAAGTTTTGCATTTGGAATAGACTCACAGCTTCTAATCATATACTATATCTTGATTGAACTTCATACCATTTAAATTGATGGGAATAGAGTCTAGAAGGGGAGATGAGGTATTGATTTGCACATAGATATGTACGAAAATAATTCTAGCTTTTTAAGCAGTTAGGTTGTCCACCATTAAAGGAACGCCAATCCGACTGGCCACCTTGGAGAAGCCCGATTCATTCTAGCAACAGAGAGGGAAATTCGGCAGCTTTATCCATGGAGGAAACTCGAAGATTTGTTCCTTGGCAGGCCTAAAGTTCCAAGCCCATTTCTCGAAGATAAATGGATGAGCGTTTAGGAAGCAGGGTCTGTTATCCCATATAAGGTTGTAGTCCTCTTGAGAGGTGAATTTGAAGAGGAAGAAGTCCCCTTCTAGCATAAGCAATTCCAAATTATCTTTAAATTTCCACTTCTTCTTGGTGGTAGCCAGGAGTGATCCATAGTAGGGGCGTTTCCCAATCGCGTGGCTGACCAGGGAGAGATGTTATTCTTTCTAACATTCTAAGAGTTCTTCCTTAGAAAAGGAGACTTCCAAAGAATCAGAGGGAATAAAGGAGAGGGATAGAGCTTGGATCTTTTCATTTTGAGCTAGAAGGAGCTCATTCCAGTTACAAGATCTATTTGGACCGAGAGTTGGCAGACCCAAGATAGAGGCATGGGAAGAAGGAGCAAAAAGAGGGGGGAAAGAGGAGTTGAACAGTGAGTTGGCAATAAGAGAAGCCATAGCCCTAAGGGGCCAACCCGAGAAAGGAAAGCGGAAAGGAGAAAGGGATGACCTTCGGCAAGAGCCAGAGGTCAAAGGTAAGCATAGGAGAAAGGAGGGAGAGCAAGAAGAGGAGAAGGGAATAGTGATAAGGGGGAAAGCAAGAAGAGAAAACGTACCCGAAGAAAACTCTAGCCGCATTCAAAGAAGAAAAAAAATCTCTAATTGCTTCTGGGAAAACTGTATTCTAATTATGTTTTGACTACTTTTTGAAAACTCTGAGGTGGAAAAATTTTATTTTTCAATCTGAGTTAACTATCTAACATGACGGCTAGAAAACTATGATTTGATTTTTAAAAAGTAAAAAAAATTTATATTCCCACTGCAGCTTCTTCACATAGCCACTTCTTTTACAACAGTTCCACCATTTATTTTTTAAATAGTTACAACTGCCTCAAATGCTAATATGATAGCATTTAAGAATTTTATAGAAGAATCTAATCCTTGATGTGTTGGAGGGACTTGTGAGCTTACTTTAATTTGGCTCTATAAATGACTTTTGAATAGAGCTCGATAAACTAAAAGGTTAAATTCAGTCCACCCCAAGTTGACTCACGAGATTCGACTTGTGAGCCCGTAAACTGATTACTTTAAAAATTCAATAGTTTAAGTATAAAGTTGTTAATAATATTTCAAAATTATAATTTATTTTCTATATTAATAAATTTCTTATTATCTCTATTATAATATATTATTTTTAAATTATTTTGATATAATAATTGCTTGAATCATAAATATTTTACCTCTTCTATATTAAATGGGTGGACTCATGAGCTAACTAGAACTCATTGAATAAAGGTCAAGCTCATTCAATTAATTAATCAAGCTTAAGCTCAAGCTCAAGCTCAAGTTAGGGATGATGCTAACTTGTACAAGACTTGATATAGATAAAAGAAATTAATTCAATAAAATGAGAAGTAGGGTTGGATGATCGAGAATATAATGCAATTAACAATATTCAAATTAGATTTCAATGATGATATAAAGTATGTTTGCTAGTGCGACCTACAATCCTTGAAATTAACCGCATGTCAAGTGAAATTTGAGTGGATTTGGAACTTTGATGGCTAGCTATGACATGCTTAAGATTTAGTAATCTAAAACAAAATGATCATATATTCTCATGGACATAGGAGACTTCAAGTGCACCTAGCGCATGTGTTAGGATGAATGGATGATATGTCAATGAAAAATAGATGGTTTAATTAGATCATTGATTTAATCAAGAGAAATGAGGCAAGTTAAAAAAAGTAGAATGCATTGTGTTAGAATATAATAGATTGTTGAATGGCAAGGGATTTCGTGTGAGTTGCAAATCTAGGGTTTGATTAGACTAGGTTTGACTTAGCCTACTTCCAATCAAGAATTAAATCAAATTTGGTTTATTCCATGGTTTGGCTGTCTTATTGGGAATATGCATCACCAATTTAATTATATATAGTTTGATATTGTATTAATTAAATCATGGTAATATTTCATTGACCAAAATTGATCAAATCAATATATTCAAATTTAATTTGATTAGATACTCCTTATCAAACTAGATGTCTTAGCACTTAATCAAAGTTGAATATTAGAGTGCCTAGGTAAATACGTGCATTTGATACTTGGGTGAACTAAATTAAGCAAATTATAATTTAGGTCACAATTGATGATGATAATAAACAAACCCCCAATAAGTGGGATGTAAGAAAAAATAATATACTAAACATGTTGTTCCAAAATTCTAGATATATTTTATAACTTCTTACATAATTAGATTTCTCTAATAAGTTTGATTTGGACTTTAATGTTTCTCACTAAATAGGTGTACTTGATACCTAATTATAGTAAACCTATGGTAGTATCTAGGTCAATTTACATAAATAAAAGTAGATATTTTGAAAGTCCATGATATTGTCAATACGGTGTGTTGACCTCCACATATGTGTCATAAATTAAGTCAAGCCTACAAATCGAATTCGACGGACTACGGAGGTAATAGTGCGCAAATTCAGGCTCAAAATACACTAGACATCACTGAAAATGATCGAAATGACCTCTGATCGATGAACGGACTTTGTCATCGCATTCAGAATATCAAAATTGATCAGAATATAAATATTATAAAGTTTAATTAGCAATCGATTAAGCGCTCGAGCTATCAAAGTGTCAATGCATATATCGAAGTTAAAAAGCTACGACAATTATCAAATAACCTTCATTTGTGAAATTGATTACACCGTTAGCTTTGAAATATCAAAATCTATCAAATGAGACTATATGTACTCAATTCGGACGAGTCTATGCAAATATCGAGTAGTTTAAAATGACAGCGTGCAAATCGAGGCTGAAATGCACTGTACATCACCAAAATTAACTCAAATGACCTTCGATTGATGAATAGACTTTGTCGTCATGTTTAGAACATTGAAATTGGTCAGGATATAAATATTTTATGACTTAATGATCAAGCGATTAGCTCAAAATTCCACATTGCACGCATATCAAGATCATTAGGCATGATGACCAAACGACCTCCGTTCATGAAATTAATCTTGTTGTTATCTTCAAAATATTAAAATCTATCAAATAAACTATCCGCGTTCAATTTAGATGAGCCTGTGCAAATGTCAAGTGATTTGAAGTGATAGTGCGCAAATCGAGGCTAAAATATATTGGATATCATCGAAATCAATCAAATGACCTCTGATCGATGAACGGACTTCTCTATCACATTTAGAATGTTAAAATTAGTCAGGATATGAATATTGCATGACTTGATTGAACAAGTCAAGCCAGAGTAGCTTGCACCCATATAGGTGGAAACAACGTAAGTCAAATGACCTAAAATTCATAATGATCATGTATTTGCTTCAAAATAAAAATCTATCAAAAGTAAAAGACTTTGCACTCAATTTTGAAATATGCACCATGCTTAAAATTACCCATATATATATATATATATATATATATATATATATATATATATATATATATATATATATATATATATATATATATATATTACCCATGAAATCCATATTAAAATATTTTAATAAATTTAAATTTATTTAAAATCCCCAAATTACCCTCATTTCCCCCCTATTTTCAGTTTTCGAAAAAAACTGCCAAAAGAAATAAAAAGAAAAAAACAAAAATTGAAAAGGCAACCACTCCCCCCATTGCCTCTCATTCTCTCCCACTCTTTTCTCTCTCCTGCATTCCCTCTCTCCCATCGAACAAAGAAAAACGCAAGTAAATTTCTCCCCACCTCAGTTTCCTCCATTTTTATTTGCACGAGACATCTCAGGGTAAAATTAATTCCATGCTCGTTTTGCATGACCACCTATCACCTTCTGCGGTCTATCCCGTCGACCAGCACCACTCGACATCGGCCAGCCAAGTATACTCGCTCCATGGCGAATGATTGACCAGTCCAGCATCATCGTCCTCATTCGAGACGTTTCTCCTGTATTGACCCGCCACTAACCATTTGAATCCTCGTGTCCGGTCCCATTCCACTGTCGCTTGCCTTGAGAGGTGCCATTTCAACCTCACAACCACCTCTGTGAACCTCCTTCGCCATTTTTTTTTTGCATCCCTTCAAACCCGCTGCCCACTGTGGTGTTTATTTTTGGGGTGTGGGACACCACGCAGATCTTAGGTGGTACTTATTGAAGTGATCGGGTTCGACATTAACGAATGATGTACTATCTCGAAAGATAGAAATTACCACCCTATAATGGACCTAATCACCTAATAAGGACTCCTAAGGCATGATGGGTCTTTGAATATACTAGAGATCTTTCCCCTATTTTACATGGAAAAGTAAAGTAAGGTTTATTTTTATTTGGGTTCATTAAGTTCCATGTGGAGGCAAGCCTCCATAGTTAATTACATCCTAAGGAATGGGAATTCCTTAAGAATACTCTCGATTAAAGTAGATAATTAGGGTCTCCAAAGATTTCAAGGTTAAGACTATCAAAGGATTGGCTATTTTAGAAAATCAAATGGGATAGATCAAGGAGAAAACTTATTTTTGGAATCCAAAGGGAGAAAGTAGAAAATGCTCATGATACTAGGAAACCTAGTGAGCATTCCAATCTACCATGTAGTTGGGCTTTATATTTTTTAAATTAAAGATAGTTAATTATTTGAGTTAATATTTTATTAAATTACTAGGGCATATAATTCTATAATATAAGATTATGGAAATGCCTAAGAGGTGAGGATTTATGCTTGTAGCCCAAAGGAAACAACTACCTCAGATTCCTAAACTAAGGAGCCTTGGTACAAAACAAAGGCATGGCCTAAATCTATGGCAAAAATGGGTATATGGTTTTACCACAGAGAGAATAAATCACTTATTTGTTGGCATTACCTGGAGTGGTAGCCAGCTAACTCCTCCTACTTTAAATCATGTAGGCAAGTCTTATGCTTTACAATATGGCTAGGTTATTGTTCATTTATAAATGAAACTAAGTCCTTAGACTCACTCCCTAAGAGACTAGAGCATGAGTGGTATGAATCCATGACTTAATCTAATGTAAATTTTATCAAATTTATTTGATTCTTTTGGACTTTTTGTTTTGACTCAGGCTATGGGATTTTATATGCTTAAATGCATGAGAATTTGATTATGGGCCAAATCAAGAGAGAAGGGTGTCTTCCACCAAAGGCTCTCTAGGTTAAGCCTTGATTCTCACGCAAGATGGAAGCCCTCTTAAAAAGAGTGGAAGAATATGACATGCATGATATTATACATTCATTCATCCTGCTAAGGGGTTACTAAAAATTTTACTATCTTGATTTAATTCCTAGGCCTTTATGTGAGGTTATGAGTTATTTTAGAATTTTAGTTATGAGTTGTTAATTGGAGTAGAAAAATTAATTTTTTTTCCTAAGATCCTACCGCATCCAGGTCACACATTCAAACATCAATCATAAAGAAACTATGAAAAGTATGTTATTCTAATGCGTAATCTAAACACAACATCAAACAATTTTATAGACTACCATAAAAGAATAAAAGGCCAGTCAGGTCTTTCACCGAAAGAGAAAAAAAAATGATGTCTATACCCTTATACAACCGGATTACAAAAATAATATATATGCTATGGGGTCTTCTTTTCTTCATTTCTTCATTCTCTTTCTTTTGATTTGATTTGCTCCAAAGGCATCACACACCAGACTAAGTCTTACGGACCTCATCCTAATCCCCATAACACTAATCCTAATTCCTAATGCAAAATTACATCAAAATAAGAGAAGTAAATCTAGCTACACCTACAAAATAAATGTTAGCTAAACTACCATACAACCCAAGTAGTTATATGAATAATTTGGACTTAGCACCCACACATGGGTAACCAAGCCCACCTTCCCTAACATGGGTTACGCTTAGGGGATAAGCAACCTACACAGCAAAAGTATATATATTTTTATTATAGTGGCCCCTTAAGCATAACCCCTGTAGAAAATATGATTAGGCTAATAACGGCCTAACATCCAATCTATGAAACATACACCCTAAAATCTAGTCTAAAATATTACATCATAAAACAAAACAAAACATCATACATACAACACCCTAACTTAGCACTAGAAGTGGTGACTTAGTATTCTAATGTGTGTGCTTAAGGCTTTTGTGATAAGACTTTACTAGGCTTTTTAGTTTAAGTTTTTAATTTGGAGTTTGAATTTAAATTTTACCTTTGGGTGATTTAAATTTAAATGATTTAATGATTTACTTTTCATTTTTATTTTAGTTTTATTTGGTTGAAATGATGTTTAGGTTCTCAAGAATGAAGAGTAGAATGAATTCCATCTGTAAACAAAACTCACCCTATTCTACATCCTGATTCATAAGGAATCTAATTAAGGTTCTTAAGTATCTTAATTAGCCCATCTGGATTTGTGTAATTTATTTTATTCGATTTATTTGACTTGATTTAGGATTTAGAATTTGAGTTTGTTTAAGTATTTGATTGATTGATTTTGGATTAGATATTTTAGTTTAATTGCATCTTGATAATTCAATATCCTTAATATAATGAAGTTTAAGTTTGTTTAAGTTCATGTGTTTTTGGTTGATTAATTTTAGATTAGATGTTTTGATTTAATTGAATCTTGATAATTTAATATCCTTGATTTGAAATTTAAGTTTGTTTAATTCATGTGTTTTTTTTTTTGACTAATTTTAGATTAGATGTTTTGATTTAATTTCTTGATAATATATCCTTTTAAATTAATATTTCTCTTTTCTTTGTCATGGTATGTGATTTCTTTATGTTTATTTAATTGATTGTTGTTCATTTATTTGTAGTTTGATGATTAGATTTATTTTATTTTGATGGGTTTGATTCTTTGTAATTAGATTTTATTTTAATCACATCCATTTGTCATGTTCATCAAAGTTTGGTTTGTATTTTGATTTCATCATTGGATAGTTAATTAGTTTATCTTATTTAAGTAGGTTGAATGTGGTTTGATTTGATTACATATTAAATTGATGAGAGTCTTTCTTAATTTAATTTAATTTGATTTAATTTGATTTGATTAGCTTTATTATTCTATGAGTTTGCTTAAGTTCAATGTGATTATGTGATTAGTTTAATTAAGAAGTATATTTATGTTAATTATAAAGGTTTATTTAATTCTTAATTTGACTTCATATTTATTTAGACTAATGATGTAATCAATGACTTAATAATTTAGGTTTAACTTAGGTTTTGATTAGTGTTTAATTGCATCTTAATTATGTTTGATTAAGTTTAGGTTTAATGTGAATAATTTGATTAACTTAATTAATTTATTTAAGAGGTATGATTAATTATTAAATTAATTAAAGATTTGTTTAATTTTTAATTTGATTTCATATTTATTTGGGTTAATGATGTAATTAATGAGTTAATGATTTAAGTTTAAATTAGGGTTTGATTAGCATTTAATTACATTTTATGTTTGATTAAGCTTAAGTTTAATATGATTAACTTAATTGACTTAATTAGTTTATTTAATAGGTGTGATTAAATTAATTAGTAGATTATTAGGTTTTGATTTGGATTAATTTCAATGTGATTTGTAAAATTAATTTGGTTTATTAAGATGATGGATTAATTTATTAAGTTTGCATTAATTATATGTTTGATTAATTAGGTTTGATTAAGAGTCAATTAAAATTTTAAATTATTAGATTAATTAAGGGTTTGTTTAATTGGAGATTAATGACTTAACGATTTTGATTTAATTTAGGTTTTGATTAGTATTTAATTGCATCTTAATTATGTTTGATTAAGCTTAGGTTTAATATGATTAATTTGATTAATTTAATTAGTTTACTTGAGGGCTGTGATTATTAAATTTAATTAAGGCTTTGATTTAAACTTAATTTTAGAATTGGCTTTAATGTAACTTATTTAAATTAATTTGATTAATTAAGGTGATGGATTAATTTATTAATTTTTCATTAATTAGATGTTTAACTAATTAAGTTTGATTAAGGGTAATTAAAATTTTAAATCATTAGATTAATTAAGGTTTGTTTAATTAGAGATTAATGTCTTAATTTCCCACATGTGAGTGATTTGGTTTCGTTAAGTATTTTCTTTAAGTTTGATTTGATGAAAGGAATATTATTATTACTATCATTGTTATTAAGTGAATTAATTGTTTATTTCATTTCAATTAAGTTTGATTATTTATGATTAGTGTTTTATTTGATTTGATTCATTTATTATGTTTGTTTGATTAGTTATTAGGTTGAAATATTTATTAGTTAATTTATTATCTTATCCAAATGGATGTGATTTAATTATTTGTTATTAAGTTTACTTTAATTTTATTTGGTTGAATTCGATTAGTATCAAATGATTAAAGTTTTCTAAATTTCTAGGATTTTGGGTTTGATTTAAGATTTAATATTTTAATTGAGTTTTATTAACCTAAACAGGTTTAATCATATTTAATTTAATCTCCTTTAAAGATGATATTTTTCTGATTTGAGGTTTGATTAATGATTGCTTAAGTGTTATTTCATTTATGATTTTGATTTAATATTTAAATTATTTTAGATTATATTTTAATTAACTCTTTAATTAATTAAACTCTATTCTTAAAGTATTTATTTGGGTTCATTAAGATTTAGAAGATCACATTATTTTCTTAAGAGTCCTAGATGTCAATTGAAGTGATTTAAGCCATTTTGAAGATTTTTGTAAATTTCTGAATTTTTATTTATTTTATTTTATTAAAATGAATAATCTCAACTTCAATATTTAATTTCTCTTAATCTAGAAGTCATTTTCACTTGAAATTTTTATGGTAGATTTTTTTTAACTCTAGTTTCAATCCTTGAAATTTTTAACTTAATATGACTTATATTTTTGGTTTAATTAATAAAATTTAATTTTTACTAAAACTTAAATTAACCTCAAAATACTTAGTAAACTTTAGGGATTTTTAGTTTGTTGGATTTCTCTCAAAAATACTAATCCAACAAGCCCTTGTTTACAGTTTTTTTGTTAAGTATTTTATTTTTCTTGAATTTTTGAAGTTTCATGTGATTTAAATTATTTATTTTATTAAAAGGAAATACACGCACTTTAGGCGGGAAGAGAAAGCGACCTGCGGCTCTCTTTGGACCGTCAGATAATAATTCGATCGGATCATGATCACGGGTGGCGGTGATCGGCGTCCGTCAGTGAACATCGATCAGATGGTATCGATCGCTTTAGGATATGGCTTCATCGCGATCCGGCTGGATGATCGCGATATTGATCCGTCGATCATTGATCATCACGGGCGTCCGACGTCCATCATGCGATGAAGGCGGTCGCGTGTGTCAGAGCCGATTCCATCATGAGGGTCGAGCGGTGCGTGAGCCTGATGAAACGTGTTTTAATTTTTGAAAAAAATGAGGATTTCTAAGCCAAAAACTAATCCAAATGGACCCATTTTTACACCAATTCGCACCAAAAAAATTATATTTCCTAATTTGGATGATTTAAAGTAAAAATGTTAAATTATCTAAGGAAAATTCCTAAAATCGTGAAATTAATACAAATATGTGAAATCTAAGGTCGGTTTTGAAATTTACCTCAGAGATAGAAACTCCAGGTATGTGAAAGCTTGAAGTGATCTTTAGCCTCTTTTCCGATATTCTTCTGATGTCCTCACCGTGCATTACTTATATTTTGACTCAAAATGGCTCAAAGAAGTGGGGATGGGTTACTTTTTTGCTTTGGGAGCTTTTGGGAATGGTGGTGGGAGAAGAGATCAAGCCTTCTCCCCTCCTTTTATAATGGCCGAAAATCCAATATTATTAGAATTTTTTGGGCTCCAAATTGATTGCCATCTTGTTGGGGTGGTTGTGATGGATGATAGATTGATTTAGGACTTTACATTTTTGCTCCAAAGTCCTCTCTTATTGTTATATGATCAGATTTATTCAATGCAAATGTTGGGGAGGAGTTAAGTGCATGTGATGGGGGGAATTAAATGAGGTTGGGTAGAATCCTATGTGTGGGAGAATCCATAAGGGATTTAAATGGGTTGGGTTGGTTTTAGGCAGATCTCAAAATGGGTTTGGGTCGGGTTTGATTAGCCCCCAATGAATTTTGGCTTGGTTTCAAGGGATTTGGCCTAATTTGGGTCATATGGGTCATTTTGGGTCAAATTGATCCATTTGACCAAAATTGGCCAAATTAACTTGGGTTATGAGTTGATTCATGTTCAATTGGCTAATTAAAGATGAATGTGATCTTTTGTTTGAATTAATTTATATTTAATTTAGATTTAGGCCAAATTGACCCTTTAGGCCAATTTGGGCTAGGTTGGGTCAAATTGACCAATTGGGCTCGATTGATTAAATTGGAATTAATTATAGCTTTGGTAAAGTTCAATAATCAATTTAAAATGAACTTGAGCCATTGGTTACAATCAATTTAGGTTAGATCATGATTTGACCTGATTTGATCCTTCGGGTCAATTTGGGTCAATTTGGATCAAATGGTCAATTGGGCTTAGTATGGCCTAATTGATCGCAATTGATCATCCTAGGCTGTTCAACAATCATGGTGGAAGATTTTGGTGAGCTTGGTTCAATCCAATTTGGGTTGGATTAGAAGTTGGTTCAAATGGGTCATTTAGGTCACTTTGGGTCAAGTGCTAAGTGGATCAATTGGTTTGATTTTGGTTTGATTAGAGTTTAGTTGAACTTATATACAAGCCCTAGATTGGAATATAAATTCAATAGAAATCAATTTGGAGTCTGATTTTGGCTCATTTAAAATTTTCAAGTCAAAAAAATTTGTTAGTTTGACTTTGGTTGGTTTATTTGATTTGATAATTAGTTTCATTTATATTTGGGTAGATAATTGAATGAATGATTGATTTAGAGAAAATTTATTGGTTTTGACTTGATGGATAGAATTTGGCTAAGTCAAAGAATTGGCTTAAAGGTTTAGATTGAGTTTGGATTTGATTTTGATATAGTTTTGGTCATTTAAATTTGGGTTTCATTTATATTTGTGAATATAAATGAAGGAATAATTGATTTATAAAGAGATCAATTGAGTTTAATTTGATTTAAGGGGAGTTTTGGCTAAGCTTATGAATGTGGTTCATATGGCTTAGGAAGGGGTTTTAAGATTTGAATTTGATTTTGGGTTTCAAATATTTGGAGTCAAATTTTGAAATTAGATTTAGAATTTGAATTTGAGATTTAGTTTCAGAATTGAGTCTGGGTTTGATTTGAGAAAGTGTTTCTAGATTTGGTTTAGGCTATGGGATAGGTAATTTTCTTAAGCCCTAAGGCATAGCCTAATCTTGTGATTAACACTTCTAAGTCTCTAGGCTTAGGTTAGGTGTTCACCTAATCACTAGAAGTATCTTATGACTAACGAGTTCTTAGTGTCTAGAAGAGTCCCTAGTCTAAGAAGAGAAGGTTAAGAGCTCACTCCAAAAGTGAGGTCAACACCCACAGCCCGTCAACCTTCAAACTGACCCAAACCCAACCCGTTCTACGTAATCCTTCCCGCAGCCTGCAATCTTCTTGCTTTAGCCTTCCGTTTTTGCCTCGCCATAATCGGGGGAAGAACATCATCAATAGGTGAATTTTTCCTTTGATTTTCAGCGTTCTTTAGTTATCCCATTTTGCTCAATCACACGGGAAGAATATCATCTGTAATTCTTCCTTTGATTTCATCGCACCCAGCTTTATCCATCCGTTTTCCTCCTCAGGTGGAGAAGAATAAGTCAGCGGTAATTCTTCTTTCAATTTATGGCGTCGCACGGCTTTAGCGTCTGTTTTCGTGTCGGAAGAACATCGTCGCAATTCTTCTTTTGATTTTTTGTGTTGCATTCTATATTCTCATTTGCTCCCTTTGAAATGGGGAAGAACATCGTCAACAGGCGAATTCTTCTTTCGATTTTTGGCGTCGCACTCCTTACCTTACATTCCCAATTGCATACCCAACCTTGTTCCCTTGTTGAATATTGCAGCGCACTGAAAAATGCGTCAGAACATGTGAGATTTGTGAATGTGAATATATATATATATATATATATATATATATATATATATATATATATATATATATATATATATATATATATATATATATATATATATATATATATATATATATATATATATATGTTTGCATTTCTTTGTAGGTTTGAGGACCTCGTTATGCTCATCAGGGCGTGACGGAATGGAAGGTCGATCGAGGTGCTTCAAAACACTAACCGTTGCGCTCATCAAGGCATGACGGGTAGGCCAAAATAGTTTTGATGTAGCCCCCTATAAGGAGATGATGTCGGAATACTGTCAAAATGCTGTCGAAATTTGGACTATTTGCATATATATATACTTTTATACAGGTGATTGAAGGCCTCGTTATGCTTCGAGTAAGGATTAAAAAATAGGTCGAGAGCTTCAAAACATCTTTACATGCTCATCGGTGTAAGATTGAAGGTCAGCTGAGGTGTTTCAAAATACCAATTGTCACGCTCATCAGAGTGTGATGGGTAGAAAATACCTGATCGACCCCTACGGATGGCGCTTAAAGACCAAAATTTGTTAGACTTAAAAAATGAAAAGTAAAGGAGTCAACTTAAGAATGTCAAGCAATGAAACTTAAAGCTAAAATTCAAATTAAAAACTCCAAACAACAAAATGAGGAGGGAAAATATCATACAATAAACACAAAAGTAAAATAAAAAAGAGGAGGAAAATGAAAGCTACTTTGAGGAATAAATCTTATTATAAAATAATGAATTAAACTGTCTTTCAGAATCTAAATCAAAATTCCTTCTTCGCCACCAAATCTGTAACCCTTTGTACAAGCAGACAGAAGGCGAAACTAAATCCAATTCTATAAAAATCAAAAGGATTCCTTTAATCAAAAATTAAGAAATTTCATCATAACTATGATTTTCAAAATCAATGATTTCATTAATTAGATGAAATTAGCTAAGCTATAAACACCTGCATGTGCTCGGACATAGAGATTTTAAGTGCAAATTTTAATGTATAAAAAGGCTGCGCAAGCTAAATTTGAATAAAAAAATGAAAATATAAAATCAATCTCATAATTCAAACATAAGATTACCTAAAAGTACTAATCACCCGCATGTTCCCCAACACTACGCTAAATGCTTAAATTTTACTGTTTGAGGATGCTTCATGGGTTGCTTCCCGGTTTAGTCTTATTAGGTTTTAAAAAAAAAATATATTATAAGAATTTTTAACTCAATAAAATATGAAACTAATCGTCGTGATAGTAGATAAATCCTCTAATAGTTAAGCGAGTTGATAGGATCTAAAGCTTTTAATTCAAACATAAAATTACCTAAAATTATAATACACTTTCGCATGTATTTGACATCGAATGTTTAAATTCAGATCTTTATCATTCTTTGATTTAGTCTTAGATTAGGTAATTAAAAAAATAATTAGAATTTCAAATGATGAATATAGAAACTAATTATGGTGATAGTGGATCTAATCCTCATTGCTTATTTCTGAGTTAACAGGTATAAAGCTCTTAAACATATTCAAATTAATCAATTTTTCAAATCAAATTAAGTAGAAATCTAAAATCAATCTCATAACTCAGAAATAAAAATTGCCCAAATTCTTAAATACACCCGCATGGGCCTCGACACTATCTTTGAATGCTTAAATTCAAATTAAAGGATCTTGCTAGTTGCTTCGGTTTAGTCTTAGGGTAGATTGGGTTAACAAAATCTAAAATTCTATAATAAGAGTTTCAAATTAGTGAAATATCTAAGAAACTGATTTTATCATGTGACAGTAGATCTAATCCTCTATTAGCAGCTAAACAGAGTTGACATGATCTAAAGCTCTTAAACACATTGAAATTAATCAATTTTTCAAATCAAATTAAGTTCTGAAATTGCTTAAATGAAATTCTATCACTAAAAGCTTAAATTAAAAATTAATCTATCCACCTTTCGCAATAGTTTATCGGGGGTGACAAATTAAAAAAATTGTAGCTAACAAATAAGCCAATGTAAAATCAAGTGTTCTGTTATGTTCACTCTCAATCAATCTCACGATAGTAGGGCGTGGCGTGTCCTCACATGTGGCTTGGCAGTAGGCACCAAATGAAGCGATTACGATTAAAGTCTTACATTCGGTGGCGGTGACTCCATTATATTACGATCAAAGTAGCTTATGCTCCCAATGCCCTTTGAGTTGTGAATCATAAAGTATACTTGATAGGAAAAACAATTCTTTCAGGTAGACTTAAGATTGTCTCCAGACAAACCACCCAGTCAAGGATATCTTGGATGGCGTAACCCATGTATTATTGAGGATCCCTTTAGGTTGTACCTCCTCGACTAAGTAGACTAGGGACCACGGCGGGATAGCGGAACCATGGGATCTAGATCGGGCACGTCATCATTCCCCCAACCATTCAGTTTAAGCTATAATGATGAATTTCATAATCTAAACTCTGAAATGCTATATGCTGCTACTATACACTATGCATTTAGCGATTTAATGACTAGCTTTAATCGAAAGTTCTCTCTCACTTATTAAAGGGGTAATTAACTATAGGGGCTTGCGCCTATAAGAAACCTGGAACCAGATCTAAAGTTCTCACCAAATGGGATGAAATCTCTGGGTAGTGTCTTATCTACTATTCCATCTTCCTTCTGAAAATTATGCTGACATTTAAAACTCTCTTTTCATCGAAGAGGTTGGTGGTGAATTTTCAGAGCCCATAGATTTCTGGCGACTCTCGATAGGATTCTCTTTTCATCTTTGGCTAGTCGAATTTAAGCTATAGTAGCAGTGGAGCATGATAAAATTGATATTTAAAATCAATCATCAATGAAATTAAATTTAACTCAATCATATTCTTATGACTAATCTGTTTGTTCTATATATTGATGGATCTTCAGAACACCGTTTATCATGCAGCTAGGTCACAGAGCCAACATCTATCTAGCTAATGCTATTATCAATACTGAGAATGTTGGATCTACCATTCAATTTGATAGTGTAGACTTCCCAACCATTGATGTTGCAAATAATCCTCCACCTGAAGCATCAGCATATTGTACACACCAACTTGTGCAATGAAGGAGGACAACCTAAATGGCCATTACTGCTACCGAGGTTAGTCGAAAGAAAGCCTCATTAATTGAAAGATTGGGTCATTTTGAAGCATCGGTCATAAAAAGAGCCATCATTAGCAGAAATTTTCAATCATGCTTGTGAATGCGACAACTCTGCAAGTTGAACCTTTCACACTAAGAAGGTATAATGCTGATGCTTCTTCTTCTTGAGGAAAATTGAGTAGAAGGAAAAAGAGAAGAAATGCTAAACTGTGAGCTCAATAGTTGTTGTCTAAATCACAAGTCATACAACTAACCTTACAACCAGAAGTGAGTATTTCTATCCTACAATAAATTTGAAATTTTTTGAGATAGGTGAAAAGGAATAGTTCTACTGGTGATGTTAAATGGTGTTTTTAGGCTCAACAGCAGTCAGTTTCAACATTTCTGAAGAACAACATGAAACTCTATATACTCTAGCACATAGAGTTCTGAAAGTTATTAAGAAAAATATCTTATGAAAAATAGGTATCAAATATCAATTATCAAAGAAGTCAAGAAATGCTCCATTACAAAAGCTACAATCAGTGGTAGTAAGAGCTCAAGACCATCCTAAGTAATTTCTACACGGTGAGCATCGGGGCGAGACGCCTGAACTGCGTGTTCGGGAACCCATTACTGAAAGATCCTAATAGAAAGAAAAATAAATATGAAGGACAAAGCCTCAAGAAGAAGTTTGCGATGCAGAAGCTTCTTCATCTGTAAGAAAGTTAACCTAGAGACAGTGAGAAAAGAGAAATGCTAAATTGCATGCTCAACAGCTATTATTCAAGTAGAAATTTCTACAGCTAGCTGTAGAACCAGAAATGAGTATTTAATCCATAACAGGCTTGACAACCTAAAGATGGGTAAAAAGTGGAACAACTCTACTAGTCAAATCAAGCAGTCTTTCTAGACCCGATAATGTCATGTTCCAACTTCTCTAGTGAGAAAACTTGAAACTGTATATGTAAGAGTGTATCGGGTCCTCAAAGTTGCTAAGAAGAAATGATTGATGAAAA
Organism: Cymbidium sinense; assembly: GCA_021442155.1. Taxonomy (NCBI): domain Eukaryota; kingdom Viridiplantae; phylum Streptophyta; class Magnoliopsida; order Asparagales; family Orchidaceae; genus Cymbidium; species Cymbidium sinense. Next base: position 24,102,095 of record CM038226.1, on the reverse strand, counting down.
AAAAATATGAAGGTCATGTCCTTAGGGAGGATAGAGTTTCTCATCCAAAGAGTCCTCCTCTTACAACCCCGGCGAGATGTCTACTAATTCAAGTCCTGTACGGTGAGCATTGAGGCGTGACACTTGGAACATATGTCCAAGAATCCACCATTGAAAGGTATCGGCAAAGAGATAAGAAAATTTGGAGGCCAAAATCTCGAAGTGAAAATACCTTAAAGAAAGATAATGATGTGACATCTAGACTGTACTACCACAAAATTCACTCATTATGTGCTAAAGTATTTGGAACTGAAACAGTTCTTCCACTTGAAGTTGAATTGCCTTCACTTTGAGTAGCCATCCAATACAGTCTAATAGAAGATCAAAATGCCCATCTGAGAATGGAGGAACTTGACGCGCTTGATGAAGTTAGATTGCAAGCTCATCAAAATCTGGAAGTTCTACCGAGCAAAGATGTCCAGGGCTTTTGACCATATGTTGCGGCCTCGAACAATCCAAAAGGAGAATTGGTTGGTCGAGAAGATCAATTATCCCCAATCAAAAATTCGGTGGCAAATTTGAGCCTAATTGGGAAGGCCCTTTTGTCATTGAAAAATTATACCAAGGAGGGGCATACCAACTCATTAACTTAAAGGGTGAAAGACCAATGACACCAATTAATGGTTGATACTTGAAAAAGTATTATACTTGGCAACCACATTCTCGAGGTACAAAAGAAATCCTCCTGCAATACAGGGGACATTTTTTAATATATCTATTTAGGTTGACATTGTGCTTCATGCCGAGATCCCTAAATAAATATACTCTAGATAAAGAACTTTTTCGTGAAAATTCCCCTATTACACAAGGGGCATTTTTTTTAGATTTTTATATACATATGAAATCAATATTGTATGTTAAAATCTCTTTTAGAGTACATCAATTCAAATATAGATGTATTTGTATATTTTCATCTAAAAAATTCTCCTAAATGTACTTTAGAATCCCCCTGCAAGACAGGAGATATTTTTTAGTTTATATTAAGTTTATTTGAGTTGAAATTATGCCATAAAATGAGATCCTCAAATATATTCTGATTCAGGTTGACATCGAGCATTACGTCGAAATCCCTAAATATATATATAATTATCATTGTTAAGTTACATGTTCTTGCAGAAACGAAAAGAATATATATCTACGCATGAAAGGACAACCTAAATGTCAAGAAATTTATCTCCCAAATTTGCCAAATTCTGGAGATCAAGTCAAAAGAACTCCTGATTTTGGAAGCTTCAATCAATTGAGTTGGAGAAACATCAACCTCTACATCCTAAAGTTTAGGACATTGATGGGTTCTAAAGATCGAACTCAACAAGCCCAAATATGGTTAATTTGCTGACGCTCTCCTCACTCAACAAGCCGCAAGACAAGGTCACAATGAAAGAGCCCCCATTCATCAGTCTAATGATAAAACCACCAATCCACTACAGCTCAAGTCAAAAACTCGAGTAGGTTCTAAAGGTTGAACTCAACAAGCCCAAAAATGGTCGAGTTGCTGATGCTCTCCTCACAAATAAGCCGTAAGAAAAAGGCCACAGTGAAAGAGCCCCGCTCATCAATCCAATGACGATAGTTGTTCAATCTCAAACCAAATTCAAGTTGGTGATTACAAGCAACTAGGATCTAAGAGATCTTTCTACTTGATCAATACATCAAGGCAATCTGAGAAAATGCTCAATTGGGGCTACCAATCAATCTATTCATATTACATAGGTGATATTTCAATCTATTCTCAAATGATGATCAAGCTCAAAGCACATATCAAGCCTATCTCCTCATCAAGTCCATCAAAGCGAGGGACGAGGAAGCAATTCCATAGTTCAAACAAAATTCGATGATGAATTAAAGAATTTTATGGTTATTGATGCATTAAAGCACATCGTTGCTAGACTAATAACTCAACGATATGGTAGAAAGTGGGTCATATGTATCCTTCAACGAATCCGTCAAAGCAAGCCGGATTCATGGATACACTTCACGAGTCAATATTGACAAATCGTTAGGCCTTCAAGTCGTCAAGCTCAAAGCTGGATAGAAGGAATTTTAAATTCGACCAAGCACGGATAAACTAATTCCCCAGTAGAGTCCTTCATCAAAATAAGCAAATCAATTCCTCCATCGAACCCAACCAAGCATGAAGATAGGGTTCGAGAAAACTCAAATCTGCAATGACATAAAAGAAAGAGATCTTCAGCAAAGCCATTGAAGCAGAGAGTAGATGGTGTAAGAACTCTTCTCTATCTAACAAGTCGATTCACACAAATCGATCAAGCCTATCATTTAGCATATCCTGAATAAGGCAGCATACTAATGACAAATCCTGTCAAAGTTCTGTAAACTATAGCAATTAAAGCCAAAATGATCTAAGTTCTGTGGCCAGCTTAAATGATCAACCAGTTATCAAAAAATGTGGCTTGGTCCATGCACGAATCACATTTGTTGGGGGGCATTTGCTGACCTCCACATATGTGCTATAAATCAAGTCAAGCCTACAAATCAAATTTGATGAACTTCGAATGTGATAGCGTGCAAATTGAGGCTCAAAATGCATTGGATGTTACTAAAAATGATCGAAATGACCTTCGATCAACAAACGAACTTTGTTGTCACGTTCAGAACATCAAAATTGATCAGAAAATAAATATTGCAAAGTTAGAAAGCTACGATGATGACTAAATGAGACTATTCGCGCTCAGTTCGGACAAGTCTGTACAAATATCGAGTGATTTGAAGTGACAATGCATAAATCGAGGCTGAAACGTACTGTATGTCACCAAAATTAACTCAAATGACCTCCGATTGATGAACAGACTTCATTTTCATGTTCAGAACATTGAAATTGGTCAGGATATAAATATTGTATGACTTAATGATCAATCAGCTTCTCATAACATGCTTTTCGCATATCAATTAGGTATCGATGATGATCAAACGACCTCCGTTCATGAAATTGATCACTCTGTTATCTTTAAAACATCATAATCTATCAAATGATACTATTTGCGCTCAATTCGGACGAGTCTGTGTAAATGTCGAGAGATTTGAAGTGACAGCGCGTAAATCGAGGTTGAAATGTATTGGACGTCACCGAAATCAACTCAAATGACCTCCGATCGATGAACGGACTTTGTCATCACATTTAGAATGTCAAAATTGGTCAGGATATAAATATCGCATGACTTGATGAGCAACTGATCAAGCGCTCGAGTCATCAACATGCCTGCACGTATATCGAGGTCAGGAGGCACCGACATAAGTCAAACAATCTCCATTCATAAAATTAATCACGTCATTGACTTTAGAACTCTGAAATCTATCAAGTAAGACTGTTCTCACTCAATTTGGATGAGTATGCATGAAAATCGAGCAGTCGAAAGCCGTGATCTTGGTGAAATGGACTCATTTGCTCACAAATGGCTGATTGCAAAACAATCGTGTTCGTTGAAAGAATAGAATTACCCTAAATCAATATTTATATTGACTATGTGCATTTACCGGCATGAAATCTATAATTAAATCCTTTAATAAATTTAAATTTATTTAAAAATTCCCAAATTACCCTCATTCCCAGCCAAAGAAATGAAAAGAAAAAAATAAAATTGAAAAAAGGCAACCACTCACCCCATTGCCTCTCATTATCTCCCAGTCTTTTCTCTCTCCTACATTCCCTCTCTCCCGTCGAAAACAAAGAAAAAACGTAAGTAAATTTCTCCCCGCCTTGGTTTCCTCCGTTACACGCATTTCGTCGTCGTCGGCGACGTCCCGTGCATGCCGCAAAATCAATTCCATGCTCTGGGCTGCTTCCCGGCGTTCCCGCTGCCCACGCGACCCGCGTTGTCTGCTTCGCAGTGCAATCCTGCGTGACCCGCAGCTTCTCTGACCCATCCCGGCCCGCGACTGCAACCGGCCCGCCGCCAGCGCGCTCCGGCCCGCTCCACAAGCGACCCGCGAATCCGCTCCAGCCCGCCGTCCTGCGCCGCGCGTGCCGCTACCCGAGCCCATTTCGCGCTCCAACGTATCAACCCGCGCGTTGACCTGCTGAATCCCGCGCGTCCTCCGGTCCCGCCACCGACCCGCCTTGTCGCCGCCGGTCTGTCGTTTCAACTACAAAACCACCTCTACCGCAACCCAGACCTCCTTCCCACTGACCTATTTTTTCTACATCCCTTCAAATCAGCTGCCCACGGCCTGTAGCCTTCAGGCCAAACCAGCCCGGTTCTGCATCCTTCTGCGCAATCTCCTTTATGGCCTTCCATTTTCACCTCACGGTCGGGGAACGTCGTTAACGTTCATTCTTCCTTTTGCATTCGCACGTTGATGATATTCTTTTTTTGATTTTCGACTCGCTTTGGCCAAATGAAAAAAAAAAAAATGAAAAAGGCAACCACTCGCCCCATTGCCTCTCATTCTCTCCAGTCTTTTCTCTCTCCTACATCCCCTCTCTCCCGTCGAAAACAAAGAAAAAACGGTAAGTAAATTTCTCCCCGCCTTGGTTTCCTCCGTTACACGCATTTCCTCGTCGTCGGCGACGTCCCGTGCATGCCGCAAAATCAATTCCATGCTCTGGGCTGCTTCCCGCTGCCCACGCGACCCGCGTTGTCTGCTTCGCAGTGCAATCCTGCGTGACCCGCAGCTGCTCTGACCCATCCCGGCCCGCGACCGCAACCGGCCCGCCGCCCGCTCCACAAGCGACCCGCGAATCCGCTCCAGCCCGCCGTCCTGCGCCGCGCGTGCCGCTACCCGAGCCCGTTTCGCGTTCCAACGTATCAACCCGCGCGTTGACCTGCTGAATCCCGCGCGTCCTCCGGTCCCGCCACCGACCCGCCTTGTTGCCGCCGGTCTGTCGTTTCAACTACAAAACCACCTCTACCGCAACCCAGACCTCCTTCCCACTGACCTATTTTCTGTCCTTCAATCAGCTGCACGGCCTATACAGCCTTAACTGGCTCCAGCCGTTCTGCATCCACCCGCGCAATCTCTTGCTTTAGCGCATTTTCACTCATTGCGGGGAAGAATATCGTTAACATTCAATTCTTCTGATTTTCGGCGTGCACGAAGCTATCCGTTTTGCATTCTGACAGGGAAGAATATCATCAGTATTCTTCCCGATTTTTCGGCGTCTCTCTCTTTGCAGTCTATTTTGTTACAGATGGTAAGAATATCATCAACGGTGAATTCTTTCAGATTTTCGGCTCTCGCTTTAGGTTTTCGCCCTGCTGTGGAAAGACATCGTCACAGACAATTCTTCTTTTGGATTTTGCATCACATTCCTGCTTTAGCCTTCCTACTTTGCTCAGGGAAGAACATCGTCATAGCAATTTTTCTTTCAATTTTAGGCGTCGCACTCCCTTACATTCCCAATTCATACGACCTTGTTCATTGCAGCATTTCGGATGAAAAATGAGTCACATCGAGATTTGTGAATGTGAATATATATATATATATATATATATATATATATATATATATATATATATATATATATATATATATATATATATATATATATATATATATATATATATATATATCGTATATCTATATATATATGGAAGGTCTTTGAAGTCTTTCTAGTCCGTTCATGAGCTTGGAGAGTAGGCTAAAATAGTTCGAGCATGAGGGGATGATGCGATACTACTAAAATACTCAAATTTAAACTATTTGCTATATATTTGCTTTTATCTGGTGATTGAATGTCACCCGGATGACCCTTATCTTGGGTGGTTTGAAGTGTATCGAATAGGATGACTGATTAGACATATTTCACCAACATGTTCCAACTTTCTGGAGCAGCAGTGAAATTTGCATCTAATCAAATCATCATAAATATTTGCAATTCATATACTTAATTAATTCATCATAATTCTTGTGAAATCTTTAAGTTTGTAAATAAATCTGAGCATTAGATATATTAAAATTTTATGCATTACCCAAAAGCCTTTAATCTTCTGAAACTATACACCCCAAATTACATTCAAAAGCACCAGCTTACCCTGTCTTTTTGAAATTATCGATGGTAGATCATAAAATTTAAAGCTTTGTGAGACAAGAATGCTAAAGTAAGCTTAGTACAAGACAGTAGGAACAATCGTGCATGTACATGTAAATAACTCTTCTAAATCCTTCTAATACATGAAACTCATAATTAACACGGTAGTATTACCAACTTAAACTGTAATCTTACCTGAAATTGATATCTCTCATAAAACTGAAATCTTGATGCATCCAAAGTAATCTACTAACGTCGATATTAATTATCACCTTGATCAACAAACTAAAATTAACAATGTCGATCTAATCGTTGATAATTCTACAACTCTACCAGCAAAATGAACTCCCCGATCATGCATTTCAACACCAAGGGTCGGCTAAAGAAAAGGGATAGGGAAGAAAATTAATTTACAAAATTCCTAAGTTTCCCGTCGACCAGAACAGAAATCTAACTTGCCGATGGTTCAAATTTCCGAGCGACTTCTGGATTTCCCAACCCGTTAGGACTTAAATCGCGGCGGTTTCAAGCGGCACGTAAACTGGCAGTCAGCGAGGCGATCGCGATTTTCGCCTTCGAAACGCGATCTGCGGGGGGCTGACACTCCATGTCGGCCGTCGAGGAAGGACGGCGGCTTCGTCGTTACGGTCTGAGGCGGTCGGCGGCGAGCGGGGCGAAAATCCGTCGATCGGCGAGGAAGGAAAGGAGAGCGAATCGATCGGAGAATGAACTGAGGCCGCGGCTATGGAAGGAATGAAATAAGTGAACGAGTCGATCCCAGCCATACGCGCGTCGAAGGCTTTAATCCAGCCGCTGCATGCTTAGCACCTAGGTGCTACAGTAATTTCTATAGTAACGACAAAATTAATTAGGCAATTAGGAAATAAGCTATTGAATTAATTGGATATTACATTGAAGGCCTCGTTATGCTCATCAGGGCATAACGGGATTGAAGGTCGGCGGCTTAAAACATCAGCGTCATGCTCATCAGTAAGGATTGAAGGTCGGTGAGGTACTTTAAACACCAACATCCGCTCATCAGTGTGTGAATTCAAACACCAGATATAGCCTCTGCAGGGATGATCGGAGGTTACCAAAATTTTGTTAAAATTCTAGACTTAAAAAAAATGAAAAGTAAATGAGTCAACTTAAGAATGTCAAGCAATGAAACCTAAAGCTAAAATTCAAATTAAAAACTCCAAATAACAAAAGGGGGAGAGAAAATATCATACAACAAACACAAAAGTTAAATAAAAAAGAGAGGAAAAATGAAAGCTACTCTGAGAAATAAATCTTCTTTTAAAATAACAAATTAAACTATCTTTTAGAATCTAAATCAAAACGCCTTCTTCACCACCGAATATGCAAACATTTGTACAAGCAGACAGAAGGCGAAACTAAATCCAATTCTATAAAAATCATAAGGCTTCCTTTAATCAAAAATTAAGGAATTTCATCCTAACTATGATTTTCAAAATCAATGATTTTATCAATTAGATGAAATTAGCTAAGCTATAAACACCTGCATGTGCTCGAACATAAAGATTTCAAGTACAAATTTTAAAGTCTAAAAAGGCTGCACAGGCTAAATTGAAATAAAAAATGAAAATACAAAATCAATCTCATAATTCGAACATAAGATTACCTAAAATTACTAATCACCTACATGTGCCCTGACACTATGTTGAATGCTTAAATTCAAGTGTCTAAGGATGCTGCACGGGTTGATTCCTAGTTTAGTTTTAGGACTGGGTCCGTGTTAACAAAACTTAAAAATTTATTATAAGAATTTCAATTTAGTAAAAATATCTGAAAAACTAATCCTGTTAGGTGATAGTAGATATGATCCTCTGTTAATAATTAAACAGAGTTGATAGGATCTAAAGTTTTAATTCAAACATAAAATTACCTAAAATTATAATACGCATATATACACTGCTAAATATTTAAATTCAAGTGCAGGATGATCTGTGATTTCTCGGTTTAGTCTTAGGGCCAGTGCAGGTTAACACAAAATTTATAATAAGAGTTTCAAATTAGTGAAATATCTAAAAAACTAATTCTGTCAGGTGATAGTAGATCTAATCCTTTATTAGCAGTTATATAGAGTTGACAGGATAAAAAGCTCTTAAATATATTCAAATTAATCAATTTTTCAAATCAAATTAAGTAGCAATCTGAAATCAATCTCATAACTCATAAATAAAAAAGCACTAAATTCTTAAACACGCATGTACACTATCTTTGAATGCTTAAATTCAAGTGTTTAAGTATGTTGTGGTTGCTTCAGTTTAGTCTTAGGGCCGGGTTAACAAAATCTAAAACTTATAATAAGAGTTTTCAATGAAATATCGATAAAGCGATTATCGGTGAAAGTAGATATAATCCTCTATTAGCAGCTAAATAAAGTTGACCGGATCTAAAGCTCTTAAACAAATTCAAATTAACAATTTTTCAAATCAAATTAAGTTCTGAAACTGCTTAAATGAAATTTTATCACTAAAATCTTAAATTAATAATCAATCTATCCACCTTCCGCAATAGTTTATCAGGGGTAACAAATTAAGAAAACTCTAGCTCACAAAGGAGTCAATGTCAAATCAAGTGTTCTGCTATATTCACTCTCAATCAATCTCACGCTAGTAAGGATATGGCGGTTCCATTTGCGTGGCTTGGCCTCAAATGAAGCGATTCTGACAAAGTCCTCGATCGGGTGGTTTGGCGGTCCATTATTATATTACGATGAGTCGTATGCTCCCCGATGACTCGCTTTGAGTTGTAAATCATGATACTTGAAAGGGCAAACAACCTATAGGTAGACTACTTAGACAAGAACCATCCAGTCTACTGAGGATTTCTTGGGCGACCCCGTGTGTTGTTGATAAAGGATTAGGTTGGCTCAACCTCCTCACTAAGTAGACTAGACATATGGATGTACCAGATCTAGATGACGCATCATTCCATAACCATTCGTTTAAGTATAATGATGAATTTCATAATCTAAATTCAAAATCTATATATCTTCTACTATCGCTATGCATTTAGCGATTTAACGACTAGCCTTAATTGAAAGTTCTCTCTCACTTATTGAGAGGGGTGATTAACTATAGGGGCTTGTGCCTATGAAAAACTTAGAACCATATCTAAAGTTCTTACCAAATGAGGACGAAATCTCTAGGTAGTGTCTTATCTACTATTCCATCTACCTTCTGAAAATTACGCCGACATTTAAAACTCTCTTTCATCAAAATGGCAATTTTGAACCCCTGCGGTGATGTCACAGTTCTACATCAACAAGAGCAGAATGTGTGGTTGAAATGAGATCTAGAGCCTCAAAATTGAGAGTTCTTAAGCCTTTAGCGGAGAAAATAAGATAAAATTTGAGTATACCTTATCTTGATGATAGAAGAACATGAAAATCTAATAGATGATGACGAGCGTTATAGAAAGAGAAATTCTAAAAATGACTAGAAGAAAAATAAGTAACTTATATCCCCCAATGAATTAAGTATGATGAAAGTAACCAAATAAGAGATTTTAGCCACCAAGTATTAATCCAAGGAGAGTTTATTCTCACAAATTAGTAATACAACCACAAAGTTTGTTCATTCATTCAAATCATATTTATATCCATAAAATTTTAAAAAAAAATCAAAAAAGGGAGGAGCTGGTCAATGCCTTTCGAAATATATTTTCAACGGGAGAAGAATCACTTTATTTTATTTTTAATTAGTAGAATTATTCATTTTGAATATGAGTATTAAAATTTTAAATGTAATTCAAATATATTAATGCATAAAAATTCATAAAATTGCGATCGTAATACAAAGTGAATAATTTTTATTTAAAGATTATCAATTTAGATTAATTTATATATCGTTATTTTTTAAAAAAAATATTGAAGTACAGTATTCTGCATCATGAGTTTTTATATTAAAATAATAATAAAATATCATAATCTTAAACATGTCCCTTAAAAAAGTCAAGAAAAAATAAAGTTCAATGAAGCTTTAAAGAAATAAAATGGTATTTTAACCATTAATTTAAAGTAATTAAAGTCCAAGCAATTTTACTATTCGATTAAAATAAATTTAAATGTTTAAAGACTAGCTTTATATTTGGATGAACAGATTAACATAAAATGTATTTAATATTTTGCTAAATCTCCGGAGATTAAATGGTAACTAATTAAAATTCAAAATTGATAAATAGTAAATACTTAAGAGTTGTTTTATTGAGCACATTGTATTTTAAATATAGGAGTTTTAAAACTTTAATTATTTGGTTGAAAGAAAATAAAAGAGAATTTTTTTAGATGTTTAGAGGCTATTTTGGATCAAATTTATTTTGTGTTTTTTATTTTTATTTTTATTTATTTTTAAAATATGTTTGTTTGATATATTTTTATGTATTTTTATTTTTTATTTTTAAAGAATACTTAAAATAGCTTTTAGATATTTTGAATTCTTTTAAAAATAATAATAACTATCAAACATATTTTACTTTAAAATAAAATATAAATAAAATAAAATATAAAAAATAAAGTGATCTCAAATAGTCACTTAGAATATAGCCACTAGTTTATTTTTATTTTATTTTACTTTTGGAAGTTATACATACATACCATATAATTCTCATGTAATTATATATCTAATCCCTAAAATTAGATATTTATTTATTTAATATTTTTTATACTTAAAAATATGTATTTTACTTTTAAAAAAATGAGTGATGATGATATTTTTGATATGATATTGAAGATTATGTTATTATATATATATATATAAATTAAAATTTAGATGTTAAATATGTAAATTCATAAAAACTATGTAGCATGCATATAAATCCCCCTTTAATTTTTGGGATATTTAATATTCAACTATATATGTATTTATAATTTAATCATCATTTCTATTTTTTTTTTTTTTTGAACTATCAGATTTATATATTTGCATGTTTCATCATCAAATCATTGAGAATTTTATAAAAATAAAAAATAAGAATTAAGCTTTTGTTATAAATTTTAATATTTTAAAATTAAGATTGAAAATGATTAATTTATAGATATAGAAGAACAGGGTGACTCTATATGTAAAAGCCACATAAAATTTTTTTTTCAAATCCAAAAAATTCATAATTTAAAATACTTTTATCTTTTAAATTCGTGCAAAAAAAAGTCCGTTAAGGGTATAAATAGAGTTTGAGTTAATCCATCTGTCAGAAGATGTAGTTTACTTAAAAAAAGGTCTTTCTGGAATAAAAAATTAAAAATAATCAATTATGAATTGATTATGTTATTAATTTAACAACACAGCATCTAAATTCAGTCAATACCATAAACTTGCATCTGATCTAATTATATAATTAATAGTAAAAGGATCTGTCTTTAATTAGTGGTTCGAGAAAAAAAATCTAATTTTTCACACAACAGTTGGAATCACATATTCTAAAATTAACGGCCTACCATTAAAAAAAATTCTAAAATTAGTATGAGAAATAAATCCAATTAATTCTGTGAGAGGGTTGAAGTATTTTTCCATGTTATAGACATATATATATATATATATATATATATATATATATATATTCAATATTTTACATATATTATCATACTATTCTTATATATTTATAAATTAATCATTTTTTAAAATCAAAATTTCAAATTGATATTCAAATATTAAAATTCATAACAAAATCTCAACTCATATTTTTCATTATTTTTTAAAATTCATAATCATTTAATTCGTGATATGCATAAATATATGAATTTTATAATTCAAAAAAATAATAAAAATAATCAAATTATAAATACATATATTTTAGATAATTAATTTGTAAATATACGCCCTGTCTTGTAGTTCACTCCAACTCCTCCCCTGTTCTCCTTATAAAAGGGCTTGCTTCTGCACATTCTTTTCGTTCTTTCTGCTAAAAGCTCCATGGCTTCATCGGTGGCAATAAAAGCTATCCGTTTTCCGGCCATCCTTCGAAACTCATTACAAGCGGAGTCTGATTTTTCCAGCAAGTTCTTTTCCTCTATCTCTCTTTTCCCGGCCGAGTTTTCTCCATTCTTTTAGACCTGTAAGGATGAAAATAATTTAGTTTTGATTTCTTTTTTGACGAATTCTGTAGGAAAGAGCCGTATTGGAGGATGTCGGGGGAAAGCTGACGCATCCCTCCCATCCACTGCTTGGCGAGAAAATGCGATTCTGAAATCAAGCCCGCAAGGTGTCCTGCTTTTTCTCGTTGATCAAAACTGCCTTCTCCGTCTAGTTATCTCTTCAAAATTTCTTCTTCTTGTCAATTTGAATTAGGTTAAAACTAAGCGGTACTTTCCTCATAATAATTACAGGATACAGTTCGAAATTAATGGACAAGAAGTTAAAAGTAGTCGAATTGTCCAAGAAAATCATGGAGACTCAGGTAAAAGAATCGGCCCCCAAGGTACTATCAGCCATCAAATACGACCAAGAATAAAACAGGTTTATTTGTTTTTGATTGTGGAAAATATTAGCTCCATGAAAGAAGACGAGGAATATGGGAGATGGTCAAAGAGGTGAAAGCAATGCTGAGCTCAATGGGTGATGGAGAAATCACTTCATCGGCATATGACACGGCATGGGTTGCCATGGTGGCGGACCTCAGAGGGAGCGGCGACGGCGACGGTGGCGGGCCTCAGTTCCCCTCTAGCCTGCAATGGATAATCGACAACCAGCATGACGACGGCTCCTGGGGCGACGCGGGCCTCTTCTCCGCCCATGACCGAATAATTAGCACGCTTGCCTGCACCGTCGCGCTCCGCTGCTGGAGCGTTTGTCTTGATCAATGCGAGAAAGGTTCGTAACGGAACGTGCTTTATTCCTTTTCAATATAATCTCAACCAATCTAAAGAAATGTTCTTTTCTCGTATTATTATAATCATCACACAGTGATTAAAATGTTTTTTACTTCATTATTATTTAAAAGTGACAAATAAATCCAATAATTAATGTCATATAAGAAATGACAGCGAACCAAACAGACGAATGTATTATTTCTAATAATAAATTAACAAATTGCAGGATTATTGTTCTTGAAAGAGAACATGTGGAGACTAGCTGAGGAGGATGAGCAGCAGATGCCTATCGGTTTCGAGGTCGCATTGCCTTCTTTACTGAACTTAGCTATGGGCTTGGGTTTGGATTGTCCTTATGACGACCCTGCGTTGTATTATATATATGCGAAGAGGGAGATAAAGCTGAAGCGGTGAGTGCGCAGATTCCAAAAATATAAATCAGTTACCATAGCATGCTGTCTTTTGCAAGAAAACAAATCTTTATCTGCAATTAAAGTTGGGATTTTTTTTTTGTTCTTTTTCGGATGTGGCGCAGCATTCCAAGGGAGTTGATGCATAAAGTACCAACTACTCTACTCCATAGCTTGGAAGGCATGCCTGGCTTGGAATGGCAGAGCCTGATGAGGCTACAGAGCTCGGATGGCTCCTTCTTGTTCTCCCCGTCTTCAACCGCCTACGCTCTCATGCAGACAGGAGATGAGAAGTGTCTTACTTATCTCAAGAAAGTCGTTGATAGATTCCATGGAGGAGGTAAGAAGTTCAAAAAAAAAAAATTTGTTTTTTTATATTAAATCGACCGGCATTGGAAAAAAATAGGAAGATAGTCGTACCTAACTTTTGGATTTTTGTAATGGTTTTGTGACATTTGGATGCACATATGAAGTGCCGAATGTGTACCCAGTGGACCTATTCGAGCATCTGTGGGTGGTCGACAGGTTACAAAGGCTCGGCATTTCGCGTTATTTTGAGGCAGAGATCAAACAGTGCATGGAATACGTCTTCAAGTACGGTACATTTCTCTTTAATCTCTTGTCCTGCTTCGCTCAAGCGCGCTATCGGCTTCTTCGATTTGACTTTGGAGAGAGTAATGGCAGGTATTGGAGCGAAGATGGGATATGTTGGGCGAGGAACTCTGCAGTGCGTGATATCGATGACACGGCCATGGGGTTTCGGCTCCTGCGACTCCATGGATACAGCGTCTCCCCTGGTGAGTAATGTTTAAATGATTGAATGTTCTCGAATCCAAGAGAGACGAGTGCCACCTGCTAGTTAAATTTCTTGTGAAGATAATCGTGAGAATACTGATCTACAAAAAATTATAGATAATTTCCTTGGTGTCATGAGGGATAGGTTAAAAAGTAGCTTTTACATATGTATAATGTAGAAGTTTGATTTATAAATATTTATCCCTCTAAATTTAGGACAAATTCTATCACCTCTTCACTCAAAATCATAGTTTTATGAGGCTTTAGGATTAATATATTGCATTCCATCATATAGATCCTCAAATTCTTATGGTTAAGATTAGATTATTAGGTTATTTTTGTTATAATTTCTATATTAATTCATAATTTCATTATATATAATTTGTGACAATTCATGAAGGTGTTTTAGGGGCTTTGTTTTTGAATATATTATCACGCATAAGCGTGACTCATCGAATTCATATTATATAAGTGGGATCATGAGCTTATTTAACAGATATGCTCCAATAACAACTCTTCGCATAACCCGACCAAGTATATCGATACTATCGTATTACAACAGCTAGTAGATTTATTTTCTACCACTAATATTTGTGATAGCCTAAGCTAGTGTCAATTGCATCTCATGGCTACCCCTATTAATTAAATTATGTGGTATCATATAATCTATGAACTTAAACTAACTTCACAATGCTATTATTCCAATTTCTCCCTTTCATTTCTCAAATTTGATTTTATATAATCTAAATTTGATTATTGCTTCTCCATAAAAGAAATAGACACTTCTTTCATAAACTATCATTTATGGTTATGAGACCATTAAACTCCTCCATCAATTCAGTGAAATTCCTTCTTCACACTTGCTAAAACCTCAACGATTTGAGCCCCTTAAAATTCTTGCTTGACCTTGATAGTATTATCCTCTCTTGGCAGTACTATATATTAAAACTACTAGAAGACAGGTTTTCTTTCCAGCAAACTAACTTACATATCCATTAATGCTCAAAATCAAATCATGCTTTGGATAGAGAACTCCTTCTGAAGACCTTGATAGTATTACACCTTATATATTTTCGATGTGACATAAGTTTTTTAGCTCACAAATTAAGCCAAAGTCTAGCTCAATTAAGACCTCCATAATTAGTTGCTACTCATTACCTTTAATATCTCAAATCTTCATCTAAATAAGGACCATTTTTTCTCATTTACATCCTCCTTACTATTCAAGTCATATTTTTTATAAACTTGCGATCTTATCTTAACATAAAAAAATATTTCATCAATTTTTTATGTTTTTCAAGTGAGCTTTGTACTCTCGTAGAAAGCTAAAAAAGCAAAACACTATTTTGAGATCTTTGATTAAGGCAAAATATCTTACTTATGATTGTAACAATTAGTGATTTAATATGATTAACTTAACTATTTAGGACTTCGACTTATACTTATGCTTACCCTTATTCTACCACAACCAAACTATCATCCATTAGCAACAAATCATACCTGTAATGAACATAGCAAGTGCATCAAGATTGATTGCATATTACCAAATTGTTGCCCCTCTCACTCAACATCAACATCATCTAAGATAACTATGAAAAACATTTATAGTTTATCTTGAGAGAAAGTGTCACCAAACTATTGCCACTATCAGATCTATTGCTATCGTTTAGCAATGGTCTAAGCTTGTATAACTTTCTTATCCCATTGAGATAAATAGAATTTTATAGCCTTATTTATATATTGTATCATTTAAATTTGATTAGACCTCTTGATCTTTCATTTTTCAGATTTTTTTCACTAAAAAAAATAGTATCTTCTTAGCATAATTTTTCAATTTCTGTGAATCAACACAAAAATTTAGGATATTAATTTTATTTTATCATCTCAAATGTTTTAGTATGCATTAAGAATAAAATTTCCACTTATTCATATTAAATTGTGGATGAGAGGCCTAATAGCATTTTCTGCATAAATGAGTGATCATCAATTTTCACGAATAAGATCAAATTTTATGTGTATAATTAATTCATTGAGGTCTTTTGTCATTAGAGGTGTAAACGAGTAGAATATGAGTGAGCTGAGTTATTCTTCATATTCGCTCATTCACATTAACTTGTATTCTTATTCGGTTCTTGTTCGAATTAGACTCGTAAGGAGTCTATCTGTGTTCGGTTCGATATTGCTCGTGTTTAGCTCATATTTGAATAAACCAAAAAAATTGATAAATATAGGAGTTGTAAGATTTGAATATGTGCCTCATTTTCTCATGAGAAAAACTTCAATCACTAAGTTAATAAATTAAAATTAAAATATGAATTCTATTTAACGATTCAAATATAAATTATTCGTGAGCAATTACTTTTTTTTTGACTCCTTATCGGTCACGTAAGTTAAGTTATCACGCATAAATTGATTAGCAGCATATCTGATCACTCCTGATTGATGGAGCATATTCTAGTGAATGCTCGTCCCATCACACCAGTCAGATGCAAGCTTCAATCTTCTCGATTTGTTAGGCACTATAATAGTTGTAAATTTTCCCTATTTCGGAGCTTTCACGTACACAGTTATCCTATTTTTTTTTACATTTATAATTTAATCATCTTTAATCTAAACTTTTTAAATTAACTTAAAAATATTAAAATTCATACCAAAAGCTTAACTCATATTTTTTATTTTTATAAAATTCTCAACGATTTGATCGTGGTATAAGCATATATATTAATTCAATAATTTTAAAAAAATAAAAAGGATGATTAAATTATAAATACACATATATTAAACAGTTGATTTATAAATTTTCTTATTTCTTATATCTTAAACGAATTTAATCACAAAATTTATGTACATATTTATATATATTAAATCTTAAACTTAAGGCTCTATATTCAGCACTGAAGGTACCTAATCATTAAGTCAAAATAGGCTAAGTATTCTCTAAGATGTAGAGATGGATCTGAAAACGAAATATAATTATATTCTTTTTTAACTGATAAATATTAAAGCATAAGACAAGTATATATATATATATATATATATATATATATATATATATATATATATATATATATATATATATATATATATATATATATATATATATATATATATATATATATATATATATATATTGCATGCTAAAAATCAGTTCTAGAGTAAAAGATATGATAGTCTTGTTGTGAAATCCTGCACCAGATATTTAAAAGAGTGAAAGAAAACTCAGAATTTTAACGTGGAAACCTCAAAAAAGAGAAAAATCACGGCTATAAAAGCTTATATATTTATTTTTAGACAAGTTTTTTGATAATGAGATTACATGGTATATAAGAATGACGGCAATAAGAATCTCAAAATTAGGCAACAATATCGTATAGTCGCGTTCGGTTGTAGCATTCTTAGTGATAGCAGATGATGGTGAAACGGGAAACGACCAGCGGCGATGAAGGTCGCCATGATGAGGCAAGCGGAGATTGATTGGCGAGGATCGATGGTGGCGGTGATGGCCCGGCGGTGGTTGGTAACCAAGCGGGGTGGTCGGCGGCCAGTGTGGTAACCTTGTATATACTGGAGGATTTTCAAGCTTTAGAGCTCTCTCCTCTCTCTTGCCACCTCTTTTATATGATGAGTATTTATAGGTGGAGGAGTGGCATTTATAAATACATGAAATCAACCACTCCCTCTCGACGGCTCATGATGAATCCGCGATCATATGATGTATTTTGTGTATTTGAATGCTCAAATGATGTCAGAATTATGAGATCTTGGGCTTGTTTGATTCGGCTCGTCAAGGCACTCGATTTGACTTTAAACACTCCATGTTTGAAAGCTATTTAGGGATTTAATTGATATCCCAAAGTTTCCAAGAATATTTTAAGTGCTTGATCTCGACCAGTTTCAACTTCGGATCGGCTTACTTTTAGCATCAAGATTTGTGCTAGTAGAGTTTTGAGTGTATTAGTTGCTATTTTTGGATGACATTATCTCAATCATCCAAAAATATATATGCCAAATATTTGAAAATAGCAAATTCTTCAATAAAATTTACAGGTCCATCAATTATACATTTTGAGAGAACAGATCTTCATGGGAGCACACTATTATGATCACATAAGTTGGCGTAGAGTCAGCGTAATTATGTGGATACGTGTGTCCAAATTTGAGTTATGGACCAATTCGGGCGGTTATGGCGCTTATGAGCTGAGGTTTGGGTTGGATTCTGAGAGCGGGTTGTAAGAAATTCTAGTGGTCTGCAATTTTGTGGTGAAAAGAAAGGAGCTGGGGCCTTTCTTGTCGAATTAACTTGATGGCTATGGAAGAATTTGGATGGGCAGTTTTCGAATGGTGAAACTGTCTTGGCCGTGGTCCGAGGACCTGTGAAGCAGGCCAAAATATCGAAAGGCTGAACGCATGGGTCAGTATGGCGGGCAATCTTGACAAAGCGGTCATTGGTGGCGTAGAACAGTCATGCGGGCGGCGCGGGATCGCTGGGCTATGGCGTGGCGTGGGTTGGCCAGCGGGTCAGCCATGCGCTGTATCACCGAACATATGTGGCGTCTAGTGCGGGCGATGCCGACAATGATTTTGAGCGATTGGCTTTTGCGATTTTAATCGATTTTTCTTTGCCCCCTGAGTCTATAAAACAAGGAGAAGCTTTATTCTCATTGCCTTCTTCTTCTTAAGAGGGTTGTTGAGTCGATCAACACTCGGCGATGTCGAAGGGGTTAATGGCGATACTTTCGATAATGGTCCGGCACAATGTTGATGGCGGTGACTGCAGTGGTCGCAAGAGAATCAGCGGCAACGATAGTGGTGGCGGCGAATTAGCAATAAGTGAATGGTAGCGGTATGCAGCGGTATTGATGGCATGATGTCGGGGATAGTGGTTGGAAGAATGGTCAGCGATGCGGGCGCAGCGATAATCAGCTGATGAAGCGGATATCAGAGAATCCTGCAAATAGTGTGCGAAAGTTAGCGCGGTAACGACAATATGGTAGTCAGCCAGCGGTGGCAGCGCAGTGTTAAGCGGCTCGCAATGACAGCGTAGCTGCAGGGAAACGGCAGCAATCGAGTCGGATACGCGATAAATGGCGATCGTGGTAGCGAAATTACCCAGCTAATGAGTAACGACCGGTAATGATGGTTAGCAGCCAGAAATTAATTAAGCAGCGCATGGTCTGTCGGCAAATTAGTGGATGCGGGGATAATGGCAATGGTGTGATGCGCGAATGTGGCGTAACCAGACCAATGGCAATCGTAGCGGTGGCGATATTAACAGTGATTATAGCCGGCCAGAACCGCAATACGAATAATCAACGGCCAGCCGTAATCAGCAAATAATAAATAAAGTGTGAAAAGCAATGATGGTTCAGCATAAGCGCAGCAAGTTAGCAGCAACGAGGTGACCAGCAGCGGTGCCGCGATAAGTGTCAACAGTGGCAGCCAGAAATCGATTCAGCGGATAATCGGTGGCGATGGTGTAAGTAAGCGGCGAATTACGCGATAATTGGTAAGCGGTAACCGGCAACGATAATCCGGCAACTTTAGATTAACCAACCGAGAATTGATGCGCATAGCGCAATATCAGCAACGGCAATAGCGTCAATGTGGTAGCGATGACAAAACGATAGTAGTGACCT
This sequence comes from Cymbidium sinense, assembly GCA_021442155.1. Classification (NCBI taxonomy): domain Eukaryota; kingdom Viridiplantae; phylum Streptophyta; class Magnoliopsida; order Asparagales; family Orchidaceae; genus Cymbidium; species Cymbidium sinense. Next base: position 24,082,391 of record CM038226.1, on the reverse strand, counting down.
GAAATTTCAGCGATGGTCGCGATGTGGTTGGAGCGGCAGTGGTGGCGGCAGCTTCTGATGGTTAGCGGTGTGAGGATCTTTGACTATCGAGGTTGTTTATCGAGTTGACTTCGATGGCGTTAACTATGGAAGGGGTCAAATTGAATCCTGAAATTTTGACCTATATGAGGTTGTTTGTCGAGTGTTTACTCAATGGCGTTGCGTGGAGTAGGTACAAAGTTTTGACTATCCGGTTATTTATCATAGTGTTTGCTCGATGGCGTGAACATGGAAGAGGTTGAATTGAATCCGATCTTTAACCATCCAGGTTGTTTGTCGAGTGTTACCAATGGCGCGCTGTGGAAGAAGTTGAATTGAATCCACGAAATTTTGACCCATCAGGTTGTTTGTCAAAGTGTTACGATGGCGTTAACACGTATGGAAGAGGTTGAATTAATCCGGGGATTTTGACCAATCGAGGTTGTTTGTCGAGTGTTACCCGATGGCGTTAACATGTGGAAGGGGTAGGAAGTCCACCAAGGACCTTTTGACCTATCATAGGTTGTTTGTCGAGTCTTTGCCGATGGCGTTAACTGTGGAAGAGATCGTAGAAGTCCACCAGGACCTTTTGACTTGTTTGTTGTCTTTGCTCGATGGCGTTAACTTTGGAAGAGGTCATAGGAAGTCCACCAAGGACCTTTGACCCATCTGAAGGTTGTTTGTCGAGTCTTTCGATGGCGTTAACTGTATGGAAGAGGTGGTAGGAAGTCCACAAGGACCTTTTGACCTATCTAGGTTGTTTGTCGAGTCTTTGCTCGATGGCGTTAACTTGTATATAAAGAGGTCGATTAAAACATCCGTTTGTGGTTGTAGCCAAAGTTGCTCCTTAACCTTGGCCTTTTTTTTGTAGTATTCTTGACTTGCTTCTCAGGCGATAATCATTAGATATCAGAATTCGATTTGGATAATCTTTTGAGATTAAGATTTTGCCCCGGTTTCGACAAAATCGAAGGAGCAGTTTGATAAATCTTCATTCGCCATCCTTAAAGCTTGAAATCTACATCTCGATGGTGATTTTGATCTTGTTGGGAACTTGGTAGTCATACAAGATGATATAGTGGACTTCACATGAGCCAAAGCTGATTCGTCTAGAAAACCGGTTGAGGTAGAGTAAAAGTGCCTTAGCCTTGTGAAATCCGGCCACGCGTATTTAAAGTGAACAAGAAAACTCGAGAAATTTTAACGTGGAAAACCTCGAAAAGGAAAAAAATCACGGAGGCTGCTTTAAAACCTTCCACTATATATTTATTTTGGGTACAAGTTTTCCCAATAACGATTACATAATTGTATATGAGAAGAGCGACAATGAGAATCCCAAAATTAGGCAACCCATATAGTCACGCGTTGAGGTTGTAGTGATATAGAGATGATGGTGAGCAGTGAGGAACAACTTGCGATGAAGGTCATCATGATGGAACCAACGGAGATTGGCGACGGTGAGGATCGGTGGCCGGCGGCGGGTGGTTGGTAAACTGGTGGCGACGTCAGTGGTGGTGATTATTATGCAGTATTTTTAAGCTTTAGAGCTCTCTCCTCTCTCTTGCTTGACCTCTTTTCATATGAGAAATGAGGGGTTATTTATAGATTTGAGGAGTGACGTCTCTGTAAATACATGCAAAATCTGAACCACTCCTCTCCATCGGACGACTCATGATGAATCCCTTGATCATATGATGTATTCTGTATTTAAATCAAATGATGTAATTATGAGATCTTGGGCTTGTTTGATTTAGCTGTCAAGGCTCGATTTGACTTTAAACACTCCATGTTTGAAAGCTATTTAGGGATTTAACTGATATGCCAAAGTTTCCAAGAATATTTTAAGTGCTTGATCTCGACCGGTTTCAACTTTGGATGGAACTTTTAGCATCAAGATTGTGCTTATAGTAGAGTTTTAGGGTCATATCATTATATATATATATATATATATATATATATATATATATATATATATATATATATATATATATATATATATATATATATATATATATATATATATATATATATATATATATATATATATATATATATATATATATATATATATATATCGAGAGAGAGAGAGTGATAGATAGATATAGATAATTTTAAGGCTTATCTAGCTGATTCATATGACATATTATTATTATTGTATTTGGATTTAATCAAATTAAATGATAAGGTGTTGACCTCCATACATGTTCCACAAAGTCAAAGTGCCACATGTAACATTGAAAGCGGCGACGAGTGAGGCTCAAAATACCGTCAATGGTGAAATAACTTCGATTGACGAGCAGACTTCACTTATGTTTGACAAAGTTGATCAAAATATAAATATTGTAAAATCTAATAATCAATTGATTAAGCGCTCGAGTTATCAATGTGTTGACACGCATATCAGAGTCAGTAGGCTCCAACAATGACCAAATGACATCCGTTCATGAAATGAATCACATCGTTAGCTTTAAAATATCAAAATCTATCAAACGATGGCACTCAATTGGACGAGTACTGCAAAATATCGAATAATCGAAGTGGTAGCCAAATCGAGATTGAATGTATTGACGCGCCAAAATCAACTCAAATGACCTTGATCAATGAGCGGACTGCCATAGTGTTGAGCGAAATTGGTCAAGATATAATATTGACTTTGTGAGCAGGTAAGCGCTCAAGTCGTCAACGAGCTTGCATGTATATCGATGTTAGGAGGTGCTAACGTAAGTTAAATGACCTCCGTTCATGAAATTGATCACACCATTGGCTTCAAAATGCTAAAATATATCAAATAAGGCTTGCACTCAATTCAATTACGAGAAAATCGGCGGTCGAAAGTCGCGTGCATTTCGAGCTCAAATTGACATTTGGCGTCTCGAACCAACGACCTCCAGTCGTGAAAACGTGATCATTGCGTTCAGAATAATGTAATTATCCTAAATCGATATATATTGACTATGTGTATTTATTGACGTGAAATCTAAATTAAAACAATTTAAATTAATTTAAAATTCCCAATTATCCCTACGCTCAACCGTTCCCCCCATTTTTAGTTTTCTTAAAAAAGAAATTAAAAAAGAAAATTAAAAAAAATTTGAAAAAGGCAACCACTCCCCATTTCTCTCCTCATTCTATCCCACGACTCCCTCTCATTCTTCCCCACTCTCCTCTCATTCCGAATTCCCATTTCTCCCTCCCGCTCTCTCTCTCCCATCGGAAAGAAGAAAGCAAAAAAAGAGAGGTAAAATTCCTCCCCTCCTTCTGTTTTCATTGTTCCGGCGCACCCGTTGCACCGCACACGACCCACGCGCTCCTCTGCGCTCCCGCGACCTGCGTCTCACCGTCCCAATGCGCAAAACCCGCCGCGTGATCCTGCGCGTCCCGCCACCAGAGCCCGCCGTTCGCCGGTCCAAATCCCGCTCTGCGTGCTCCGCGCCCGCGCAATCCGCCTCGCCTCCGTCCGCACGCCGCTGCCCGCCCGATCACGCGGCGCCATCCATCCGCGATACTGTCGGCGGCCCGCTGACAGTCTGCCGTCATTTCCGCTAGAAATCCTTTCTGCTCTGCGTTGTTCTGTCGCTGTTTCCGGAATCCTGGTCCCACCGTTCCTCTTTTCCGCCATTCAGTCGTTCAGCCAGTTGTCAGCCCGCAAAACCATAGCCCAACCTGCTGCCAACCCACAAAATTGCATAGCCCACGAAACCTACTCCTACAGCCCTTCAAGCCCACTGTTCTGGCCCGCTAGCCCCTCAAACCTCTGGCCCTGCCCGCAACAACTAACCTTACAGCCCGTTCTGTGCAATATATCCCGCATCCCTTTTTTCGCTGGCTGAGGGGAAGAAACGTCGTCGGCAATTCTTATTTTAAATCATTTCTCTCGCTTTGACTATCCGTTTTCTGCTGTAAATGGGAAGAATCGATAGAATTCTTCCTTTGATTTTATCGTCATCGCGTCATGCTCGTCGTTTCGTTGCAAATTGAGGAAGACATCGTCGATCATGATTCTTCTTTCGATTTTTTGGCGTCTCACACACCTTACATTCCCAATCACATACCCAACTCGGTTCTTTCGAGCCTTGCGGTATGAAAAATCGTCAAAACATGTAAGATTTGTGAATGTGAATATATATATATATATATATATATATATATATATATATATATATATATATATATATATATATGTGTATATGATCTCGTTGTGCTTTAGGCGACGGGATGAAAAAAATAAATGTGGTGTTGAGATCAGCTTCACACCTTCAGTAGAGGCGTCAGTAAATAGCTTATTAGATATCGCTCCCCCTAGATGAAATGTTGCCAAAATTTTGTCTAATTTTCAGACTTAGAAAAAAAGAGAGGGAATAATTATATATTGCATTATATGTATTCTTGCAAGTTTGAAGACCTCCTTATACTTAGTAGGACGCGACGAGATAAAAAAATAAGGTGTGAGACACCACTCGTTATGGAGGCGTGAGCAAGTCAAAACACCTCGATCGACCCCACATGGGGATGACAGGAGGTTGATCAAATCTTTGACTTAGAAAAATGGGAGAATGAAATGATAGCGTAAGTAAGAAACGCATTAATTTTATAGCAAATAAAAAGGGGTGAGGTCTTTAAAGCAAATTTTGAAAAGAATAGAATATTTATTCAAAATCTAAGTGAAATTTGGGGAGGCTAATATTAACTCACGAACTTTGGGGGAGACTAATATTAAACTCACAAACTTTAGGGGAGACTAATATTAAACTTACAAACTTTGGAGAAGGCTAATAAACATATAACAAATTTGCAATAAACTCAAAATCTAATGACAAATTCAAATTGAGTTTAATAACTCTTATATTAATATGGAGATAATTACTATGCTAATTAATAAGCATAAGTGAGGCCAAAATAATAAATACCGAAATCGACATAACTTATCAAAATTGATATAAATTGTGCATAATCAAATTAGGAGAAATTTAAAAACTCAACAAGTAAACAAAGTGTCAGTAATGTGTTAAACTACAATCTAAATCAAAATATATTTTTCGCCACCGGATCTGCAACCTTTTGTACAAGCAGACAGAAGGTGATATTATTTACAAAAACCATAAGGCTTTCTTTAATAAAAAAATTAGAGAATTTAATTCTAATTATGATTGTCAAAATCAATGAAATCACTAATTAGAGAAATTATTTAATCTATAAATTCCTGCATATGCTCGGACATAGAGATTTCAAGTGCAAATTTTAATGTATGAAAAGGTTGCGTATGCTAAAATTGCAATCAAAGGAAAAATCTGAAATCAATCTCATAACACACACCAAAATTACTATACACACGTATTGTGACATCTTTGAATGTTAAAATTCAAGTGTAATGGATGTTGTGGATTACTTCCGGTATAGTCTTAAGAGGCGACTCCGTAACAAAACCTAAAAACCTATAATAAGAGTTTCAAATCAGTGAAATATCTGACAAATTGATTTTGTCACGTGACAGTAGATCTAATCCTCTGTTAGCATCTAAATAGAGTTGACAAGATCTAAAGCTCTTAAATATATTCAAATTAATAAAATTTTCAAATCAAATTAAGTAAGCAAATCAATCTCATAACTTCGAAATGAAAAAATAAATTCTTAAATATATAGCATGTGCTTACACTTTATCTTGAATGCTTAAATTCAAGTGTCCGAGAATGTTGGGTTGATTTCAGTTTAGTCTTAGGCGGGTCAAGTTAACAAAACTAAAAAACTATAATAAGAGTTTCAAATCGGTGAAATATTTGAGAAATTAATTTTGTTAGGTAGGATCTAATCCTTTCTTGACATAAATTAATCAAGTTTTTAAATCAAATTAAAAATCAATCTAAAAATGTTCAAATGAAACTCACTAAAACTTAAACCAAACTCAATCATCTCCAATTTGTTTGTCGAGGGGTGACAAACTAAGAAAATTAGCTCATAAATGAGTTAATGTCAAATCAAGTGTTACTATGTTCACTATCAATTAATCTCTTGCTGGCGTGGCAGTGTCCTCTAAGCTGCGTGGCTGGTAGGTAAGCTCCACATATGAAGCGGCTTATGGAGAGTCATTTGATGGTGGTTTTGGTTAGGCTCCATTATATTATGATCATGTGGCATTATGCTCCCAATGGCTCATCATTTGAGTTGTGAATCATAGGGTATACTTGATAGAAACAACTCTCTGTAGGTAGACTTAATATTGTCTCCTTAGATAAATAAGCTACACCGCGATGGGCTGACACCGAATGCTTAAATCAAGTGTCTGAGGATGCTGCGTGAGTTGCTTCCCGGTTTAGTCTTAGGATTGGGTCCAGGTTAACAAAACCTAAAAACCTATAATAAGAGCTTCAAATCACTGAAATATCTGAGAAATTGATTCTATCGAGTGACAGTAGATCTAATCCTCTGTTGGCAGCTAAATAGAGTTGATAGGATCTAAAGCTCTTAAACACATTCAAATTAATTAAATTTTCAACTCAAATCAAATATCAATCTCAAACTGTTTAAATGAAATTCTATAATTAAAAACTTAAACCAAACTTAATCTATCCACCTTCTGCAACTGTTTGTCGGGGATGACAAACCAAGAAAACTCTAGCTCACAAAGGAACCAATATCAAATCAAGTGTTCTACTATGTTCACTCTCAATTAATCTCTTTACCGATAAGGGCGTGGCCGTGTCCCATTTGCGTGGCTAGGTGAAACTTCATATGGCGGTTACGACGAGTCCTCTAATGGTGGTTTGACACCATTATATTACAATCCACGCTCGTATGCTCTCCAATGGCTCCACCTTTGAGTTGTGAATCATATGGTACTTGATAGGCAATATCCTCTGTTGTTAAGGTGAGATTGTCTCTTTAGACAAATCACCCCAGTCTACAACGATTTCTTGGGCGTAACCCTGTGTTGCGATGAGGATCCTTTTGTCGGGTTGGGTACCTCCTAAGTAGAGTATGGACGCGATGACGGGATGAGCCATGGGATCTAGATCGAGACGTCATCATTCTCCCAACCATCGGTTTAAGCCATAATGATGGGTTTCATATCAATCCTAAAACTCTACATGTGTTGCTATTCTCGCTATGCATTAAGCGATCTAATGACTAGCCTTCGAAAGTTCTCTCACTTATTGGGTGGGATAATTAACTATAGGGGGCGCTTTATAGGAAACTGGAACCATCTAAAGTTCTCAAAATGAGGGCCGAAATCATGGCGTGTCTTTATCTATTATCACGAAAATTATAGACTTTAAACTACTTCTGAAGAGTCGGTGCAAATTTTTGAAGCCCACATAAGGCTAAACTTAACACCTCACGAAAAATCCATCATGTAGAAAAGATATATATATATATATATATATATATATATATATATATATATATATATATATATATAATTTCAAGGCTTATCTAGCTGATTCATATGGCATATTGTTATTAAAGTATTTGTATTTAATCAAATTAAATGATAACGCTACGGCCTTTAACACACCTCACGAAAAATCCATGATATAGAAAAGGTAATAATTCTTAAATAGTAAGTATAATTAATCTATATATATTCATTGAATATTAAAATCTCAATTTTGTCCTCGCTAAATTGCATAATCAAATAAGTCAACTTTGATTATGGATATAAAATTTTATTGGCTGATAGATTTAAAGTTAATTTGTATGAATCATTTATATAGAATGAAATTGAACTCATCAAAGTATTGTTTGGTATGAAAGTTGAACATTTTTTAAGCTATTTGTGCCCAAAAGAAGGCACTCTTGAGAAAGATGACCTCAAATAGGATAAAATTGTGAGACTTGGGCAAGAATGACAAATTAATATTAAAGTGTTACTCCAACATAAAAATTGGAATTAGGTGACATGTGAGCCGTAGCATAAACCTTGGGTAGGATAAAATGATATATGATTAGAGTCAACTCTTGAATTTGGAGAGGCTGTTTCTAAAATCTTATATATTTGATGGATGATTTTGAGTTTAAAAAATTGACAAAAATGTCAGTTACTTAAGTGAAAAAGATTGTGAAATTCTTTAAATAAAATGAAGATTAACTCTTAAATATCCAATCTTTTTTTAGTGTAACAGTTAAAATTTAATTAGAAACTCTAAAATTAAATATATTTGTGCAAGAGCACTCTAGGGATGAGTGATCTCCTAGAAAGTTATACCAATAACACAAAACTATGAGATCATTAGGCCAAAGAGGCCTAGATGATTAAAAGTTTGTGCTGTTATAATTAGTTCCATCATTTCTATAAATATAGTAAGTTCTAAAATACATTTATCAAATATAATATCTAATATATGAACTTTTAACAAATTTATCTTTCAACGTAGATGTGTTCCATAATTTCAAGAGGGACGATAAGTTCTTCGGCTTCAACGGGCAATCAACCCAGGCGGTGACGGGAATGTACAACCTGAACAGGGCGTCTCAGCTCATCTTCTCCGGCGAGGAGGTACTCAACCAGGCCAAAAACTTCTCCTACCACTTCCTGCGGGAGAAGGAAGCTTCCAACCTGCTCCTCGACAAGTGGGTCATTGCTAAAGATTTGTCTGGCGAGGTATAGATTTATAAATTTATTTTATGAAGGAATTTTTCAGCCCTCACAAGAAACTTGTGTCATACATGAAAAACAAACAAATAAAATAAAAAAATTATATACATACCACTCAATTCTAATATATTTACATATCTAACACTTGATCTTTAATATATATATATATATATATATATATATATATATATATATATATATACTAATTCTTCAATATTACATCAAAAATATAATTATCACTCATTTTTAAAAATAAAATATATATTTTCACAGTAATATATCTTATAAGTAAATAATTAATATTGAGTTATTGATATGTAAATGTATAAGAAATATATAATTTGTATGTAAATATTCTATTTTTGAAAGACATATCACATCATTCTTTGATATTTATTTTGATATTTACTTATATAATTTTTTTATGTTTTTAAAAGTGTATTTTACTTTAAAAAAATTAATGATAATGATATTATTGATGTGACATTAAAGATTTAAATATTATATATAAAAATTAAAATTTTAAATGTTAAATATGTAAATAAATAACAATTATGTGGAATGTATGTAAACCCACACCAAAAAAAAAAGAGAAATTCTAGATCTAATCTTATTGAATTTGTTTTAAGATGAATTTTGATCAATTCTCTATTTATTATATTTAATTTAAAAGAAATCTAATAATTTTAAAGGTTCATTCTAATTACATTTAAATTGAAATATTCTGACTTTTATTTTATTTCCTGTAATTTTAGTACAGTAATTAAGACCACAGTTTATATAAATTAATGTATAATTTTGATGAATTTTATTTCAAATTTTTTATATGCTATGAATTAACGGTGACGAGTAGGTGACCTATGCTTTGGATTTCCCTTTCTACGCAAGTCTGCCTCGTGTTGAGACGAGGCTGTACATAGAGCAGTATGGCGGCGACGCTGATGTTTGGATTGGGAAGACTCTCTACAGGTCTAGTATATTACTCTTATTCACTTGCATTTTTGTAAATATAGCGTAATTTTTATATATTTATGTATTTAATATTTAAAATCAGACATTTATATTTATAATAATTTAACTATTCATGAAAAGTTATAGTTATATATATGATTTCTAGGTGAATTATTAATAATATTATTATTATATTTACATGAAAAAATTAAATATAATTATTTGATTATTAAATGACATTTATGTGATGGAATTGGCAGGATGTTGTACGTGAACAATGTGGTGTATTTGGATCTTGCTAAGGATGATTTCAACCAATGTCAGGCCATCCACCGGCTCGAGTGGCTCGGCTTGCAAAGGTTCTTTTGTAGTAAAATTTTTCTAATTTTGATTGTCGTACAAGGAATGTTTACCTTTTATTTTATAAACCTTTGGTGTTACAAGGAAGTTATCATGTGATTTTTTTAAAAAAAAATTTATAATATTCATACTAATTTTTTTAAAATATTATTTTATTCACAATAATTTAAAGAAAAACAAAGCTACAATAGCATGAAATGGACATCTGAACAAATATTTTAAATAATTGAAAACATCAGCAATTTTTTTTGCAGGTGGTCTGAGGAGTGCGGGCTGAAAGTGTATAGGATGAGGCAAGAGGATTTGTTGAGGGCCTACTTCTTGGCCTCAGCATCAATATTTGAACCGGACCGTTCGGCCGAGCGGCTTGGTTGGGCAGGAACAGCCGTTCTGGCGGAGGCCGTCGCCTCCTACTACGATTCCTACACCATCGATGAGGTCAGGCATCGGATGACTCTACCCGACCCGGCGTTTCCATCCAGGTCGAAGCTGAGCGGTGAATGGTTGGCGGGTCACATTCTAGGGCTTCTCGACGGGCCTTGCCCGCCGACGCTGCCGGCCGAAATCTTCCGCCACCATCTCCGACGAGCTGTAAGAATCTCCGACTTCTACGTCCGTGTGTGGTGTCACCTTTCAATTTCTTTTGATTTTGACAGTGGGAGGAGTGGCTGGTGAAATTTGAGGGAGAGCGCCAAGGACGGCGGCCTTCAGTGCAGGGGGAGACGGCACTGTTATTAGTTCGCTCGATCGAGCTTTGTGCGGGCCGGACCGAACCGAAGGGCGAGGTGGCTCGCCTAGAGTACGCCCAACTCGTCCGGTTCACCATGTCGATTTGCGCGCGGCTTCAAGCTTACATGGATGTCCACGAGGTACAATTGATTTGTTTTATAATGTCTTTCTTAAATATCATATTTGTCAAAGAAAAATTATTAATTATAAAATCTAGATATAACTTATTCATCGAGACTCTAATAATATAATATAATATTATACTCAATTAATATATAATTTTTATATATTTATTTTAAAATATTATATATTAAATTTGAAATATTATGTATTTAAATATTATATATTATTATATAATTAATATTATATTTAATTATATAATATTATATATTGATTATATATTGATTATATATATATATATATATATATATATATATATATATATATATATATATATATATATATATATATATATATATATATATATATCATAGATATAATCTCTTTTAAACAGTTATTTAAAAATTTATGAAACCTTTGAATTTTAATATATTATTTATTTTATCGCTATCTTATTATTTATTAGGGAGGGAGAGAGCATTAAATAAGAGCTTTGAAGTGACATCCTTTCATCTAATAATAAAATTGAAAATATAATTCTATTAATTTTAGTTTTTTTTTTTTTTGGAATGGGTATTCACCCAACACCTCACCCATTTATGGGTGATGGATTGTGACTAATTTTACACATCGTTAAATCCATTGGGTTCTCTACTTCTTTATTAACGGCGTCTCTGGAGAATCGAATGCGAGCCAGGGAGTTCCCCGCGTGCTACACAACCGAGCAGAGGCGTGGGTAATTTTATTAGTTTTAGTTGAACTTCAAACAACAAAAAATTAAGTCAATAAGACAATTAAAAACTTAAAAGTAAAAATTTTTTTACTATTTTAGATCAAAGTATACTCAAATTGATTAGCATTGGAGAACAATGGGGAGACATATCCCACTTAAAATATCAATAACACAAGAAAATTATATCTTGATGTAAAATCCATTAAAATGACTTTAAAATTCTAACACGTGTTAAAAAAAATTAATATTTAAAATTAGAATTGCAGATTTTAGGACTCTTAACTAAGCTTTAAAGTCAAAAATATTTTGTGCCAAAATGTCCTGAAATAATTATTTCATATCAATAATCAAGCAACTACTATTGACACCTTTAATATCAAAGAAAATGTTATCCTGCTACAGTATCAGGAAATTTAAAATTGCAATAGCTTCTGAGAAAATCTTGACCGTCCAACTCACAAAAGCATAGCAAAACCATCTTTGTACGACAAACCGTGGCTTCCGTGCTGAAGTAAACATTCATTAAAACGATAAGAACGATGACTTAAAAACTCAAAGCTGATGGAGAAGCATATCTATCCCATTCAATCAACCCCTAAACACTATATTAAAACTACTCAACAAAAAGCGAGGTTTGATGGTGGACACTACAGAGCCAACAGTAGACATGTTAGGTAATGAAACTGAGCTAAAATAGAACACTTTTTTGGGTGATTATGCGCACTGATCCATCAATTTCGCCTAATCTTTTGCTTTGCTGATTAGTTCTTTTAACATTTTTATTCGCACTTTTGGTGATTATACTAGAAGTCTAATTTTAGCTTTAAAAAAATTAATGATTTTGAGTATTATTTTATTGTAAACATTCTACTGTTTTTTTTAGTGTAAATATGTTTCAATTATTTTATTTTATTTAATTTTCTTAATCATTAAGCATTCTGAACGCCAGTTATGGTTCGAAGGAGGAGATCATGGGACCATTGGTTGGGTTATTGGGATGACCTCAAGTGCTTGTAGTTGAACAAACTTAGAAGATGATTGTAAGCCTTTTTGCTATTTGACATCCATATTTTTGAAAGCATCTCGAGTTACCACATTGCAGTCTGCATCCAACAAGAATTAAATTCATTTTTTTTTAAATCATAATAATTAGCTTCGAACGATAATTTTGATAAAAAAAAATTTAAGAATTTTATAAATTAAAGTAATCGATTCCTACAAAGGTTTCTAATTTACGATGGAAGTTGAGATTTTAAAGAGTTGGAAGCCCATTGGACTTGGATTTGAGCCTGTATTTATTATCATTATTAAATTAAAAGAAAATAAAAGAAAGACTGAGTAGAGTTTAGCAGTCACATAGAACGAGTTTGGCCTATCAAAATTGTAAATTTTGAATAGCATTGGAGAAGAAAGATCAGGCTTTCATCGATCCCTTTACAGAAAAGGGTGTGATCAGAGAGTGGACTCCACATCAAAAGAATACTTACTAAATGTTTTGTGCCAGAGTAAATCTGCCTTCTTAAGTACACCTTCGAGTAAATTATAATCTGCAACCAATAATAGTTCTAAGGTAAGAACACTGAGAACCGTAATTCTGAATCAGGACAAATAATTTTGAGGTGGATACTTGAATTTAGAGTTCGTTATAATAAATGTTTAGATGTTACTTTTATGGAGTCAGAATAGTTCTTGAATTCTCGTAGGCTGATTGGTTGATGCTTCCAATTTAAATGCTTTTTGAAAATACAGAATATATTTCAACCGTATTAAGTCTTTAATTCTTTTCACTCTCATTTATTCATTGGATGAGCATGAGGATGGGAGGGAGCTTGGGGCAGGTCGGCGGTGATGGTAGAGCTCATGGGAGGAAGGAAAATTGCCAATGGGATGAGGTGAAGCAGGGTGTGACATGGATGGCTTGGGGTGTGGTCATTGGCGACAAGAGGTACAAAGGAGAGGTTGATGATGCAGATAGGGATGAGCATTGAAGTAGCAAGAAAGCCTGAGACTAATGTGATGTGGATGTTAGAAATAGTGATGTAAAATAAAATAAATAAATAAATAAACAAAGATAGAAATTACCCACAAAAAAAATCTCGTAGACACAACACATAAGTTTATATTGTTTGAGATGGTTCAACTATGCTCACGATAGCATAGAAATCAAATATTTTACTAAACTTTCAAAGAGATATTGAGAGATAGCATACTTCATTTGACTAAAGATAAGAAACCATTTTATCTGTATTAATAAGTGAGAGGAACACAACGATCTATTGTGAAAATAAGACATTGCTTCTCGTCTTTTCCTTTGCAGGGAGAACTTTGTTCCTCTCTTTCATCCTCTTTTCTTCTTCTCTTTATTTGTTTATGATTATGTTTGTGATTATCAGATGTTTTATAAGAAAGGATTACATGAGTTTATATGGTGAAATGCAGAATTACCTTCAAAAATTAATTATCAACAACTATTGAAGACTTTTGTAAACACCATTATGAACTTTTATGGTAAGTGCTATTTAGAATCTTTTAGTAGCACCTATTTATGTTTTTGTAGTAACTTCAATTTCTGACTTTATGATAACTTCCACTAAGAACTTCATAATGATCTTTATTTAAGATGATAATATTATTAATGTGAAGTATTATTTTCAATAATTAGAAAATTTAACTTCAATCTTAACAATTGAAGGACTCAAGGGAGTTTGAGGGCACCAACAAGTGTTTGGGTTGGTGGCAATGAGGTCTCTCAACGGAGGGCGCAGCGAAGGAGACAGCAAAGACGAACAAAACGGCTCCATCGAGTGAAGGACTAGATTTGAAAACGACTGTTTATCTCCTTAGCTTCATATATAATACCAAAATAATCAGATAAAGATCAACCAAATATAATACGCATAATTTTTTCCAAACAAACAATCCCTTAATTAGAATATCATGAAAACTAGTTTTAAAAATCAAAGATTCATTGCGTTAGCTTTCAGCCAAACGAATATTTGCTGAACTTATCTTCGAAATTAAATTTCATGCTGCCATCGTCATCCTCAAATCCCAGCATCAAATACACTAAATCTCTCATTAAAAAAAAAAGCCGACTTTAACCTTTGTGATGAGGATGCTGAATCATCATACATGCATGGCTTCTTCACTTTCTAATCGATAGTCTTTTTTTTTCTTTTAATTTCCTTATCTAAAGATACCTCAAAAAGAATTTCATTTTTCATTCTCGGTGGGGCGCAGGCACAAGACAACAAGATAAGAATCGCAACCGACAGCGACATAGAGTCAGAGATGCAAGAGCTAATAAAATGCGTATTTCAGGGTCCTCGCAGCCCCAACAACAGCCTCAGCGACGCAACTAAGCAGACTTTTCTAGCCGTCGTCAAAAGCTTTTACTACTTGGCTTGGTGTCCCTCCACCGCACTCAACAACCACATCACAAAGCTGCTTTTCGAGCGAGTGGAATAACCTAACCTTAAGGCAAGTGGATGAGTCAATCATGTAAATTGTATAAAAAAAATATTTGAAATTACAGTGATGAGATTATGGAGTTTTTCTTTTGTGCAAGCAATTGCTGCTGCGACATAGTTTTGATTGAAAGACGACCTATTGGAAGCATATAATATTACTGACTTATAAAAGGTACTCTTTTATATGGGATTTTGGTTCTGTACTGCATTACTTGTATCGGATAAGATGGGATAATGAAAGCAATTTAACGGGACATATTCAGCTCTTAGGTATCACACGGTTCTTTTGAGAGTTGGACGAAAGCTTAGTTAAAATTGTAGTGAAGCGCATGCGGATATATTATATTATCGTAACTATTGATCGAAGTAACTATTGTTTGGCCTAAATAGTATTGATTGAGGAAGAGCCAAAAAAGAAGCGCATAGGAGTTGAGATATGGCTAACAAATCATATATAAAGGCCAATCCGTGATTAAGAAGTCAACCAAATGTAAAAAGGAAAATATTCATATGAGGAATGGATGTTATCTTCCATGCCCACTAAAAAAGCACATCGGCAACATGTTGGGATATTATATCAAGCAATAGCAAATGATATCATAGGTTACAACATGTATCTGGCTGCAAATGAATCAAGCCAAGCTGAGAAATTACTTATATGAGCTTGAGCTCATTTATTAGAATCATGTTCAAGCCCAGCTCGAGCTTGATTCGAGCTTTTAAGTTCGTGTTCAAGCTTGAGCTTATTTTTTAAAATTTTGTTCAAATTTAATTCATATTGAGATTATCGAACCTATTAATGAACAGCTTGTTTCATGAAATAAATGAGTTTGAATTAAGCCTTAATCAAGTTTGTTTCAAAATATAAATGAGTCGTATAAAATAAAATTTGATGAGCTTAAGAAATAAGTTTTAAACGATATTCTTTATGAACAAGTCTTCATCGAGTTTTAATTAACCTTCTTAATGTTCTTATTCATGAGCTTTAAATGATAGTGTTTATGAACATATAAATAAATAATGTAGTTACCAATCATTTACAAGACTTTTCAAACTCACTCATTTAATTAATCAAACAACTGTAAACAAATTATAATCAAGCTAAATCACGAGTAGTTTATCAAAAGTTAAATTCATTGGCAGCCTTAGATATGTAAAGCTATTAGATTAAATTTAATATTGAGTAGTTGAAAAATAAGATTTTTATTGGTTCTCTAATAGTCCAAGATTTTTTTTTTTAGTTGAAAAAGTAATTTGACCACTGCTTTTATCAAACTTTTTTTAATCTCTTTGGTTTATACTCCCTATCATCCACTCAACCAACTAGTCATTTGTAGATAGAAAGACAAAGTAGTTTATGTATCATGTTGCTAAAGTATCAATGCTATTTGAGAGTGACTTGAGAGACACAATATCAAGTATTTTACAATGGATTACTACTCTAATGTATTAGCAAATCAACATGTCTGCCACTAATGGGAAAAAAATATTCATTTACCCCAAATAAATCCATCAGGACAAAATAAAATTGCAGATGAAACTTTAATTTAAGGGTGGTAATAAGTGATCTGCAACAGCATTCCCATGCGCATTATGCCTTGATAATTACCTTATGCATCTCTCTCATTTTTCACAAGGAGCTAAGCCAAGTTGGGTTATAAGTAATGAAGTTGGAAGACAACGCACTTTTCTTACAATTTAATAACTGGCATGCTAGATGCCCTCACAATAGATTCACAAAATAAACCTTATTCTCCATAAGAACAAAGAGACAATAAGAGAGAGAGAGAGAGAGAGAGAGAGAGAGAGAGAGAGAGAGAGAGAGAGAGAGAGAGAGAGAGAGAGAGAGAGAGAGAGAGAGAGATGGAACTTCAAACTTGGTGCATGACGTTAGATACAAGAGGCATGTACATGCATACCATTGAATTATTACATATTTACACATCTAACATCTAAATTGTTATTTGACATACATAACACCAAAATTTTTAAATCATATTTAAAAAGACCACTAACATTAACATATTTTAAGAAAAATACACAATTTCATGCATATATTTTTGATATGATTTAGATACTAGGGTGTCATATAAGTAAAAATAAAATTTAGGTGCTTGAATATATAAATATATATATATGAATTTATTGGTGTGTATGTAAATCCCCTGTGAAACAATCAGAAGCAGCCATAAAAGTATGGCATGCCATCCTTGCAACGCCCTCTTTATTAAAGGAAATAGAATTTCAGGAACTTTCAATGAGTGCTTGGGCCATAAGAGTGCTTTTTATGGGCAAACAAATCAATCAGACGACCACAAAGAAAGCAAGGATAGGGACCAGAAAAGAAACTGCAATGACACTAGCGAAACAAGTAGATGGTCCATCAACATTCAGCCAATTGCTCAGTTTTCGCACTTAAAATATGAACACTCAAGATCTTGCAGTCATAATATAAAACTAATACGGCTGCCGAGCATAATATTCAACTAAGAAAGAAAATATTGGTTGGTTGAAAAATATCTCATCCTAAAAGATTGGAACCAAATTAAAGAAAATGCTGGCTTGGCTATAAATTCAGTCGCATATAGGAATTGTCTTGTGCACATGAAAACATATTATCCCTTCCTTTTCCTCTCCATTCTTGCCGGACTAAAACAACCAAAAGTAGTGGTTTGCTCATACTGAAGCAACTTTCATGGCTGTAAATGAGAAGAAATTGGGATGTTTCCTTATCTCCCCATCCATCATGCGACAACGACTAAAATTCAAATGAGTAATTGGGCCCATCATCCTGAGGACCAAATATGGGATATAGTATTCATGCAAGTGCGTGCATGTGAATGCTTTATGTCTGTGTGTGTGCATTCCAAACCTTTCTGGACATAGAAACTGGTTTTAGTAATATACAAAATAAAATGCTAGATGATTAATAACAACCGCATAACAAATAAATTTCATTTGTTCAACATACTAATAGGAATTGAGATTAATGTGCAGGGTCATGAAACATTTTAACCTCCTAAAAGCAGCCCTCATGAAGCAAACATTGAGATTGCATTGACAAGAAAATAAAAAAAAAGGATCCTCAATTGGTTGCATATTGTGGGCTCCGAAAATTCGCCGACGACCTCTCACAAATGAAGAGAGTATGCTTTAAAATGTAGTGTAATTTTCAGAAGGCAGATGAGATAGTAGATAAGACACTATCTAGAGATTTCACCCTCATTTTGCGAGGACTTTAGATCTGGTTCCAGGTTTCCTATAGGCGCAAGCACCTATAGTTAATTACTCCTCTCAATGCTGAGAGAGAACTTTCGATTAAGGCTAGTCGTTAGATCGCTAAATGCATAGCTTATATTAGCAACATGTGGAGTTTTGGAATTTAAAATTCGCAATTTATGAATTTCATCATTATTAGCTTAAAACGGATGGTTGGGAGAATGATGACGTGCTCGATCTAGATCTCATGATTCTGTCATCCCGGGCTGTCGTAGTCCCTAGTATACTTAGTCAGAGGAGGTAATCGACCCAACTTGACCGAAAGATCATTATCAGCAACACATGGATTACGTCGTCTAAGAAATCCTTGTAGACCTAGGGTGGTGTTTGTTTAAGAAGACATATTTAAGTCTACCTTAGCTGACAAAGAGCTTTTTGTCCTAACAAGTGTACCCTATGATTCACAACTCAAAGGGCAGAGCTATTGGGGAGCATACGGGCTACGGTCGTGATCATAATATAATGGTTCCATTTAGCGACAACCACCCGATCAGAGGACTCTAGTTGTAACTGCATCATATGTGGAGCCTACTGGCCAAGCTACACAGTTAGATGACATGGGCCACGTCCTTACTAGCGTGAGATTGATTGAGAGTGAACATAATAGAATACTTGATTTGACATTGGCTCCTTTATGAGTTAAAATTTTCTTAATTTGCCACCTCCAATAAACAATTGCGGAAGGTGGATTGGATTTTAAGTTTAAGTTTTTAAAGACTGAATTTCATTTAAGAATTTTTAGATTGATACTTAATTTGATTTAATTTGATTTGAAATTTGAATCACATTTTGATAATTATCCCTCTGGTTGAAATCACCATTCAACGCAGTCATCATCGGGGTTTATGAGTTTGCTTGATCCCATCAACGCTATTAGTTTAATAATAGAGGATCAGATCTACTGTCACATGACAGAATTAACTTCTCAGATATTTTAATAACTTGAAATTTTTATAGTAATTGAATTTTTAGGTTTTGTTAACTCGGACCAGGTCATAAGACCAAATCGGGAAGTAACCCGCACAGCATCCTCAAACACTTGAATCTAAACATTCAGCATTATGTCGGGGCCCATGCGGGTGTTTAGTAATTCAGATAATTTTATGTTTAAATTATGAGATTAATTTTGTATTTTTATTTAATTCTAACTTAGCCTGCGTTCAGAACACATTTTATGATCAATGTAAGCTTCATCCAGGAGGAGAAGACCTTGTCCCAGTTAGGAAGAAGAACGACCAAATCCATCTCTACATTGACTTTCGAAACCTAAATAAGGCGTGTGCAAAAGATGACTTTTTTGCTTCCAATATCAGAACTATTGGTGGACAACACTTCCAATTATGACATGTTCTCATTTATGGACGGATCGTCGGGATACAACCAAATTAAAATGGCACCTGAGGATGAAAAACATACATCGTTCAGAACACCCATTGACATCTATTGCTACACGATCATGCCTTTTGGCTTGAAAAATGCTAGAGCTACATATCGAAGAGCCATGACACGTATTTTTGATGAGTTGATTCATCAAAAGGTGGAATGCTATGTCGACGATTAGGTGGTGAAAAGCTTGAATCATACAAACCACTTTGAAGACTTGAGAATTGTATTGGAGAGAATCAAGAAATATGATCTCAAGATGAATCCTCTAAAATGTGTATTTGGAGTATCCTCTAAAAAATTCCTCGGGTACATTATACGTCACAGAGGTATTGGAAATATATCCTACCAAAATCAAGGCAATTGTGGAGATGCCTCCACCGAAGTGTCTGCGTCAGCTTCATCTTTACAAGGATAGCTCGCATTCATCCGTCGATTCAAATCAAATCGATCAGGATGCTGTCAACCATTTGCAAGGTTGATGAAGAAGGATGCTCCATTCAAATAGGACAAGGAGTGCTAGGAAGCCTTCAATAGCATTAACAGCTATTTGTTAAATCCATCAATCCTTGCAGCGCCTACTCCTGGGAAGCCCCTCATTCTATACAAAGCTGCATTAGAAGAGTCTCTCGGGGCATTATTGGCACAACACATTGAAGAAAGAAAAGAGAATGCTATTTATTATATCAGTTGGAGGTTGATTAGAGCAGAAATGAGATAGTCTCCGATAGAGAAGCACTATTTAGCATTGATCTTTGTAGTCCAAAAGCTTCGTTATTATATGTTATCTCACCAGATTACCCTTATCTCAGGGATAGATTCGCTGAAGTGCTTGATGACAAGACCAGCATTGACAGGTTGCTTGGCAAAAGATGGGTAGTATTGCTTCTACAATTTGATATCACATACGTTTCGCAGAAAGCAGTGAAAGGACAAGTCTTAGTAGATTTTCTTGCTGCACATCCCATCCCGGCGGACTCTTCTCTTAATGATGATTTGCTTAATGAGCAAATTATGCTCATTCATGGAAGAAAAAAATCATAAATTTGAGAAATGTACTTTGATGGAGCCTCATCGATCAAACAAGTCCAACCTCTAAATTTCCCAAGGGCAAGAGCATGAATCGACATCGTCTTCATAACACCAGAAGGAGGAATAATGAGATGATCATATGGGTTGACCAAGCTAAGAACTAATAATAAAGTCAAGTATGAAGCATTAGTGGTAGGTCTTGAAGAAGTTATTTTCATAGGCATTCAAAACTTGCATATTTTTGGTGATTCTCAGTTTATTTTAAATCAAGTACTTGGCATCTACAAAATCAACAAGCTTGAGTTAGCTTTCTATCACAAGCGAGTTCTCGAGTTTATGAATTAAATATCAAATATCACATTAACTCGAGTCTCGTGATCCAAGAATAGCAAAGAAGATTGCTTAACAAAATTAGCTAAGGAAATGTAAAGTATGAATGGTGATTATATGTCATGATCGATATTTACTTAATGAATTCTAGAGCCAGCAAAATACTGATCCCCGCAGGTAGAGGGGTTACCAAATTCGACACAGCAGGATGCGACTCAGGTTGCTCATCATACTCCCCAAAATTAATAAGAAGTTGTACCAAGAAGAGCTAAGAATGACATTGCCTCAGAAAAGCAGTGTGAAGCCATTGTTATAGAAGAGTCACGTGATTGGAGGCAAGCCTTCATCGACTACTTTAAATAAGAAAAATTACCAAATAATAAATCACTGACAGTTCAAATCGAAAAGAGAATGCTTATGCTTTCATCAACACTTTATATCGTAGATCCTTTGAACAAATGTATACGATGCCTAGTGTATGAAGCTAGCAAAGTGATGGTTGAAGTTCATGAATGACTTTATGGTGCACATCAGTCAGGTCCCAAGATGGTAATAAAGATTAAAAGGATGGATTATTATTGGCCATATATGATAAGAGACTGTATTAATCACACTAAGAAGTGTCATGAGTGTCAAGTACATGGGAATCTCATCCATCAACCTTTAAATCCATTACACCCAACAATAACATCTTGGCCATTCAAATGTTGGGGCACAAATGTAATTGGAAAAATTGATCCACCATCGTCAGCTGAACATCTCTTCATCCTAGCAGCGACTGACTATTTCTCTAAGTGGGCTAAAGCTATCGCATTTAGAGAAGTTACTGTCGATCGAGTGATTAACTTCTTTACGCATAATTTGGTCTATAGATTTGGAGTGCCGTGTCGAATAATTTTTGATAATGGCACAACTTTTAAAAGTGCAAAAATTTATAGATTCATCAATCGACATAAAATTGATTGACGATACTCTTCAATATACAATCCAAGAGCAAAGGGTTTGACGGAGGCCTTCAACAAGACATTAGTCAAGCTGCTCAAGAAGATTCTCACTAAAAATAAAAGAGAATGACATACCAAGCTAGTAGAGGCACATGGGCGTATCAAACTACCTACAAGATGCTGACTAAAACCACTCACTATTCATTGGTATTTGGAACTGAAATAATTCTTTCGCTTGAAGTTGAGTTGCCTTCAGTTCGAGTAGCCATCCAATACAATCTAATTGAAGATCAAAATGCTCGTATGAGAATGGAGGAACTCGACGCTCTTGATGAATTTAGATTACAAGCTCATTAAAATCTAGAAGTCTATCGAGAAAAGATGTCTAGGGCTTTTGACCATACGGTGTGGCCTCGAACATTCCAAAAAGGAGAATTGGTCTTGGTGCTGAGAAGACCAATTATCCTCAATCAAAAATTTGATGGTAAATTCGAGCCTAACTAGGAAGGCCCTTTTGTCATTGAAAAAGTATACCAAGGAGGGGCATACCAACTCATCGACCTAAAGGGTGAAAGACCAATGCTGCCAATTAATGGTCGATACTTGAAAAAGTACGATACTTTATGACCACATTCTCAAGGTATAATAGAAATCCCCCTACAATATAGGAGGCATTTTTTTTAGTATATCTATTTAGGTCGACATCGTGCTTCATGCCAAGATCCCTAAATAAACATAATCCAAATGAAGAAATTTTCTGTGAAAATTCCTCTATTACACAAGAGGAATTTTTAGATTTTTATATATAGATAAAATCAATGTTGTATGTTAAAATCCCTTTTAGGGTATATCAATTCAAATATTGATGTATTTGTGTATTTTCATCTTGAAAATTCTCTTATTTGAGTTGACATCGTGCTATAAGACGAGATCCTCAAATATATTCTTATTCAGGTTAACATCAAGTTTTATACCAAAATCTCTGAATATATCCATAATTGTTACTGTTAAGTTGCAGAGTCTTGTAGGAATAAAAGAATCTATTTCTAAACATGAAAGGACAACCCTAAATGTCAAGAAATTTATTTATCAGATTTGCCAAATTCTGGAGATCAAGTCAAAAGAACTCTTGATTTTGGAAGCTTCAATCAATTAAGTTGGAGAAACATCAACCTCTACATCCTAAAGTCTAGGATACAAATAGGTTTTAAAGGTTGAACTCAACAAGCCCACAAATGGTCCAGTTGCTCTCCTCACTCAACAAGCTGCAAGAAAATGCCGTAGTGAAAGAGCCCCATTCATCAGTCTGATGAAAAAGCCATCAACCCACTACAACTTAAGTCGAAGACTCGAGTAGTCAGTTCTAACTCCAAATATGGTGGAGTTGTTGACACTCTCTTCACTCAATAAGCTGCAAGAAAAGGCCATAGTGAAAGAGCCCCCGCTCATCAGTCCAATGATAATAGCTGTTCAATCTTAAACCAGATCCATATTAATGATTACAAGCAACCAGGATCCAAGAGATCTCTCTACTTGATCGATAGATCAAGGTAAGTTGAGGAAACACTCAATTCAGGGCTACCTAAAATCAATCTATATATTACCTGTAGGGTGATATCTCAATTTATTCTCAAATGATCTGATCAAGCTCAAAGCACAGATCAAAGCCAATCTCCTCATCATGTCCATCAAAGTAGAAAGCACAAGACCGAGGAATCAATTCCATAGTTCATACAAAGCATGGCTGAACTAAAGGATTCAGCCTATTAAAGCACATCAGCTAGATAACTCAACATTGACCTTAAGTGGGGCGGTCATTCAGATGTATCCTTCAACAACCGTCAAAGTAGCAAACACGTGGATCATACGGACAAATCGGACCCATCATCAAGTCCATCAAGCTCAAAGCTAGGATATAAGGAATTTTAAATTTGACCAAGCACGAAAAAACCGATTCCCTAGTGAAATCATTCATCAAAATAAGTAGACTAGTTTCTCCATTAAACCCAACCAAGCATGAAGCTAGAGTTAGAGGAAACTCAAATTTGCAATGACATAAGAGAAAGAGATCTTCAAAGAAAACCAAGTAAAGTGTGGTGTAAGAAATTTTACAATCTCGACAAGTCAATTTTGATAAATCGATCAAGCCCATCATTTAACATGTCCTGAATAAGGCAGCAAACTAATGACAAACCCTATCAAAAGCTCCGTAAGTTATTACAATCGAAGCCGAAATGATCCAAGTTCTGCGGCCAGCCCAAAAAGTCAATCAGTTTTTAACAAATGTGACTCGCTTCATGCATGAATCACATTTGTTGGGGGGCATTTGTTGACCTCCATATGTGTGCTATAAGTCAAAGTTAAGCCTACAAATCGAATTTGACAGACTTTGAAGGTGACAGTGTGTAAATCAGGGCTCAAAATGCACTGGACGTCATTGAAAATAGTCAAAATGATCTCCGATTAGTGAATGGACTTTGTCATTGCATTCATAACGTCGATATTGATCAGAATATAAATATTACAAAATCTAACGGGCAATTGATTAAGCGCTCGAGCTATCAAAGTGTCGACGTGCATATTGGAGTCGGGAAGCTACGACAATGACTAAACGACCTCCGTTCATGAAATGGATCATGTCGTTAGCTTCAAAATATCGAAAACTATCAAATGAGACTGTTCACGCTTAATTCGGATGAGTATGTGCTAATGTCAAATAATCAACAGTGGCAGCATGCAAATCAAGGCTGAAATGCACTAGACGTCTCTGAAAATGGCCGATCAAACTTCATCGTCGCATTCAGAACATCAAAATTGGTCAGGATATAAATATTTTACAACTTAATAACTGATCAAGAGCTCGAGTCATCAATATGCTTGCACACATATCAAAGTCAAGAGGTGCCGACGCAAGCCAAATGACCCTGTTCATGAAATTGATTGTACCGTAAGCTTCAAAATGTCAAAATCTATCAAATGAGATTGCCCACGCTCAATTCAGATGAGTCTGTGCAAATCTCGAATGATTTGACATGATAGAGCGCAAATTGAGGCTAAAATGCACAGATGTCACCAAAGTTAACTCAAATGACCTCCAATTGACAAACATATTTCGCCATCATGTTCAGAATGTCGAAATTGGTCAAGATATAAATATTATACAACTTGATGATCAACTGATCAAGCGCTCGAGTCATCAATATGCCTGCACATATATCGAGGTTAGGAGACACTGATGAGGATCAAACAACCTCCGTTCATAAAATTGATCATGCCATTGGCTTTGAAACATCAAAATATATCAAATAAGACTATTCAAACTCAAAATTGATCCGCAAGAAATGAGATTGAAAGCACGTGCATTTGAAAAATTGAAATTATCAATTGAACTAAACGACGACGCGTAAAACCATTATGCTCGTAATAATAAAAAATTTTAGATTGATATATATATATATATATATATATATATATATATATATATATATATATATATATATATATATATATATATATATATATATATATGAGTTTAGATAAAATTCAAAGTAAAATCGTTTAATCAATTTAAAATTTATTTAAAATTTCTAAATCATCCTTCCTCATGCTCAACCATTCCCCCTCTTTCTCCCATTCAGTTTTCCTTCAACTGCAAAAAAAAAAAAAAAAAAAAGAAAAGGATGATTGGTTTCTTCTCTTTTCCCAATTCCACGTTCTTCCTCTCTCCCCTGCATTCCTTCTCTTGTTCGAAGGTTTTCTGCATGGGTAATCCTCTCCCCTCTCAATTCCCACTGTTCCGCTGCATCTCACGACCGACTGCGTTGTCCCACAGAATGCGCGATCCCAGCTCCACGCTGCGGCCCGCGTCGCACATCCCACCACTGGCGCAATCCCGTGCTTTCGCGACATGCTCCAGCACTGGCCTGCATCCGTTCGGCCCGTCCCGCGTGCTGTCTCAATCCCGCGGCCTGTGAAACCACACCTACCGCTCCGTGCCTCCCTCGGCCCGCGAAACTGCACCCGCCGCTCCGGCCCGGGCTTTGTGGGTCCTGCCTCCTGCTCACTGGCCCGCTACGCAGTTCCTCCATCCCGTGACCCGCCCCGCTCCATAGCCTGTCACTGGCCATTCCGCCGCCACCGACCCATTCTGCCACTACCAACCCGTTCTGCTGCTGTCGACCCGTTCCCACCTCCAGCCCACTGCCAAGGCCCGCGCTATCGCGTCGTCTACTCCGGCCAGACTTCACCTCCGGCCTGCATTCCATGCCCAATCCCGCAAAACTACGACCCGTTCTGCTCCAAACTCGTTTTCCACGCCCAATACCGACCCGAACCCACCATCCCATTCTGCCACACACTCCAACCTGCTACCTACAGCCAGCCCACACTCCAATCCACGGCTAGCCCGCTGCACTTCCTTCCCTTCCGACAGCCCTCCGACCCTTCTACCGCCCGCCACTATCTTGCAGCTCCCAACCTCCTCGTTTTAGCCTTCCAATTTTCGCTTCATCGTAAATCGAGGAAGAACATCACCAAGAGGTAATTTATTATTTTGATTTTCGGCTCCGCATTCCTTGCATAATCCATCCAATTTTCGCTTCGCCACAAATCAATAACATCATCAAGAGGAAATTCTTCTCGATCTAGCGGTGACTCTCACTTTACTTCCAATTTTCACTTCACCGCACCGAGAATATCGCCGTCGAATTCTTCTTTCGATTTTATCGCACTCCTCTCACTTTAGATTCTAATTTTTGTTTTCCAATTGGCGGGGAAGAACGTCAAGAGGCAATTCTTTTTTATTCTATCGCACTCCTTGGATTACATTCCATATACCCAACCTGCTTCTCTTTGAAAGCATCAAAATGTGGCTAAAAAAATAATAATATTGATATATATATATATATATATATATATATATATATGTATATATATATATATATATATATATATATATATATATACATACATATATATATATATATATATATATATATATATGTATATATATATATATATATATACATGTATACATACATATTATATATATTATAAGATATATATATATATATAATATATGTATATATATATACATTATATATATATATATATATATATATATATATATATATATATATATATATATATATATATATATATATATATATATATATATATATCTTTTCATATACTAAGATCATCATGGCAAGAGGGGCAAACTAGATGAAAAAAAGAAAGAAGATTAATCATCACACGCCAAGAAGGCATATCGAGTAAGCCAACACCCATTAGATGTCATTCTAGAAAATGGAAATTTTGTCTAATTCTGCATAAAAAAAAGCGGAATGGGGAATGAATATATATTGCATTTGTCTTCTTTAGGTGTGCTCAAGAGGTCATGATGAGATGAAAAATCAGCCTTATGACATCACCACTATGCTCATATGAGAGAGAAAATACTCGATCAAACCTGGGCTGGGATACGGCCAAAATTTAGTAAGAACTTAAACAAATTCAAATGTAAATTACCTAAACTTAAGTCAAACAAAAGAATATATGATAAATATGAAGATAAATATTAAATCAAAGAGAAATAAGGGGAAAGAAAATTTTGGAAAGAATAGAACACTCATTTAAAATGCAAGTAAAATTTGGGGAGGCTAATATTAAACTCCCAAACTCTAATTGTGATTCTCTATTACTTAAATTGAAACGATAAAGTGAGTTCTCTTTTCTTGTAAATTCCTCAAAATTAAACAAACTTTAATTGAAATTTGGGGAGACTAATATTAAACTCATAACAAGCTCGCAATAAACTTAAAGTCTATAAAATTTGATATGGAGTTTAGGATGAATCCAAATTGGGTTTAATAACTCTTATATGAATATGGTGGTGATTACTATGCTAGCTAATAAGCAAGAGTAGGGCTAAAGAAATAAACACTGAAATCGGCATAACCTATCAAAAGTGATGTAAATTGAACATAATCAAGTTAGGGAAAAAAGGTCAACAAGTAAATTAAGCGCAAGTGATGTTTTAAACTACAATCTAATTCAAAATGCCTTCTTCACCACATCTTTTCTACAGTTTGTATAGACGATACTAAATCAAAATCTATAAAAATTATAGGGCTTCCTTCAACCAATCAAAAATTAAGGAATTTCATCCTAATTATGATGTTCAAAATCAATGATTTCACTAATTAGATAAAATTATTTAAGCTATAAACACCCGCATGTGCTCAAACATAGAGATTTCAAGTGCAAATTTTAATGTCTGAAAAGGCTGCCTACCCAGGCTAAAGTTGGAAGCAAATAAAAATCTGAAATTAATCTCATAATTCAAACATAAAATTACTATACACCCGCATGGGCCCCGACATTTTGCTGAATGTTTAAATTCAAGTGTCTGAGGATGCTGCACGGGTTGTTACCCAATTTAGTCTTAGGATTGGGTTCGAGTTAACAAAACCTAAAAACCTATAATAAGAGTTTGAAAAGAGTGAAATAATTGAAAAATAGATTCTATCAGGTGACAGTAGATATAATCCTCTGTTAGCAGCTAAACGGAGTTGATAGGATCTAAAGCTCTTAAACATATTCAAATTAATCAATTTTTTTAATCAAATTAACTCAAATCAAATAATAATCTAAAACTGCTTAAATGGAATTCTATCATTAAAAGCTTAAAAAAACTCAATCTATCCACCTTTCATAACTGTCTGTTGGGGGTGACAAATTAAGAAAACTCTAGCTCACAAAGGAGCCAATGTCAAATCAAGTGTTATGCTATGTTCACTCTCAATCAATCTCACGCCAGCAAGGATGTGGCCCCCTCCTCGATTGAAGAGGCTCTATAGATGAAGCGACCAAAGTCCTCTGATCAGGTGGTTTGGCCAGTCCGGCTCCATTATATTATGAACACGATCGTAGCCTATATGCTCTCCAATGGCTCTGCCCTTTGAGTTGTGAATCATAGGGTATACTTGATAGGGAAACCAACTCTCTGGAAGCTAAGGTAGACTTAAGCCTGTCTCCTTTGACAAAAACCACCCAGGTCTACAAGGATTTCATGGACGAACCCATATGTTCGAGGAGGATCCTTCGGGTTGGGTTTACTACCTCCGACAAGTAGAAGGCAGACCACACGTGAGATGATGGAACCATGGGATCTAGATCGCACATCATCATTCCCCTAACCATCCAGTTTAAGCTGAAATGATGAATTTCATAATCTCAAAATTTAAACTCCATATGCTGCTACTATAAGCTACACATTAAGCGATCTAATGACTAGTCTTAATCGAAAGTTCTCTTTACTTCCTGGGAGGGGTAATTAACTATAAGGGTTTGCGCCTAAAGGAAACCTAGAACCAGATCTAAAGTCTTCGTAAAATGAGGGAGAAATCTGTAGTGTCTTATCTACTATTTTATCTGCCTTCTAAAAATTACACTGACACATTAAGTCACACTCTCTTCAAATTCAATATTATTGAGAGGTCGGTGGCGAATTTTTTGAGCCCACAAAATTCAACATTCAAATTTAATACTTGCTCAGACAAGCTATTATACTTCCTTTAAGCGAGCTTATTTGAATTCAATCTTCTTTTGAATATAATTCAATTATTTAGTAAAAAGTCTCGATCATGCTTACTAATAGGCTATTTATTTATAGTGAAACCCTCTTATGAATTTATTTGATTTTCACTTTAACTTAAAAATAACATTCAACAAATTTCATATGTATCAATTTTATGTTCAATTGAAATCTTCTGTAGTCTATTCTAAATCAGATATTACAATATATTGATTACAATAAGAAGGATCACTCTAGAGCTTGATTTGGGCACTATCTCATTTGAAAATTAGCCTTCTAGCTTCATATAACCTCCCTATAAGTATAATATGAATTAAAAGTTATGTTTGCATTTGGCTTGTTTTCTTTCAATCATTTTTGCACATGATATAATATAAGCCACAAAGTTGAATTAATTCTTCTTAGCTAATTAACCATTAACCCTTATAGTTTTCTATAGAGTGTAAGCAAGTTATCAAGCTTCATCTTCATTCTCCAAGCTTGATTGTGTTCAATTTAAATCATTCTTAGTTCACTTAGAATAAGTTATGATAATAACAATGTTTATTGAAAAGATCGTGCTTGACCAAATTCATCAATGAATATGCAAGTTATATTTGTCATCTTCTTCATGTAAGAGCGATCAAACCCAATTTGACTTTATTTTAAACTCCACATCAAAAAATCAATATATAGAACCAAAATTTAAATTTATTGCAAGTTTTTTATGAGTTTGGAGTTAGCTTCAAGCCTCACTTGAACCACATTTGTATGTTTATAAGATATGTTTTAATCCCACTACAAATCTTGAATGATTCATTAGGATTCTCCTTTTGGATTATTTTAAGCAAAATATTATGAGATTCGGTTCATATATATCAAAGGAGTTCAAGTTTATTATGAGTTTTATAGTTTCACTTGAGTTTGATCCCCATTTTCTTATTTGAAGTATGATTTTCAATTTTATTTGTAATCAAGTCTCCTTTGAATTCATTTCCAATTTATTTATATTTAAGTTCCAATTCATTTCTTTAGGACTTTATATTTTATATTTAACATAATGTTAAATTTTTTTTTTGTTAAGTCTCAAAATTTTGATAAAATTTTGGCAACACTTTGGCAGTATTCCAGCTTCATCCCCGCATAGGGGGCTACATCGAAACTATTTTAGCCTACCATTCATGCTCTAATGAGCATGACGGTTGATATTTTGAAGCACCTCAGCCAACTCTTAATCCCGTTACACCCTAATGAATATAATGAGGCCTTCAATCACCTGCATGAAAGTAAATATATATGCAAATATTATTCACCCCCGCCTTTTTTTAAGTCCAAAATTTAGTCAAAATTTTGACACTATTTCGGCATAGGGGTGTCACATCTAACAGTTTTGGATTACTCGGTACGCCCTAATGACCGTAGCGAATGGTGTCTTGCGACACCACAGTCATTTTATCTCTCATCAAACCCTAATGAGCATGATGAGGCCTTCAAATTGCATAAAGACATGCATATATATATATATATATATATATATATATATATATATATATATATATATATATATATATATATATATATATATATATATATATATATATATATATATATATATATATATATATATATATCCATATTCACATCACACATCCACAACTATTTGACTATATCATTGGAAGAACAATAGTTGAAGGAATTGGTGTGAGGGAAGTCATTAAGTGATTTAGAGGCTTAGAGGCAGTTTGTTGGCTGTGAGATTTGAGTGGATTTAAGTTAGATTTAACTTAAATCTATCCAAAAAATCTTTGTAAGTTAAATACAGATTTACTAAATCCTATTGGCAGATGGCTCTATGGGATCTAGAGAAGTAGAGGTATGTGAAGGAGGGTGGGAGATGAGAGAAACCAATCAGATGAATGGAGTTCGAATGGAGAAGGAAGGATCGATCACCGATGTCAGATCGCAAAGAGGATGGAAGAAGGTTGTTGACTCACCAGGGAGAATATCGAAGGGTTTACGTCTTAATGAGATGGGATGAGAGAATGAATGGGAAGTAGAGGTTTTGGATTGAGACTTATGGCATGAAGGTCGTAGGGAGCTTGCGGCTTGAAGGGGGACCATGGTAGGGAACTTACAGCTTGAAGAAAATGAACGAGAAAGGGAGGGCTTCAATTTGGAGAAACTTTACGATTTGAAGTTGGAGATGGACGAGCATAAGAGGTTGTGCACACTGAAGAGGGGGAACACCCTTCATGCATGCGGTTGAAGGAGTTTGAATGAGGGATTATACTTGAAGTTCTAATGAGCGGGAGCGGTTGCTATTTCCTTCTCGTACATGCCTTCAGTTATGGGAGATCGAATGAGGGATGGAAGAGGAATCCCACGCGATCCTTCTATCATATTTATGTGCTCCTTTGGCTCGGGTCATTAGTCATGCAACCCAGGGTCAACAAATGCCCTCCAACAAATGTGATTCGTGCATAAAGCGAGTCATATTTATTGAAAGCTGATTGACCTTTTGCATTTGTTGCATCTCTTAGACCACTTCATCTTCAATTTCAGTAGCTTATAGAGCTTTGATAAGATTTGTCAATAGAATGATACCTTATTTTGGACATGTTAAATGACAGAATTGTTCAATTTATCAAGATTGACTTGTTGGATATAAGCTCTTCCACCATATATTCTCTACTTTGATGGGTTTGTTGAAGATCTCTTTCTTATATATTATTATAGATTTGGGTTTCATCTGACCCTAGCTTCATACTTAGATGGGTTTGATGGAGGAATTAGTTTACTTATTTTTAGATTTAGAATTCCTTCTTTCCTAGCTTTAAGCTTAGTGGACTTGATGAAGGATCGACCTAATTTGTCCTCATTGACTTGTCAAGAAGTGTATGTACACCCTAAGTCCTGTGCTTGCTACCTTGATGGACTCATTGAAAAGTACATACAGATGACCTAGCCTCTAACTAATATAAGGTCAATATTGAGCTATCAGTCTAGCAATGTATGCTTTAACAGATTGAATAATTATGAAATTCCTTTAGTTCGGCCATTGGCTTTAAATGAACTATGGAATTACTTCCTCGGTCCTGTGCTTTCTACTTTGATGGACTTGATGAGCAGATTTACTTTGATCTGTGCTTTGTGCTTGATCAGATCATTTGAAAATAAATTAAAATATCACCCTAGAAATATCTGAGATTGATTTGATTGAGAGTTTCCTCAAATTATCTTGGTCTATCGATCAAGTAGAAAGATCTATTGATTCTGATTACTTGTAGTCACTAAGCTGGATATGGTTTGAGATTGAAGAGTTATCATCATTTGACTGATGATCATGGGCTCTTTCACTGCGGCCTTTTCTTACGGCTTGTTAAGTGAGGAGATCATCAGCAACTCGACCATATTTGGGCTTATTGAGTGACCTTGAACCTACTAGTCTGAGTTTTGGTGATGGTTTTTTTAACGGAACGTGGGGCTCTTTCTGCAGCTTTTCTTATGACTTGTTGAGTGAGGAGAGTGTTAACAACTCGACCATTTGTGCTTGTTGAGTTTGACCTTTAGAACGCACCTGTGCCTTAGATTTCAGGATGTAGAGGTTGATATTTTTTCAACTCAATTGATTGAAGCTTCCAAAATTAGGAGTTCTTCTGACTTGATCTTCATAATTTGACAAATCTGGGAGATAAACTTTTAATATTAGTCTTTCTTTCATGCATAGAAATAGATTCTTTTTGTTCCTGAATATATATACAAGAAGGCCATTTATTTCATAGGAGAGGATTGAACAATCTTGATCATAAAAAAAGGCTCCTGTCTAACAGGGGGATTGCAGATTAGCTCAAAAATGTATCACAGAGTTTTAACTTATTTAATATAAATAAATGTAGCTCATTCTGATAATCATGTATATTATCTCAGGATTTCAGCTTGTAGCATGTCATCGACTCAGATAAATATATAAAAATTGTCCCTATCTTGTAGGGGAAGTTCTAAAGTACTTTGAAAAAGCTCTAAAATAATTTAAGAAAATATATTAATATTTGAGTTGATATATTTGATCTTAAGAGGGTTTTAACATGTAATAATGATTTCATCTATGTATAGAAATCTAAAAATGCCCCCTCTGTAATAGGGGGAATTTCACAAATTTTTTTTTCTCTAGTAGGTATTTTAATTTAGGGATCTCAGCATAAAACATGATGTCAACCTAAATAGATATACTAAAAAAATGCCCCCTATCTTGCAATGGGATTTTCATTCTACATCAAGAATGTATTTATCACGCATAATACTTTTTTAGATACCGACCATTAATTGGTGCCATTGGTCTTTCGCCTTTTAGGTTAATGAGCTAGTACACCCTTCTTTGATACACTTTCTCAATAACAAAAGGGCCCTCCCAGTTAGGCTTGAATTTGCCATCGAATTTTAGATTATGAATAATTGGTCTTCTCAGCACCAAGACCAATTCCCTTTTTTGGAATGTTTGAGGTCGCACTGTATGATCAAAAGCTCTGGACATTTTTGCTCGATAAACTACAAATTTTGATGAGCTTGCAATCTAACTTAATCAAGCACGTTGAGTTCTTCCATTCTCAAATGAGCATTTTGATCTTCAGTTAGGTTGTATTGGATCGTTATTCCAAGTGATGACAACTCAACTTCAAGAAAGAATCGCCTTAGTTCCAAATACTAATGAATAGGGAGTGGATTTAGTCGGAGTCTTGTAGGTAGTTCGATATGCCCATAATGCTTCTATCAATTTGGCATGCCATTCTCTCTTATTTTTTGTGAGGATCTTCTTGAGCAGTTAGACCAATATTTTGTTGAAGACTTCTACCAAATCATTTTTCCTTGGATTATATATTGAAGAATTTCACCAATCAATTTTATGTCAATTGAGGAATCTATAAATCTTTGCATTTTTAAAAGCTATGCTATTATCATAAATTATTCAGTGTGACACTCCAAATCTATAGACAACATTATGCTTGCAGATGGTGATCACTTAATCAGTAGTGACTTCTTTAAATGGGGTAGCTTCTACCACTTAGAGAATAATCGATAAGGGATGAAGCTGGTGATGATGGTGGATCAATCGGTCCAGTTACATCTATACCCCAACATTCAAAAGGCCATGATGCTATTGATTGGGTATAATGGATTTAGAGGTTGGTGGATTATATTCCCATGTACTTGACATTCATGACACCTCTTGGCATGATTGATACAGTCTCTCACCATAGATGGTTAATAATAACCCATCCTTTTGATCATTACTGCCATCTTGGGACCTGATTAATGTGCACCACAAAGTCCTTCATGAACTTCAACCATTGCTTTGTTAACTTCATCTGTATTTAGGCATTGTAGCCCCATTTATTCAAAGGATTTATGATATAACATATTATTGATGAAAGCATAGCGTAACATTCTTTTTTTGATTTGAGCTACTAATGATTTATTATTTAGTAATTTGCCTTTTATAAAGTAGTTAATGAAGGGCTGCCTCAAATCATGTGGCTCTTCTATAATAAATTCTTCTCATTGCTTTTCTGAAGTAATGTCATTCTTAGCTCTTCTGGGTATAACTCCTTGTTGATTTTGAGGAGTGCGAGGAGCAACAATTCATATCCTACTATGTTGAATTTGATAACCTCTCTAACTGCGAGGATTGATACTTTACTAGCTCTAGAACTCATCGAGTAAATATCCCAATCATGACATAATCACCATACATATTTATCATCTCCTTAGCTAATTTTGCTAAGCAAACTGCTTTACTATTCTCAGATCGAGAGACTTGAGTTAGTGTGACATTTGGTATTTGCTTTATAAGCTCAAGAACTCGCTTGTGATAAAATGCTAACTCAAGCTTGTTGATTTTATAGATGCCAAGTACTTGATTTATAATAAGTTGAGAATCATCAAAAATATGCAAGTTTTGAATGCCTATGAAAATAGCTTCTTCAAGACCTACCACTAATGCTTCATACTTAGCTTCATTATTAGTTCTTAGCTCGGTTAACCCATATGATCATCTTAATATCACTCCTTTTGGTGTTATGAAGATGATGCTAATTCTTACTCTCGCATTTGGGAAATTTAGAGGTTGAACTTGTTTGATCGACTAGGCTCCATCAAAGTACATTTACCAATTTTATGATTTTTCTCTTTCATGAATAAGCATGATTTTCTCATCAGGCAAATCATCATTAAGAGAAGAGTCCACAGGGATGGGATGTGCAGTAAGAAAATCTGCTAAGACTCATCCCTTCACTGTTTGTTGCAGAATGTATGTGATATCAAATTATAAAATTAATACTGCCCATCTTGCCAAGTGACCTATCAATGCTGGTCTTGTCATCAAGTACTTTAGCGAATCAATTCTTGAGATGAGGGTAATTTTATGAGATAACATATAATGTCAGAGCTTTTGGACTGTAAAGATTAATGCCAAACAGTGCTTCTCTATCAGAGAGTATCTCATTTCTACTCTTATCAACCTCCGACTGATATAATAAAGAGCATTTTCTTTACTTTCTTCATCGTGTTGTGCCAATAATGCTCCAAAGGACTCTTCTAATGTAGCTATGTATAGAATGAGGGGCTTCCCAGGAGTAGGCATTACAAGGATTGCTGGATTTAATAGGTAGCTTTTAATGCTATTAAAGGCTTCTTGACACTCCTTGTCTCATTTGAATAGAGCATCCATCTTCATCAACTTTGCAAATGGTTAATAGTGCCTGATAAGTTTGATATAAATTGATAGATGAATACAAGTTATCCTTGTAAAGAATGGAGTCGATGCTCTTCTTTGGAGGCATCTCCATAATTTGATTTTAGCAGATCAATCTACCCTCGATGTACAATGTACCGAAAATTTTCGAGGATACCCCAATGCACATTTTAGAGGATTCATCTTGACATCATATTTTTTAATTCTCTCTAATACAATTCTCAAGTCTTCAAAATGATTTTCACGATTCAAGCTCTTCACCACTAAATCATCAATATAACACTTCACTTTCTGGTGAATCAACTCATCAAAATTACATGTTATGGCTCTTTGGTGTGTAGCTCTAGCATTTTTCAATCTGAAGGGCATGTCTGTGTAGCAGTATATACCAATTGGTGTATTAAATGATGTGTGCTTCTCATATTCATGAGCCATCTTGATTTGATTGTATCCCGATAATCCTTCTATGAATGAGAATATGTCATAGTTGCAAGTATTGTCCACTAGTAGTTCTGATATTAGAGGTGAAAAGTCATCTTTTAGGAATGCCTTATTTAGGTCCCGGAAGTTAATGTAGAAATGGATTTGGCTATTCTTCTTCCTAATTGGGACAATGTTATTATCACATACTTCTTCTCCTGATGAAGCATGCCTTCTTAATTTTGCAATTACCTATTCTTCAATCTCCAATCTCATTCACCTAGCTTGCTTAACATCATCATCCGGTTTAATGGCAAGTTTATGAACTTACATCGGGATAACTTGGCATTTCAAAATATGTCCAAAAAAGCAATCTCGAATTCAAAAGTAGCATTTTTAGCTCTTCAACTTTCTCATCAAAAGGCAGATGAAAGTTGGATGGGATCATCCTCCCTAGGTTGATTTCTTTGAGTTCATCCAAAGTAGTTATTTGTCCACCATCTTTGAGTTCTTCGCAGTTCTTGGCTCTACTTCTTCATCATATTTGGAAGAATTTCATGGAAATCATCTTCGTCACTATTAGTTTCGATCTCAACCTCTATTATATTATAACAAACTTTATTTTGATGAGATTTGGGGATGAACTCAAAACTTTTAGTGATAAACTTATCACTTTTTGGTGATGCTTGAGAAGTTATTTGGCTCCACATCTTGTTAAAGATTTTGAGTTATATGTTTAGTAGTTCCAATATGAATTCCAAGCTTATGCATCATTCTTTGTAACTTTTGTGGATAGTATATTGGTATTCTTTTGGCACTATCTCATCAAAATTTTTATGTTGAGTAAGTTGATCAAAATTATGAGGCTGAGACTCTTCAGATTTGTAAAATAGAGTTCTTGTTCCACCACTCTCACTCAATAGTGGCAATTAGAATGTTATCTATTCTTCAATATTATGAAACTCTAGTGGAGTGATTTCTTTGAAGTACTGCTGAGGGATGGGTATAATTTTGAGGATGTTATCCGACTCTACAAAGTGAGCTATCCTCCTTGATGCAATCTTCTGAACCCTATTTTCATAAGTAGATTCATAGTCATAGTCTGAATCAGAATCACTTATTTTATATTTTTCCTTTCTTGAATGCTTATAAGATCTCTTAG
This sequence comes from Cymbidium sinense, assembly GCA_021442155.1. Classification (NCBI taxonomy): domain Eukaryota; kingdom Viridiplantae; phylum Streptophyta; class Magnoliopsida; order Asparagales; family Orchidaceae; genus Cymbidium; species Cymbidium sinense. The sequence continues at coordinate 24,044,546 of CM038226.1, read as the reverse complement.
GTTTGACAGAAATATTTTCTTCTTATTGTGTTTCACTTCCCAAGTGAGGAACTGATCTTCTTGATTTAGATGTAGAATCAAGTGCTTTAGAGAGAGTCAACATTGCCTTCTTTCTTCCTTTTTGCTTCTAGTCTTTCACCTTACAAAGTTGCTTTTTAGTTCCTGAAGTGGATGCTATTGCCTTAAGAGGATCTATTGGCTTAGGCTCTTTAGGGATGAAATATTTTGCATCTTCATAGATCTTTGCTTCATGGATGGAGAATGGTTGTAGGTTGCTAAAAATTCTAACTCTTCTCATCTTTAGTACTTCATAATGCACATAGTTGATGGAACCATGTCGTACTCATGCAGCCATGTTCAACCCAAGAGAGCTCTAAATGATGTATCATCGATTACATGAAACTTGGCTTTTGTATAAATCCCAAAACTTGAGTGGGAGAATAAAAGAACCCAAGGTTTTTTCCCTTTCTCATTGAAATCATGAACCATCAACTTATCTCTCCCAAGATGTTGTATATCAAGTGATAATCCTCTTAATGCTTTTAGACTCATAAGATTGATAGAAGAACCTGGATCAATCAATATTCAACTGATTAAGATACCATCACTCACTGCGATAACATATAGAGGATGATTGTGATCTGTTGTTCCCAATATAAGATCTTCTTCAGAAAATGTGATTACTGGGAGATCATGAGTTTGCAATGATTCAGTCATACATTTTTTTGGCAAAATAAGCTTCATAACTCTCCGGATCTTTGAGAGATTGTATCAAAGTTTCTCGAAGGTCTTTTTGACATTAAGAAAGCCTCATACACACTTAATTATGCAGAGATCTTTCTCAAATGTGATAGAATATTATAATTTATCTTTTCGCTTGATTTAGGATTTATTTTAAGATTTTTGGGAATGATATCTTGTTGACTTCAATTTATTTGCCTTTGTCATTATTTGCATTTCCCTTATTTGATGTAGGTGGTAAGACTTTACCACTTCTCAAGTGAACTTGAATCACTTTGCCTTGCTCAGATTCCTCTGAAGTAGTTTCTTTAAATTCACTTCTTATTTTGGAGGATTGACCAAAAGGGCTAGACTTACTTTTCAACTTCATATATTTCATACGTGATGATATCAATAAGTTTGACTCTTCTTCATCACGAAAACATAAATCTTCATCAACTATTATTTTTTATTGAGTCATTAAACAAAATTTATGTTAACTCCTCAGCTCTTCTTGCTTTCGATAAGAATTTTGATGGGTTGGTCTCCTACCCTTTGTCATTTTGGAGTAATTGATGCTAGAGAACATCTGATATCACATAAATAATTTTGCATGTCTCTATTGGATAAGATTCACCATTATCTTATTTATCCGATTCAATAATATGGAGTTTAGGCATAAAGTCTGCAAGCCTAAATGGTTGTCTTGTCGGCTGATGATACTTCTATAAATTATTAATACTATTTTGAGTTATAGTCTTCTTCTTGCTCTTCTTTTTCTTAGCCAACTTCTTTGATTTATGAGGCCTACGTTTAGTAGACTGTTCCTCATACTATGATGAAGTAGCCTTATCAAAATATTGCTGAGAAGCCCAAATACTTGATTTAGGCATCTCTTTTAAGTCCAATATAGGTTCAAGTGGTGATTTTCACTTAACCCTAGGGACACCTTTTAGCTGCTTCAACATTTTCACAGTCTTCTTGGAGACCACTGTTTCCCATTCTTCAATCTAAATTGATTTTTCTTTCATTTTATCTTTAATGGATGATATGAAAGAGGATGCAATCATTCTTGTAGACTCTTTTTTGGGTTGATAGGGACACTATCGAATAATATAAATTCACCTCATCGATACTTTTCTAGCCAATCTTTGAAGACATAACAATCTTCAATAGGATGCTAATCATCCATGATAGGACAATAATTTGGATTATTGACTTGATCAGCTTCTTCAGGTATTTTAATTTCTGATAATTATAGACCAGCTTTGATTGCTTGCTGAAATAATTTAGCCACACTATCCTTCTAAAGAAATATTCTTTGCTCATCTTTCTTCAAGAGATGATCGCACTTGTTCATCATCTCTTGCTACTTGTTTTGGATGCTCTCCACCACTTGGAAAAGTTTGAGATTTATCATTGCCTCCCATAATCAATTTTGAATGTGGATTAGAATGGACTGGTTTCTTTCCCTTATCATCATTGTACATTAGTTTTTTTCTTTATCCACATTATAGATTACTCATTTTTCACCACTTGAGCTATAAGAAGTAGTATGAGTTTCATTTTTTCTTGAGTGTGAAGGCTTATTTCTCTTGATTTATCTATAGATTTTAGACTTAGTGATTTAACTTTTTTAATTTGGCCACTCTATCAAGCAAGTCCTGAAATGTTATAATTGACATCATATATAAAATTGGTGCCATTTTATCATCCATATTTCCCATTAATAGTTGGATCACATGTTCTTCCTCAAATTTTTGTTCACATTTCATGCTTAGGTTATGCCAACGAGTTATGAATTTTGTCTCTGAGTCATTTTTTCTCTTCTTTAGCAAGGCAATGTCAGCGATCGTTATCTTCTCGGTTGCATTGGCGAACCTCTTTACGAATATTGTCTCTAGCTCAGTGAAGGTTTTGACTAAATCATTCGACAATTCTACATGCCACTCAAAAGTAGTTGAGGTCAGGCTGATGATGAACTGACAGAAAAGCAGTGCACCATTTCCTCCTGTGATACCACAAGTAGCCTTGACTTGGACTAGATGTTGTTTGGATTACCATGCCCTCTAAAAATATTAAATTTCAATACTGAGTAACCTTCAGGTATGGCACTTGAGTAAAATTAGCTGGGAAAGAGTGACCCTTACTCACCAGGTTTTCAGCCTGCTCTAAAGCTATAACTGCTCTAATCTTTTCATTAATTATTATTTCTAGTTGACCAACTATTACTATTCCTGGTGCACTAGCCACATTCTGAATTATAGGTTGAAGAGGTATAACTTCTCCTCCCTTCATGTGCATGTGTTTGAGGAGTACTAGTGGTATAGAAGTTGTATTATTAGCTACTTGTTCATTACCAGAAGAAATAGGTGCTACATTTGATGTGATATTCTTCTGCAACATATCCATCATGATATTCATTTGTACCATCATATCATTCATCTTGGTACCATGCTGTGCAATTTTATTATCTTTGACTTCCATTTGACACTGCATTGGCCTTTACTCTCTAGCTAGCGCCACGGCGTCAACAAGTACATGCTCTTCTTCTTTCTCTATTTCTTGCTGTTATTTTGCACCTTGCTCATCTTCAAGGGAAGAACTTGATTGTCCTTCTCTTTGTGCATTTGCAGGGACAGTTATTGTTAGGGATGAACGGTGATCCTGATTATAAAATCATGTACCATGTTAATCATTTCCTGATTCAACCATCTAAACAGCTTTAACTCCCATGATCTCTTTTACATTTTGGTCTACTTCTTCTTCCTCCTCAGTAGAGATTGAAGATCCATCTTCTACTTGCTTTCATGAAGACTCGCCTTCATAAACATCAAATTTAGGTTCAGGCTCCCTATATTCATGTTGTTGATGGTGCTAAGAAGAAAGTTCATCTATATCTCTAACCATATAGACAACTTCTACTTCCATAATGTCCTATTCATCATCAACTTTTTGCACATAAATTTCTGATCAACGCTTCCAATGAATCTCTGGTTCTTTATAGGGAAGAGAGATTTCTTCCATTGGGGACTATGATCATAGTCAAATTTCTCCCATTAGGGTGAACTTGATTGATGATGGGATCTCCTAGAAGATTCTCCAAGGTGTTGACCATCAAAAGTTTTGCCAGTGATATCCCTTCTTTTAGGTACCCACTTTTAATAAATTATTTTTGATGTGGATTTCTGATTATGTTCATCAGATGTCACACCTCTTTCTTTCTTCAGAATTTCATTATGGGGAATTGGGCTCCATATATGCTTACCCTTTCAGACCTTTGATAGTGAATTCTTGGGCATGCGGTCCAAGTGTTAAGCTCTGATGCTCACCACGTGAAGCATACTTGGCTCGATGACTAGTTACCATAAGAGATGATAACTTTCTTGACATGACTTCAGTATTTTCAATTATCACATCCATTTAAAATTTTCTTTTCATTAAGCCTCTTTCCTTGGCTACTTTAAGAACTTTATGTATTATAGAGGATAATGTTTTAGGTTGTCTCATCTATGGTGGTGGAGCTTGACATTGTTGAGTCTAGAAAGACTACTTCACATTATAAGTAGAGCTATTTCTTTTTACCCATTTTAGATTATCAAAGTTGTTAGTGGTAGGAATTCTCTTATGGTGGTAGTATTGTTTGTTCGTTGGGTCATTTTAGTGAGATTTGTTGAGCCCTCAGCTCAACATTTCTTCTTCTTCTTTGCCTTCTGGTTAATTTGCTTCGATGAGGAAGCTTCAAAATCATGTCTTCCAGAAAGGTTTGATTGGCGAAGCAATTACCATGAGCATCAAAGATACGATGCCCTGATGGTTCTCTTCATTATAGGGGCTTCAGATTGACCCAGTCATTCAAAAATTGAAGCTCTCTTTTGGGAGAACTCCTTAATAGCGGTTGGTTGTTGAATTGGTTGGCAAGCATAACGAGTAGGAGCTTCAGTAAACTAAGGCCTTCCAGCATGACCTCAAATGAGTACACCACAGGTGGGTACTTTAGGAGTTACAACTATGATAGCTGGGAAATCTATGCTACCAAATTGAATGGTAGCTCCAACATCTCATGTGTTGATGACAATATTAGCTAAGAAGATGTTTGCACCACGCCCTAGCTGAACAGTGAAAGGAGTGATCTGTAGATCCATTTTGCGAAAGTAGAAGATGGGGGTTAGTAATTAGTAATTATTATTTTACCCCTTACTTTCAAAATGCAGAGGTACTACAGAAAAATAATAGTGTAATAAAAATATACTCTACAGAATAATTTATTCAACATAGAGCCTCATACTTTAATAATTTGAATTTATTACACCTTTAAATCACCATTTTTTATTTTGAATTTTCAAATATTTTGTTGCTACTATTGCATGTATATGACTAGCCAAACTTGAAAAGAGAATCTTGTCCCCAGCGGAGTCACCAAAAAGCTGTGAGCTCTGAAAATTCACCATCGACCTCCCACAAATGAAGAGAGTATGGTTTAAAATGTCATTGTAATTTTCAAAAGGTAGATGTGATAGTATAGAAGACACTACCTAGAGATTCCACCCTCATTTTGCGAGAACTTTAGATCTGGTTCCAGGTTTCTTATAGGCGCAAGCACTTATAGTTAATTACCCCTCTCAATACTGAGAGAGAACTTTCGATTAAGGCAACTCATTAGATTGCTAAATGTATAGCATATAGTAGCAGCATGTGGAGTTTTAGAATTTAAAATTTATAATTTATGAAATTCATCATAATGGCTTAAAGCGAATGGTTAGGAGAATGATGATGTGCCCGATCTAGATCCCATGGTTCATCTCATTTTGGTCCCTAGTCTTAGAGGAGGTAGTCTAAACGACGAAGATCCTTATCAACATGTCATGAAATTATTCTTACCTTCATCTAAAAATATGAATTAGATGAAAATAAAAATAAACTCCTTATTGGACACCACGTAGATCCGTAGATGTTCTTATTTGGTTGATCGGGTATGACATTAAGAAATAATACTATCTCGAGAAACTGAAGTCACCATCCTACAATGGACCTAATTACCTTTATAAGGACTCCTAAGGACTATGGGTCTTTATATGTACTAGAGATTCTTCCCCTGCTTTACATGGAAAAGTAAAGCATGGTTTATTTTAAATTGGGTTCGTTAAGTTCCTTATGGAGGAAAGCTCCCCATAGTTAATTACATCCTAAGGAATGAAATCCCTTAAGAATACTTTTGATTAAGGTAAATGATCGTTGTCTCTAAAGATTTCAAACATAGGACTATTAATTAATTGGTTTATTTTTAGAAGATTAAGTGGGATTGATCAAGAGGAGAGAGTTATTATCAAAACCAAAGGAAGATAAATAGGGGATGCTTATGATACTAGGAAGCCTAGTAAGAATCCCAAACTATCCTATGATTGGGCTTTATAATTTTGAAATTGAAGTGATTTATTTGTTTGAGTTGAATTTTTATAAAAATCTAGGGCTTACAATTCCACGACACAAGATCATGAAAATGCCTAAGAGGTGAGGATTTATGCTTGTAGCCCACAAAGGGAAACAACAACCTCAGATCCTAAATCTAGGGAGCTTTAGCGAGGGCCAAGGCACGACTTAAATTTAAGGCTAAAATGGGTATATGGTTTATCTCCACAAGAGAGAATAAATGACCTATTGTTGAACTTACAATCGCCTGGGGGTGGCCGACAACTAACTCCTCCTATGATTTTAAATACATGTGGGCAAATCTTATGCTTTACAAGATAGCTAGGCTGTTGTTTATTTAGAAAGAAGACTAAGTCTTTAAACTCACTCCCTAAGAGACTAGATCATGTAAGGCATGAATAATGATCTAAATATAATGCAAATTTTGTTCAGTTTTATTTTCATTTTTGGACATTTTTATTTGACACGGGCTATGGGATTTCATATACCTAATGCATGAGAAATTGGTTATAGACTAAAATCAGAAAGAAGGAGGTATTTTTGCACCATGGCTATCAAAGGTCAAGCCAAGTTCTCTGTCAAAGGTGGAAGCCCTCCATAGGTAAGAGTGAAGCAAGATGCTTTTTATGCATGATGTGAGACATACAACATCCAGTTAAGAGGTTGCTAAATCTTTTATCTTGATTTATAACCTAGACTTTAGGTGAGATTATGAGTTACTAATTTTTAATTTTGAGTTGATTAATTGGATAGAAAATTTATTTTTTTCTAAAGAGCCTAATCGTATCCAAGCCATTGATTAAAGCAAGGAAGAAACTAGGAAAAATATGCCATCTTAATGAACAAGCTAAATAAACATCAAATAATTTTATAAAGCTTGCATAAAAGAATAAAATGCCAATATGGTCGGGTTTCACCACACAAACCCTAAAAGAACTATGGGTAGCCGAGCTCTACCCTTATACAACCTAGATTACAAAAATAATACATGCTATGGGGGTCTTCTTTTCTTTATTTTTTTATTTCTTCCTTCTCTTTCTTGTGATTTAATTTACTTGAAAAGCATCACAAGGCTCCCCAGGGACTAAGCCTTCTGTCCATTACTCATCCTAGTCCCTGTTGACCTCTATGTATGCATCATAAGTCAAGTCGAACTCACAAGATAAATTTTGCGAACTTCAGCATGCAAATTGGAGCTAAAATACCTTCGAAGGTGCCAAAAATCAATCGAAAAAACCTCTGATCAATGAACAGACTCTGTCATCATCTTCAAAACATCAAAATTGATCAAAATAGACATATTGCATAATTCGACGGTCGATCGATCAAGAAGGAGGGCCGTTGATGCGCTAACACACATATCGAGGTCGGGAAGCCATGACGATGCCCGAATGACCTTAGTTCATAAAATTAATCATTTTATTAGTGTCACAATGTCAAAACCTATCAAATGAGATGGTTCACACTCAATTCATACAAGTATGCATGAATATCGAGCAATCAGTACAACATCATGCAAATAAGAGCAGAAATACACTCGATGGTACCGTAAATCAATCAAAAGGACCTCTGATCAATGAACAAACTCTACCATCATGTTTAGAACATCAAAATTGATTAGAATATGCATCTTGCATAATTCGATGGTTGATCGATCAAGAAGGAGGGATGCCGATGCGCTAACATGTATATCGAGGTCAAAAAGAGCGACGATGCACAGACAACCTCTGTTCATAAAATTGAGTATGCTGTTAGTTTTAAAATGCCAAAACCTATTAAATAAGACTATCCATGCTCAATTCAAATGAGTCTGCATGAATATCAAGCGAGTGGAAGCGACGATGCATAAATTTGAATTGAAATTAACCCCGATTTAACGTCGACTTGAACCAAACGACCTTTGATCACGAAACAAACTGTGTCATTGCATCCATAACATCAGAGTTACATAAAATTGACATATATTGTCTATGTGATGATGTTGATGTGAAAATCCAAATTAGGGAAAATAAAATAATAAAAAAAATATTCTATAAATGCTACCTCTCAACACCCCCCCCTTCTTAAAACCCTAAACCTAATTTCCATGCTATTCTCCCCAAATCCCCACTCAGCCTACCTCTCCCATCCATCTCCCGCATTAGCCGAAGGACTCAACCTCCCACCCGTTTAGCCTCCGCTCCTGCAGATTTATTCATCGAATGCTGAAGAAATGTCTATGTTCAACTTGCTATTGTGCAATTACTTGACCACCAGAATAGGTGCTTAAAATTTTCTTTTTTTTGGAAGACACCATAGAAGAAAATGTACAACATCATGATACCAAATATTCATAAAAAACCTCTATGTGAAAATGGCATCAATTCTGATGTCGTCCTTACTAAAGTGGCACCTATTCATTGTGAAGATGGGCTTATTCATTCATCATCTTTACTTAGCTTTAGTAGTGGCTAGAATCTTGAGAGAATTTCCATCAGTCCTTATGAAAAGTTCTCATGCCTTAAGATACTTTCTTTTTGTCTCCTCATGCAATTGACCGTCAACGTTCCTACTCTACAATCAAATATCTCATTCACAAATATTTATCAGGATCAACTGAAGATTATACGATCTCATCACTAAATGCATTTGGGAAGGAGAATCAGCTGATCAGTATAGCTTAAATTTTTTTTGGATTGTGAATGACATTCAACATTACTTAAGACACCCAAATATCTCACCTTTATTGGGTAATTAATGTTTCGCTATGATTATTTGTTGCATCCAAAGGCTCCTTCACTCAAAGAAATTCTTCATTGCAGAAATAATTTAAGTCGATCGTTTTCATTCATTTTTGATTTACCAAATATTCTCGACTTTGAAATGCATTCATGATTTAGGAATTGTGCATGGCTTTATGCCCTTCCAAAGACTCTTTGACATCTTTGGATGAGCCACCTAAATGTCAATTATGAAGTACAAAATTAGTGTTAATGGTCAAATTTCTTCCTCATTAGACTCACATCATCAAATAGATCACTGTTTCTATTAAGCACTTCATTCCAATCTACATCCACCATTGTCGATGGATTGGCACACTAATTTCTTTAAATTGTGGAAAGGTGAACTTAGCAACTATGAGTACCTTCTTATTCTGAATAAATTAGAAGGGAGAAGGTGGGGTGAGCACACTTTCCATATTGTCATGCCATGGGTCATCAATTTTAGTGTAAATCTTGATGAAAATTATGAGATTGGCTGGAGAGATCTAAATAAAAGCAAGTGGAGGCTGGCGAAAGGTGATGAACAATTGGCTTTCACTTATGATACATCAAAAATTCCTCATCATGTTTCTGATGAATGCCTTTCAGAATTAGTCATTTGTAGCTATAAAACTAGAAGATTACCTTTAAAAATACTTTGTTTTGTTGTCCATTCAGTTTATGAACCTAATGAGTATCCTTCTAATATGCAGAATCTACCAATGGAATCCACATGAGTGCATTCCTGAGTTCTACAGTGACCCTCATATTTTCTATTCCATTCATTCTAAAATGAATAATTTGGCTGTACCTTCTTGAGCTTCATCACGAGAAGAATTTATTTTAGAGCATCGTAATGCTCTGGAGAGTGATCGTGTATCACAACATATTCATCATTGGATTGATGTAACCTTGGTTATAAGCTGAAGCATCTATTGAAGCAAAATGTGATGCTTCCTCAGATATGCATCAATGCCTAGATCAATGGGACGTCCATAACTCATCACTAGGCCACATCCTATCGTATGTAAGTCTTTGTCAAATTATACTAGCTAGAGAAGTAATAATGGCCTCCAAAGGATCGAACAAAGCGATGGTGAATTCTAATGAGAGATCGGTCTTGGTTGCTTGCTATCTTCCTCCAAACAGTATCACCTTTCAAATTCTGACTATTTGAAAAATTTAGAGGAAGAAATTTCTTTTTGTGAAGTTGAACGTCCCTTAAATCCAATCTACAGTTTTGATAAAAATTTTCTTCGAAAGTTTCTTCTTGTAGATTTTCTACATAGTGTTTGTCTAAATGTGGACAAGCCAATGCCAAATTGTTGGGGCAAGGTTGATAATGATGATGATGATGATCATCATGATCATGATGGTAACGTTGATAATGTTTATTGGAATATGAATGATAAAGGAGCAGAAAGACCAAGTTCTTCAATGTTGTTCCCTTTTGGATTGAGCCATCTTCTTGATTTTTTTGAAAGTGATGATAATAGCTCTTCAGGCTTCTAAGAGTTGTTGTAATTAAGGCATTTATCATCTCCTTCAAGAGGCTATTTTGAAGATATTGCTAGGGATTTATTTTCCATTGGGTGTATAATGGCTGAACTCTATTTGAGAAAGCCACTGTTTGATCATATCTCCTTGTGCACATATAAAGAAAATTTAGTGTTACCTGGATCTTTGCAGGAGCTTCTCCCTTACATTGTAATTCTTGTTGAAGTAGCTATTCAAAGAGAATGGAAAAGGAGGCTTTCAGCTAAATGTTTTCTGGAGTCCCCATACTTTTCTCCCTCAATTAGAGGGGTGTATCTATTTTAGCTCCACTCAACTCATCATCTAGACTAAGAATCTCCTTCAAGATCGCAAGGCTTGCTAGTGAAGGTGCTTTGAAAGCCATGGGAGCATATGCTGCAGAAATGTGTGCTTCATATTGCTTTCCGCTTTTCATGTCTGCTTTATCTGATTTTGAAGCTGAGTCAGCCTTATGCCTATTGAACAAATTTTTGAAGTGCCTCAATTCTCAGGAAATCAAGGAACTGCTCTTTCCTACCATTCAGAAGATTTTACATGCATTAAAATATTCATGTTTGAAGGTCTCCATTCTCCAAGAATCATTTGTTCATGACCTGTGGAAGAAATTTGGTAAACGAGCATTCCTGGAGAGTTTTGATCCTTTGCTAAAATCAAGCTTCTTCACCGAAAGTGGGGCCTACACAGCTTGACATAAAGTCATGTCACAATATAAAATTATTATTAAAACTAATATTATAGGTGTATAAGTACCTGTACACGTCTTTCTTAGTGTGTTAGAAAAATCTATTTAAGTAGGTACTTTAGAGCCCCATACATGCCTTTCTTGGCATGGTGGGATGACAAATTCAGAGTGTGGTTTATACCACCCATACATTCCTTTCTTGGCGTAGTGGGCAGACTCAGCATACTCGAGGTAGCCCCCTATACAGGGATGATGCCAGGATGCTATCAAAATGCTGCCAAACTTCACACTGATAGGGGGGGCCTACACAACTTGGCATAAAACTATACCATAATATAAAATTATTATTTGAACTAATATTATTGGTGTATAAGTACCAGTACACACCTTTCTTGGTGTGGTGAGAAAATCTATTTTAGCAGGTATTTAGAACCCCATAAATGCCTTTCTTAGCATGGTAGGAAGGCACACTCAGCCGTGGTTTATACCACCCATACATGCTTTTCTTGGCTTGGTGGGCAGTCCCAACATACTCAAAGTAACCCACTATGTGGGGATGATGGAAGTCAAAATCTTTGTCAAAATTTTATCTAAAAATTATAAACTTATAATAAAACTCAATCAAAATAAGCAACATTATTTAAATCTCCAAAGTTAAATCAATTTGAAATTGAATGACCCTCATGGGCCCTGACACTATGGTGAATGCTTAAACTTAGTGTCTGAGGATGGTGCACGAGTTGATTCTCGATTGGGTCTTAGGACCAGGTCCGGGTTAACAAAACTTTAAAATCTAATGATGTTATTATAATATCTTTAACTTAATAAAAAATTTAAGAAGCTAATTCTATCATATGACAGTAGATCTAATCCTCTATTATTAAATTAATAGAGTTGACAGGATCTGAAATAGTGAAATAATAAACCATCCCTGATGATGGCTATGTTAAATGAAAATTTTAAACATAGAGGATACTTCAATCAAAATATTATTACAATTTCAAAGCAAATTAAATTAGATTGAATCTTGATCTAAATGCAGAATTTAAAATATCATTGAGCTATAAATGTCTAAGTGAAATTTAATATTAAAAATTTAAAGCTAAAAATTTAATTCACCTTCTGTAATTATTTGTCAGAGGTGACAAATTAAGAAAACCCTAGCTTACAAAGGATCCGAAGTCAAATCAAGTACACAACTATATTTACTCTTAAATAATCTCATCTACATGGCCCATCTCGGATGTTAATGCATGGGCTCCACATATTTGATTCTGAGAGTCCTCAGTGGGTGGTTGTAGTCAAATGACCCAACTATATCACAGTCACGACTATAGCTCATATGCTCCCCAATGGCTCTACCATTTGATATGTAAATCATAGGGTATACTTGATAGGGCGAAAAGCTCTTTGTTAGCTAAGGTAGGCTTAAGCATGTCTCCTTAGACAAACTCCACCCTAGGTCTACATGAATTGCTTGGATGACGCAACCCATGGCTGCTGATAAGGATCCTTCTATCAAGTTGGGTCGACTACATCCTTTGACTAAGTAGATTAGGGACCATGATAACCCAGGATGACGAAGCCATGGGATCTAGATCGGGAGTGTCATCATTCCCCCAACCATCTACTTTAAGTTAAATATAATGAATAAATTTAAATTTTAAAACTCCACATGTTGTTATTATACGCACTAAGCTACCTAACGACTAGCCTTAATCAAAAGTTCTCTCTCACTTATTGGGAGGGGTAATTAACTATATGTGCTTGAGCCTATAGGAAACCTAGAACCAGATCTAAAGTCCTTACCAAATGAGGGTGAAATCTCTGGGTAGTGTCTTATCTACTATTCCATCTGCCTTCTAAAAATTACATCGACACTTAAATCACTCTCTTCATTGAGAGGTCAGTGGTGAATTTTTGGAGCCCACAATCCCCCATAACACTAATCCTAATTCCTAATGCAAGATTATAATAAAAATAGGGAAAATAAATCTAGCTGCACCTACAAAATAAATATTGGCTAAATGCACCATACAACCCAAGCAGTTACATGAATAATTTAGACTTAGCACCCCAGACATGGGTAATCAAGTCTATATGTTCTAATTTGTGTTATGCTAAGGGGTATAAATAACCTTCACAAAAAAAGCATTTATAATTTTTATTACAATGCCCCTTAAGCACAACCCCTTGTAGAAAATATGATTAGGCTAATAATGGATCTACTACACATTAACATCCTAATATTACATCCCGAAACAAAATACAATACCATTCACATCACACATTTTAACCTTTCAAGTCGGTGACCTAGTATTCTAGTGTGTGAAAGGAGGGGTTTGTGTGGCTAGGCTCCTTTAAGTTCAAGTTTTGATATGAAGTTTGAATTTGTTTAATTTTTACTTTTGGTTGATTTCAATTCAAATGGTTTTGTGAGTTAATTCTCATTTTTATGTTCATTTTATTTGGTTAAAGTAGTGTTTAGGTTTTCAAGAATGAGAAATAGAATGAATTTCATTTTTAGGTTAAATTCACTTTATTTCACATCCTAAATCTTAATGGAGTTTCCAAAAGTCTAACTAAGATCCTTAAGTATCTTAATTAATCTTTTTTTATGTTACTTATGTTTGGATTGGTTTTATTTTTTTTCTTTTAATTAAGTTGGATTTAATTCATTTAGTTTGTTCTTTTGATATGATTCAATTTATTTCATTTGATTTGGTTTACTTTTGTTTAGGTTTATGTTGACTTTGTTTTATTTTAATTGATTTGATTCTAATTATCTTTAATGAGTTTACAAAGTTAAAGTTGAATTATTCTTAACGTTTCATTAACATTTAAGTTCTTGAACTTAAGGTATTTAACAATTTTCTTTCCTTTAATGATATTTATTTCATTTATTTTAGTTATAATTTTATTAGCTTGGAGTTTAATTAAAGTTTTAGTTCAAATTATTTCATTTCCTTTCTATACGTTGCTTCATATTTACTTTGATTAGTTTAATTTATTTTATGTTGGTTTTATTTCATTTAGGTTGGTTCATTTTTATTTTGATTGATTCAATTTAATTTATATTAGCTTTATTTTATTTAGGTTAGTTCATTTCTTTTATTTGACTTTTGTTTTAACTTTGCATTAAGTTTAGTTATGTTAATTTCATTTAATTTGATTTATGTTTACTTGAAAATGTTTAAGTTAAGGTTTAACTTATGTTTTATTGATTTATCTTAAGTTCATTAATTCTTTGGTATGTTATTATATTTTTTTTTATTTGTGTTTATTCGATTTTTATGTTATTTTCATTTAATTTTGTTTAAGTTATATGTTTAATTGTTCATATTTCTTTATTTCATTAATTTGAATTATTTTATTTTATTTACTTGTGTTTGATTCAATTAGTTTGATTATGAGTTCATTTTGTCCTAAGGTTTAATTAGATTTTTATTTGATTTAGCTTAAGCTTAAGTTGTTTATTAATTAATTTCATTTGAAGCCTAATCCTATCTTTATTAATTTCGAACCTTAAGATAATACTAATTTGGTTTGATTCTTAACATAGCATTATGTTAAGAATGTTTAGTTTCATTTGGATTAATTTATTTAAATTAATTTGGTTTGTTAAATTTGGATGCATAAAATTAATAGATATTAGGTAGTCGACAGCCAGCGTAAAATTTATCAAAATAGTCATGACATGAATCCTTTAAATCATTGTGTTAATCTAGTCCACAGGCGGCGTGTATGACTTGAATACAATGAAAAATTAGGTTCTTTTGTGCGGTGTTAAATAAATAAGGGTTCCCATTATGGACGGATGAAGAAGTTAGTCCATGAAACTAGAATTAGGTTAGGATCATGGAATATTGGTACTCTTATAGGTAAATTAATGGAATTAATAGATATTATGGTTCATAGAAAGATAAATATTTTATGTGTTCAAGAAACTAAATGGGTTGGTGAGAAGGCCAAGGAGATTGATAGTTTAGGTCTAAAACTTTGGTATTCAGGTAAAAGTCGAACTAGAAATGGTGTAGGTGTGATTATAGATAAAAGTTTGAAGGATAATATTATAAGTATTAATAGATTTGGAGATAGAATTATAGCTTTAAAGATTCTTGTTGATACTAAGATTATCAATGTTATAAGTGTCTATGCTCTTCAAGGTTTGGAGGTAAGCTCAAAAGGGAATGAATTAGAGGATTAATACAAAAGATACCTCTTGAAGAAAAAGTATTTATTGGGGGAGATTTAAATGGACATTTGGTTGAGTGGTAGAAGATTTTAAAAGGATTCATGGTGGTTATGGATTTGGAGTGACTAATGAAGAAGGTAGGACTATATTATATTTTTCTTTAGCTTATGATTTTGTAGTTGCTAATACTTTATTTAATAAAAGAGATGAACATATTATTACTTTTAAAAATGGATCTAGTAAAACACAGATTGATTATTTTTTGATAAGAAAATAGATTATTTAGATTGTAAAGATTGTAAGGTCATTCCAAGTGAAATTTTAAGTACCCAACATCTATTAGTTTGATTTTAAGATGAAAGGTTGTAAGAGAAATAATAAACTAAATTATTATCCTAGGATTAGATGGGGACACTTAAAGAACACAAATAAAAATATTTTTAAGAGCAAGATACAAGAAATTAGAATTTGGGATGTTCATAAAGAAGCTAACGTTATGTGGGAAAAAATATCAAGTGAAATTAAGCAAGTTGCTAAAGATGTGCTTGGAAAATCAAAAGAAAAAGCTTCTTTTAATAAGAATAGTTGGTGGTGGAGTCAGAGTGTGCAAGAAAATATAAGAAATAAGAAGTATTATTATAAAACTTGGTTTAGATGCTTCGGAGAATTGGAAAGATATAAAGTAACCAATTGAGATTCTAAGAAAGCAATATATGATGCAAAAAATTTAGCTTTTAGTGATTTATACAATAGATTAGATACCAAAGAAGGTGAAAGATGTATGTATAAGTTAGCCAACCAAAGAGATAGGAGAAGTAAAGATATAGTTCAAGTGAGGGTATTAAGGATGAAAATAATAAAGTGCTATTCTTAGAAAAATGTATTGAAAATAGGTGGATGAGGTATTTTGATAAACTTTTCAATGAAGGATTTGAAAGTATGATTGATTTTAGCAACCTTAATACCTTAAACAAAATAGAATTTTATTTTATCATCATATTAGTAAATCGAAGTTAGTGAAGCTTTAAAGAAAATGAAATATGGAAAAGTAGGACGGATAATATTCCAATAGATGTGTGAAAATGTTTAGGAGATCAAGGAATTTCTTGGCTTACAAATCTTTTAATGTTATTTTAAAGACTAAAAGATGTCGATGAGTGGAGAAAAGTTTGTTGGTTCCATATTTAAGAATAAGGTGATGCACAAGAGTGTGCAAATTATAGAGGAGTTAAGTTAATGTGCCATACATTAAAATTATGGGAGAAATGAGAGCATAGGTTACGATGTGATATAGAAGTTTCTCATAAATGTTTGGTTTCATGCCGGTAGATCTATGGATGTTATACATTTGTTAAGAGGTTTGATGGAGAAGCATAGAGAAAGTAAGAAGGATCTACATATGATATTTATTGATTTAGAGAAAGCTTATGATAAAGTCTCAAGAGATGTTCTTTGGAGAGTTCTAGAATAGAAAGGAGTTAATATTGGTTATATTCAAGTCATTAAGGATATGTATACTATTTACTTGTGTCCAAGATGGAGGATTGACAAAATATTTTCCTATTTCGGTTGGATTACATCAAGGATCAACATTAAGCCCTTATCTTTTTTTACTTTAGTTATGGATGTTCTTACGAGGCATTTACAAGAAGATGTACCTTGGTGTATGCTTTTCTTGATGACATTCTTCTTGTTGATAAGACTAGAGAGAGAGTCCAATAGAAACTTGAATTATGGAGGTCAACTTTAGAGTCTAAAGGTTTTCATTTAAGTAGATCTAAAACTGAATATATTTTGTGTAATTTTAGTTGTAGAAGTTTTAGTTGTAGTGTTGTGACTTTAGGTGATCAAGTCATTAATACGAGTGAGCAATTTAGATATTTAGGCTCTATTGTTCAAAATGATGGTGAAATAGATGGAGATGTTATTAGTAGAATTCAAGTTGGATGGTTGAAGTGGAGGAATGCATCGACTATTATGTGATAGAAAAGTTCCACTTAAACTTAAGGGAAAATTTTATAAGATGGTGGTAAGACCTGCAATGACTTATGGTGCAGAATGTTGGCCAATAAAAGAGAAGCATAAGACTAAGTTAAGTGTTACAGACTTGATTAGGAACGTCCGTTCGATGACCTGATTAGAGACGTAGATGCATTAAATTTTCCTTATGTTAAGAAAGGTAGAGGTAGACCTAAAAAGACTTGGTTAAGATGTATAAAAAATGATCTTAGTATACTTGAATTAAATGAGAATTTGACACATAATAGGACACTGGATGAAGGATTCATGTAGCCGACCCCACCTAGTGGGATTAAGGCTTCTTATTGTTGTTGTTGTTGTTGTTGTTGTTGTTGTTGTTGTTAAATTTGGATTATGTTATCCTTTTAAGTTAAATTATCAAGTTAATTTAATGAGGTTTATCCATTTAAGTTCAGTTATTAGGTTAATTTAATTCATTTTATGTTAACCTAATATGCTTAGGTTAAGGTTTGATATTTATTCTTAGATTAGATTAATTGCAAGTGTTAAGGTTCATTAAGCATTTATTTTAATTTAAATTATTTTTATTTCTCTTCATTAGATTATTAAGTTTTATTAATCCTTAAATGTGTAATTATTTAAGTTCTTTGGCTTAGGGCTATTAATAAATATTCCCTATGATCCTCTGATGTTTGATTAAGATTGGTTTATGTTATTAAATGATTTATGAATTAATGGATTTCCTTAATCCTTTACTTGACATTGATCTAAAGATTTAGAAAATTAACAACTCCTAATCCAGAGATTATTTAGCTTTCAAAATTTTATCGCAAGTGGGGTTACATGTCAATTTTATCTATTCAAAGTTTAATTTTGATTAGATTTGTAATTAGGGAGTAATTAGGGTTGTAATTATTTTATTAAAACCTAAATTAAGCCTAATTCAATTAGATTCAATTATGGATTATATTTTTCATAGATTCCTCACTGAATTACGTTTGCAATGATGTTTATTTATGATTTTTAGATTATTGGTTGATTTATTATGATTTAATTAAATTCATGTTATTTAATTGAATTATTTAATTTATTTAATTGCTTAATTAGGTTAATTTAAGGATTATTGGGTTTAATTGAGTTTAAGTGATGTTTTAATGTTTCTGAAGTTCATTACGTTGATTTAAGGTTGTTTGATTAAAATTCCCTAATTATTTCATTAAAAATTAATTAATTTATGAATTAAGCACATGAAATTATAATTTCCATTGAATTCATGAATTAAATCCTAAAAAATTTTCCTAAGGTGTGTTTTAGGGCTAATTGCATTTACCCAAAGTTTTATTTTATTTAGCTTAATGGTTTGAGAGTAATTAGGGTTTAATATATTTCAATTAAACCCAAATTATGGGGAAACTACCTAATAAAAATTGGCAATTTTAATTTTTATGGATTCCTCTGATCAAGAAGAATCCATAGAGCCCTCATTTGCATTTTTCTAATTTTTCTTTAATTCCCTATGAATTTTAGAAGTTTTTGTTATTTTTAATGATTTTTAAACTGTTGTTTAACGATTTTTAATGATATTTAAGTGAGGCATGGTCCATGCATAAATGTGGGCCGCGTGGCGTGCTTGTGTGGCACATCCTGCCATGTGGCATGCATGTATTGGCCACGTGGAGCTGCGTGGCATCCGGGCTAGCGTGGGTCAAAAATGTGGGATGATCCTAGATCGTCCGATCGTAGATCAGATGATTTGGATCACTCCCGCGATCCTTAAGGGGCATAAATCAAATGGTCCTATGCGATTAGAGATCCGTTTCTTTCAGAAGGAACAAACAATGAAGATTTCGTCTCCTACCCGACCTGCGCAAGCTGATAGCCATCCATGGTATTTTGCTAATATCTTTTGATCTAGGCAACAAAATTACTCGATTTCAATTAAAAAATGATTGTTTAGGAGAATCCTATCAATCTATTTGGCTTGATCTCGATTGAGATCAATTTTTCCTAGAAAATGACCTAGGCCGAAAGCTTCAAAGGAAAAATGGGGGTCATTAATGGCACCTCGATCCATCGCTCGTTTGGCTTTTGAATTGATTTGATTAGCTCCGAAGCTCCAAGAAAAGCCTATGCCCTAAAGGAATTGGATTACTTTGCTCTGGATTGCACCTTAGGCCGAGCTTAGCTTGCTACCTTTGGCCTTGGTGGTTCTCCTACTTTTCGGTTTTCCTTCGTTATCACTGGTGAAGGTGATGGAAGGTTTTTTTTTTCTTGAGGAAGGCTCTAAGTGAAGATCCCTTCTTGGCTAAGCCTCTTTCCTTGCATTTTATGCTCTCCTTCAGTTGGCCATGCTAATGGAGAAATTTGGAAGCTTGCTAGTTTGCTGCCTTCTCCTTAGAATAATAGATGGAATTGGCGGGGAGTTAGCAAATGGAACTTCTCTTGATGAATTTTTTAGTATATTTTGATTTTTGTCACTTAGTTCCTTAAGTGACTGTTGACCTCATTTTTAGAATGAGCTCTCAACCCCTCCATCTTAGACATAGGATTTCTCTTAGACATTAAGAGTTTCTTAGTCTTAAGACACATTTAGTGATTAGGTGGACACTCCAGCCCCAGACTTAGAAGAGTTAGCCATAGGAATAGGACATGCCTTATGGGTGTTAGAAAAAGTTGCCTACCCTTAGCTTGAACCACTCCTTACCTTCCTTCCTTCAAGCCAAACTCCAAATCAATCTTATTTGATTTTCTCCAAACTCAAATCAATGCCATATAATTGAAATCCATGATTGAAACCCATGAATGAAATTTCAAATTCCAAAATTTCCTAAGTCCTTTAAATTTTCTCTTAAGGACTTAGCCTAAATCATGTTCAAATCAATTAAAATTCATGAAATTTTCTCATAACCCAATTATATTTTCATTCATATTCACATATATAAATGAAATATAAAAATAAATTGATCAAACTAAATCCAAAACTCCAAAATTTTTTAAGTCTTTAATTTCCACCTTAAGGATTTAGCCTAAATCATGTTCATATCAATTCAAACTCATGAGATTTTCTCATAATTCATTTTTATTCTCATTTATATTCAAATATACAAATGAAATAGAAATTCAAATCAATCAAACTAAACTCAAAACCCAAATCCAAAACTCCAAATCTTTCCTAAGTCCTTTAAATTTCCTCTTAAAGACTTAGCCTAGATCATGATTAAATAACTACAAATTCATCAAATTTTCTCATAATCTATTTATATTCTCATTTATATTAACATATGTAAATGAAATATTAATTCAGACAACCAAAACCAATTCCAAATATCAAACTCAAATTCATTCAAAATCCAACCTAAGCCTTTCAAGTCAAAATCTTGAACTTAGTCAAATCAAGCCAAACTCTTGATGCTCCTTCATGATTCAATCAATCCTGCAATCATGAATCCAAATATAAATACAAACTTCAATCAATTAACCAAAACTTAAATAAAAAATCAAGCCAAAATCCATTTCATGTTCACCCTCTAAACTTGAAATTGTCAAATGAATCAAAATCCATTTGACTTCAAATCACTTGCAAATGGATTTATATTTCAATCACAAGTCCATATACAAGTTCAATCATACTCAAATCAAGCTTTGAAGAAGCCATTTGACTCACTTAGGCTCACTTGACTTAAAGTGACCTAAAGTACCCTTATGAGCCAATTTCTAATTCTAATCAAATTGGATTGAATCAAACTCACCTGTGCCTCTCATCATGATCAACAATCATCATGAGATGCTTAATCAATCAAATTGGGTCAACTAAGTCAAACCTAAGGATTGACCAAGTCAACACTTAGCCAAAATGAAACCAATATAACCAAAATCTATCATAAGCCAAATTGATTGAAACCATTGATCTTAAGTTCATTCTTGACCTATATTTAAACTTGACCAAATCAACATTTGAGCGTAACCTAGCCCAATTGGCGACTTGACCAAGTTGACCCAACTTGACCTAAAAAGTCAAAATATGTCAAAACTTGATCTAAGCTAAATTGATTGAAACTAGTGGGTCAAGTTCATTCCAAATCACTTGTTGAACTTGACCAAAGCCTCAATTGGCCAACTAGACCTAACCTAGCCCAATTGACCTTGAGCCCAACTTGACCTAAGGGGTCATGTTGAGCCAAATTAAAATTTAACCAAAATTGATTGGATTCAAAGATGCCAATCCACTTCATATGACTAACCAAATATAAACCTACCCTTGACCTAGCTCAAATAGGTCAAAGGGGTCAAATTAGTCAACTTTACCCATTTGACCTAAATGAAGTAATATGAACCAAATTCAAACCTAAACCAAATTGAATAAAACCAAAGCCACTAAAATATTTCAAATGGTCATATGAACTTGACCCAACCCTTGGTTTGACCCAAGTTGACCCATTTTAACCTAAATGGGTCAACATGAGCCAAACCATACCAAATGAACTCCAAATCCAATGAAACTTGGCAAAGCCTATTTTCTCAACATACCCAATATATCCAAATTCAAAATTAGCCAAATGACCATTTTACCCATAGGCCATAGAATAAATTTTGGTCAAATCCATGGGGAGTTTGGTCAATTCCTCTTCATACCTATTTGATACTTTCCTAATAGGTCAAGTGAACCCTATGGACGGTGGTGCACCTCAATGGGTTTGGGTCAGCCCAACTTGACCCAAGGTCCAAACCAAGCACATGGCTTGAAATGGCCACATGACATTCCTTCTACACTCAATTTAAGCACATGGGCAGTTCATATTCCCACTCCTCTGGCCAAACAAACCATGTTGAAGCCTTTAATAGATCAAATAGCACATTGCATGAGGGGAATTGGATCAAAATGGCAAGCCTATGCTCGGTTGTCCGATTGCCAAAGGGGGAGATATACTCCCCCTAATTCATTTCAATTCACACACACATTCTATCGATTAAAGCATAGGAAGCGAGAGGATCCATTTGAGAGCCTTCCCAAGCTTCTTAGAGAGAGTTAGAAATTCCCATTCTCAATTTTTTACATAGTAAAAAATAGGGGAGCTTCATGGGATTTCCAATTGAGCCAACACTTGAAACCAATCAAATTCCTTCCTCAAGCTCCATTAGAGGACTAAGTCGAGTGCACCCATACCCTTTCCCAAGCTCCAAAGGTAAGAGGAGTGCTAGTTAGATCAAAGCCATAAAGAATCCAAGGAGGAGTTGGTCCATAAAGAGATATGCTCAACCCTAAGGCATGAAAATTTCAACAGAGCTTTGTCTCAACTAGACGAAGCTCCAAGGGAATCAAGCGTTAGTGATCACCTCCGGTGAGGTATGCCATTTTTTCAAGCTTAATTCCCATGTGTGTTTGTCCTTTATGAAAGAAATTTTAATTTCATAGGATTTTAGCCATTGGATGTGATCTACATTGCTTGATGATGATGTGGGATAAATTTTAGCCCAATCCAAGCTCAATCGAGCTCGGATCTTGCCCTAGAACATGGATGACCTCCATGGTTCACAGAGCTTGGTATAGGTGTATCTCTGGCCGTCCATCCGTGCATTTTGGATGGAGAGCTAAGATTAAGAGGCATAAGATTGTTCTTTATCCTTTTCTGTAGATTAAATCCTAGTCATTCAATCCTTGATCGAACGATGGAGGCAAAAGCACGTAACTGGCGCACATGGCGCTACGATGCGACATTTAAGTAGCCACTCAGGGAGTGATGCGCGTAAAGTGCAGCCACATCAGCCCTTGGGTGTTACGCTATAGGGATTAGGGAATTAATGAAGGTTTAAATAATTCCTAATTAATTACTTATCCTTCCAAAATTCATATCTCTCTGAGGAAAAATCAAAAAATATGAGGTAAATTTCCACTAAAAGATAATTCAACCTAAAATATTCTAAAACTAGTTTTAATGGATTTTGAATATTTTCTTTCACGGATTTTGGGTTTTATTGGAAATCTTAATTTGCTAATTACTCCCTAATTAATCCACTGATTAATCTCAAACTTCTTGAGTGTATTTTGTGGGAAGACTTCTGCCTCCTCCTAATTGTTTAGGATTTATTGGTGGCTTAATTTAGAAAATTGCTAATTTATTTTCTAATTATCCTCTTAATATAATTAAGTTAATTAAGGGTTCAATT
Source organism: Cymbidium sinense (assembly GCA_021442155.1). Lineage (NCBI taxonomy): Eukaryota > Viridiplantae > Streptophyta > Magnoliopsida > Asparagales > Orchidaceae > Cymbidium > Cymbidium sinense. Next base: position 24,021,097 of record CM038226.1, on the reverse strand, counting down.
AGTGTTTAACCCTTTGTTGAAGTTGATTAAGGTCTATTTTAATGAATAGGAGGTTTAGGAAATTAATTTTGGGGCATTTACCCTAAGCTATTCCTTAAACCCCCTTTTCACTCTTAATCCTCTCTTAATTAAGGGCTAAGTCCCTAATTATCCTCTTAATTAATTTCTTAAAATTCTAAAACTTTCTAGAACTTAATTAATCTACTTTGTGTAGATGCTTAGGTGTTCAAGAGCCTAAGTTCAATTAAGGAAATCAAAACTCAACTCATATGTGTGAGGGGTGTTTTGAAATTACTTAAGTTAATCCCCTTAGCTTAATTAATCATTAATCATGAGCCAAATTATATTAGGCCCCTTTCTTCCTAGGTGCATTACAAATTTAAATTCTTTGTGAGATTTTATGTCATCTCATTGGCTCATAATTATTTGATTAACTATGCTAAGGTGGTGAAGGTAAGGGATAATTAACATGTTTAATTCATACCTTAGCTTAATCAAAGTATAAAATGAATCTAATTATCTAAAAATTAAACAGGAATGTCAAATACAAGTAGGAATGGGTTAGGAATAGCAAACTCAACTCACATTTTCAAAATTAAATAAAATTCAAAATCAAACAAAAATTATATTAAATAAACTTTGATTTACTTTAAGCTTTATTATTTCATAAGATTGTCTTTAGAATTAATTGAAGTGAATGTGTTTACATGCTTTCATTGCTTTAATTCTTCCCCAACATGCTAAATATGTATGTCATATGGTTTTATGCATCCATGCTTTTCAAAAATCAAATTAAAAGTGAAAATATTTCCTTTATGCAAATTGCATGTGTTGACTAAAGTAAAAATATGAGTGGCTATTATCACTATTAAATCAAAATTATTTTCAAAATATATCAATCAATTATCAAAACTGAAAGTTTGTTACTTATATCTTATTTATAAGTTTGCATGTGAGCAAAATATAAAGATGTGCTTAGTATAGGTTTTCCTTCTCTTCTCTTTTAGTATAGTTTTGAATAGGATTTGGCAAGGTGTATGGTTCATTTGAAAAGAACCTAACACTTGTCTAATTCCATATCCTATTCATTCCTATACTATCACTTAAGAAGGATACCTATGCTTGCACATATAAATTGCATAAACAAAAATAAATCAACCAATACCAAATTTTGCATTCTTTCTTTCCATTCATTTCTTTTTGTACACATGCTTATATTTAAGCAAAGTGGTATATTAGTTTGGACAATGCCAGGTTTGTGAGGCTTTAAGTAGCCCTAAGTAGGTCTTGTACCTTACACCCCTGGTTAACAATGACGTCGTACTCACTTATGCCTTTTATGCATTCATATGTGCATATGAAAGTTGGAAAAGAAACCCCTTTGCTACTTAATGAAAATCATGCATCATAAACTTTCAAATTTTCTTAAATAAATTACTTAGCATGCATCATAAAGTGTGTTAAACATTCTCATTTGTATGTATATATATGTTTAGGACTCATTCATATGCATGTCATATATGTTAGGAAAGAAATGAGGTAAAATACTTAATTAAAACATTCATTAAACAAAAATAAAATATGAATCTACTTTAAAAATTACTTAGGATAGGGAAGAAAAGAGAAGTTATCTTCTCTATCCCTCTCTTTATAACTTAGTAATTAATTGTAGTATTCACTTGAACCTAATCAAAACATAAAATAAAATCAACCAAAAATAACTAAATCATTTAAATGAAACCCTCCTCTAAGTTGATCATTCTTCATACTTAAAAAATTCTAACTTAAAGCCATAACTAAGCATACCACACAAACCTCTAAAGCATACACATTAGGCTAAGTCACCACTTATATCTTTAGGTTAGGGCGGTGCATGGTTTGATGTTTTCTTTTGTTTTGTGATATATGTTTTGATCTGAATGTTAGGATGAATGTGTGTAGAATGAATGGTAGGATGATCTTAGTCTAACCATTATCTTTTACAGGGGATTGTGCTTAAGGGGCACAGTAATAAATAAAAATACAAATACTTTTGTTGTGCAGGTGCTTATACCTCTAAGAATAATCCAATAAGCTAGGTGGACTTAGTCACTCATGTGTGGGGTGATAAGTCCAATATACATGCTTTAGATTTGAATGGCTTGTTTTATCTAATCTCTATTTTACAGGTGTTAGTTAGATTTCCATTTTTCTCTTCTCATGTAAATTTTGTAATTAAGATTTTAGAATGATTGTTATGGGGTTTAGGATAAGCATTGGTAATAAGATCTCATCTTATGCACCATGTGAAGCCTTTGGAGCATCCACCTTCCAACCATCCAAAATAAAGAATCAAAGAAGAAAGAAGAAAAGAAGAAAGAAGAAAAGAAGAAGAAAGAAGAAAAGATGAAGAAAGAAGAAAAGAAGAATGAAGAAATGATGCTTGAAGACCCCCATAACAATGAGTTCCTTGCTTAATTGTATTTAATGCATTTGTAATCCGGGTTATATAAGTGTAGAGCTTGGCTACCCAATTTGTTTTTGGGTTGGTGTGGTGGTACTCGACCATAATGTCCTATTATTCTTTTTGCAATTAGCTTTATAAATTAATTGATGATTTATTTAGCTTGTGCATTAAGTGGCATCTTTTTCTAGTTTCTTCATTGCTTTATGTATGGCTTGGATGTAGTTTAGGATCTTAGGGAAAAATAAATCTTCTACCAAATTTAACAATTCAAAACTAAAAGTAAAGAACTCATAACCTCACCTAAAACTTAGGCTAAAAATCAAGATAAAGAATTAGCCACCCCTTAGCTGGATGAGTACTTCTCTTATAACATCATGTACAAATGCATATTATTTTCACTCTTGATTAGAGGGCTTCCACCTTTTCCAGAAAAACTTAGCTTGATCTTTGAGAGCCATGGTGGAAACACACCTCCTCCCTTCTCACTGATTTTGGCTAATAATCACATTTCTCATGCATTAGGCATATGAAACCTATTATCCTGAGTCAAAATGATTGTCCAAAAATAAAAATAAAATGAAATCTGAATTGCATTAGATTTAAGTTATTTGAATCTTACCCTTACAGGATCTAGTCTCTTTAGGAAGTGAGTTTAAGGACTTAGTCTCTTTCTAAATAAATAATAGTCTAGCCATCTTGCATAAAGCATATGACTTATATACATGAATTTAAAACTGTAGGAGGAGTTAGTTAGTAGCCACCCCCAGATGGTTGTAAGTCCAAGCAGTTAGGTGGTTTGTTCTCTCTTATGGAGGAAAACCAAATACCCATTTTTATCTTAGATTTAGGTTATGCTTTTGGCCTTCACCAAAGCTCCCTAGATTTAAGTTCTGAGGTTGCTTCTCCCTCTATGGGCCATAAGCATAAATCCTCACCTCTTAGGCATTATCTTAATCTTGTGTTAAGGAATCATAAGCCTTAAATTTATAATGAAAAATTCAACTCGAACAAATTAAATCAATTTCAAAAATATAAAGCCCAACCATAGGATAATTTGAGATGCTTGCTAGGTTTGCTAGCATCGTGAGTATCTCTTACTTATCCTCTTTTGGCTACAATAATAACTCCCTCTCTTTGATCAATCCCATTTGATCTTTTGAAATAAACTAATTGATTGATAGTCCTACTTATTAAAATCTTTGGAGACAAAGATCATTTACCATAATCGAGAGTATTCCTAAGGAACCCCATTCCTTAGGATGTAATTAACTATGGGGGCTTGCCCCTGTAAGGAACTTAACGAACTTGATTTAAAATAAACCTTACTTACTTTTCCACGTAAAGTAGGGGAAGATTCTTTGGTACATATCCAGACCCATTGTACCTAGGAGTCCTTGTTGAGGTGATTAGATCTATTGTAGGGTGGTGACTTCTATCTTTCGAGATAGTACACCTCTCCTCAATGTCATACACGATCACCCTCAATAAGAATATCTGCAGATCTATGTGGTATCAAAATGCATAAAAAAGAAAGTAGATGTATATTTCCCTCCTCATTTTATCCCCTATAGAGTGAAGATGGAAGTATATATATATATCTTATTCTCTCAGAAATTGATAAAATTTTCACCATTGATTTTTCTGGCGACTCTGCTGGCGATGGTTCCTCCCTCCATCTTTGGTAAATGATTGTTGTCATCGAGTATCGATAGTGAGTTTGTACTTTGGTATGAATTCGAGACTATCTTTCTTTCTGTTGGCACTTAGCTCATTTCATTCTTAAGTTAAGTTAGCCAACATCTTTAGGTTTTAGGACCTCACCCTATGTTGGTCTTAAAACCCCCGTTGGGTTCTCCAATGGGTAAAAAATAAAAAGATCTAAACGAAAAGAAAATATTTAAATACTTCCTCCTTGTCATTTTTATGATAAGGAAAGGTTCATTTTAAAAAAATATAGACAAAATAAATTTTTCATAAAGTCTTTCTTTTCAAAAAAAGCACTCTTTGAAAAAAATGCACATAAAAAAATATTTTCTTCAAAATTTTATTAAAGTCACCCTCATTTAATAATTCTCATAATTGTTATATGTAGGAATCTTCAAAAATAAAATTAACAATCTTTTCCAAATGCACATATGAACATCTTCTTTCAATTCATTTTGATGAAGATTTCATTCTCAAAATAAAATGAATAATCACCTTTCCAAAAGTCAAAATCAAAATCAAAAATAAGATTTTCAAAAAGCACATATGAACCTTTCCATTCAATACACCCACACCTATTGAAGGGAAGTTTCATTTTCAAACAAAACTAAAGTTTTCAAAAGCACATATGAACATCTCCAATCAATATACCCAAATTTATTGAATGAAAATTTCATTCCTAAATAAAAATAACATCATTTGGAAATCCCACATAAACATATTCCACATATGATTAAGTTGGAACTCCTCCTTTCAAAAAGCAATAATCACACTCAAAATAAAAGTTTCACACTTCAAAAATAAGATTGACTTCCATTCCTACATACCCAAATTTGTTGAATGGAAGTCTTCTTTTAAAAATCAAACTTAACAATCATAATTTCAAAATTCAAACACATTTGGAACTTCATTTAGCATACTCAAATTTGCTAAGTGAAGTCTTCAAATTGAAAACCAAAAATTTTCAATCACATTTGGAACTTCATTTAGCATACTCAAATTTGCTAAGTGAAGTCTCCAAATTCAAAACCAAAAATTTTCAAACACATTTGGAACTTCATTTAGCATACTCAAATTTGCTAAGTGAAGTATCCAAATTCAAAATCAAATTTTCAAACACATTTGGAACTTAGCATACTCAAATTTGCTAATTGAAGTCTTTAAATCAAAACCAAAATTTCAAACCATTTGGAACATCATTTAGCATACTCAAATTTGCTAATGAGTCTCCAAATTCAAAACAAAATTTTCAAAACACATTTGAAACTTCATTTAGCATACTCAAATTTAGTGAATCTCCAAATTCAAAAAATTTTCAAACACATGAAAATTCATTTAGCATACTAAAATTTGCTAGATTGAGTCTCAATTCAAATAAATTTTCAAACACACTTGGAACTTCATTTAGCATACTCAAATTTGCTAAGTGAGTCTCCAATTCAAAACAAATTTTCAAACACATTTGAACTTTTCATTTGCATACTCAAATGGCTAAAGAGACTCCAAATTTAGAACCAAAAAAAATTCTCAAGCACTTTTAGAACTTCATTCTTTAGCATACTAAATTTGCTAAAGAGAAGTTTCCATTTTCAAAACCAAACCAAAACATAAAATGTTTAAAACACATCTTTTGGAATTTCATTTAGCATACTCAAATTTGCTAAGTTAAATTTCCATTAAATGAACTTCATCTTTAACCATATTTCTGTAAAGTCACTTTTAATCAAAAATAAAACACACACTTGGGTTCTTCACTTAGCATACCTAAATTTGTTAAGTGGGAATTCCAATTTTCAAAATCAACAACAATTCACAAAAAAAAAACAATTATTTTCAAACACTTCACTTAGCATACCCAAATTTGCTAAGTAAGTAAAATTCCAAAATACCAAATCAAAAATAAAACTAATTGACCCTTACTTTAACATACCCAAATTTATTAAAGGAAAGGGTCCTCAAATCAAAATCTAAATTCAAACAAACATGAACCTATAGAAGCATCCTTCTAAAAATATTTGAATCCACTTTTCAACATACCCAAATTTGTTGAAGTTGGATTCATATTCAAAAATTCCTCTTTATAATAAAATTTCTAAAAATATTCTCTAACCCATTTAAACCCCACTTAACTCTTCTGAGATGTTAGATTTGGGTTAACAATTCTAAATTCAAATTTAGAAATAAACAAAAATAGAAATCTGATCCAAGCTCATTTCTATCTTGTAGATTCTGATGGATGCTAGAGTTCGTCTTTCAATTTTCTTGATTTGAAATGGCTCTGAGAACTTTGTGTTCACTTTCACTCACGACATGGACTTGGCCTTGGATCAGGCCAATTTCCCCCGAATGGATCATACCCACCTTATCCATTTCGGCAGGAGATTTGAGGGAGTGAGGATCACATGTGAGGCCCCTCACAACTTTCAATGAGCTACAGTGGCCAAGCAAATGTCAATCATCTAAATCGATCTACCTTCAGATTCTAATATCTCCTCATTAAAGAGGAAAGTAGTGGTAGTCCCACCAATTTCAGCTGGGTGGGCTTGCATGGTTTGGTCTTTGGTAGTAAGGTCACCCTCAGCGTAAGGCTCCTCTAATTCTAGAGATTATCTCCCCAGTCTTTGAGGTTGGGTCTAGTTCTTACTCTGCTCATCCTACCAGGACACAAAGAAGATATAAAAATTATATGATCAAGCGATCATATTGATTCTTTGAGATGGTGTATGCAAGTAGTAGAGGAGGTACCTACTTTGATCACCTTGCTAGTTACAGTGAACTGGTTTCATCCTCTCTATGGGTCAGACAGAGAGGATGCTAGGAGGATACACACTTCACTTCCACTTGGTTATCAACTCTCATTACTGAGGGATTATGTGAGCTGATTAGTCTTATGCTGGGTTGGCAGCTTAGACATTGAGTCCCTCAATTTAATTTTGAGATCCATCATTCCATGTGTGGGAAAACATTTATGATAGGATGATAGCCATCCATATTCATATCACTAGTTGAGAGAGGTTGTTGCCCGGTTCAGACTCATCAATTTTCAACTTCGGCGTCTTTTCATGACCATATAAAGCATCCTACTTCTTTGACAAGTCATCCGGGATAGCTCTATTCATAGAGTGGGTGGTATCTCCACCACTCTATCCTCATAATCATCACCATTCACATTCGTATCTCAGATCCACAAAATTCCATGAAGGCCATATCCAGGGAGAAGCGTAACCCATTGGTGATCATGGCGATCTCTCCATCTACGCCTCTTGTGAGGTACTCTCTTACTTGACCTTCGCCCTGGTGGTGCGGAGTAGCGACCAAGCATAGTGGTCATCTCTTCACCATGGAGATATGGAGTATGCGGTAGTAGATGATACCTTTGCAGATGATAGTGGAACCTACTAGAATGTCACCCTTTCTTGATTGAGTGTGTCTCTTCTAGTGAGTATAGGCCTCATAGGATTGACTCTCTAGCAACAGGCGGGGTCTGGTGCCTCTTAGTGCATGACAGAGATCACATTGATCAAGCAAAATCATTTATTCCTGTTTAGATCGATCATTCTCTCGAGGCGATAGTATCACATTATCTTGTAGAGAAGAAGGAGATTCTGGGGTATGATTGGTCAGATGGGGAGGAGATTAGCTTTGATCCCAATGAAGATGATTTGTTGGGAGACTTAGCAAGGGTCTGTTTGGTAGATACAAGAGGATCCCTCCTTAGGGAGCAGTAGGCTATGGAAGGTGATGAGGTTGATCAAGAGACCAATCAAACACCTCTTCTAAGTATAAAGAAGCATAGATAGGATGGAGAGGTAGCTTGAGGACTTATCAACAATTTTAGTACTTTCGAAACAAGCCCCAGTAGTTCATCCTACTACAACTGACACTAATCAGCCAGAGTTAGTGCATGTCTTAGACTTAGCCAAGACCTTACCTCCCGTTGAGCAAGGTGGCATTAGCATGTATAGGAAGGTAGTGGAAAGTAACTCCATACAAGAAAAAGACATGAGATCCATGGTTTAGCAGCAAGTGAAGGCGTTATTTGGAGAATCATCATTCAAAGGGTAGACCTTAGAAAATTGATGCAATCCAATATCCCAAGGGTTTTTGCCACCTTCTTTCAAAACTTTGATGTAGTAGAAACCTAAAAGACATAGCACACTTCATTATTGCAACACATGGCGTGGCTTTTCTTTCTCTCATTAGTAGCCTAGTAGGGATTTCTTTCGATTAGTATGCTGAATTTCCCAACAGTTCAGTAAAGATATTTGCTAAGTTGGAGTCTTAAGACACATCTAGTGATTAGGTGGACTCTCAACCTAGCCTCAGAGACTTAGAAGAGTTAGCCATAGGAATAGGTCATGCCTTAGGAGTGTTAAGAAAATTTTCCTACCCTTAGCTTGAATCATTCCTCACCTTCCTTCCTTCAAGTCAAACTCCAAATCAATTCAAACTCATGATATTTTTTCATAACTGATTTATATTCTCATTTATATTCACATATATAAGGGAAATATAAATACAAATTAATCAAATCAAATCCAAAAATTAAATCCCAAATTTAAAATCCTTCTTAAGTCCTTAATTTCCCTCCTAAGGATATAACCTAAATCATGTTCAAATCAATTCAAATTCATGTGATTTTCTCATAATTCATTTATATTCACATATATAAATGAAATATAAATATAAATCAATCAAACCAAATTCAAAAAGTCAAGCTTCAAACTCCAAAAATTTCCTAAGTTCTTTAAATTCCCTTTTAATGGACTTAGCCTAGATCATGATCAAATCATTCCAAATTCATGAAATTTTCTCATGACCCATTTATATTCTCATTTATATTCACATATATAAATGAAATATAAATTAAAGCAATCAAAACCACTTCCAAAAATCAAACTCAAATCCACTAAAAATCCAACCTAAACCTTTCATGTCAAAATATTGAACTTAGCCACAACAACTTCAAATCAAGCCAAACTCTTGATTTTCCATCATGATTCAATCAACCCTATAATCATGAATCCAAATATAAATACAAAATTCAATCACCAAATCAAAACTCAATTCAAAAATCAAACCCCAAATCCTTTCATGCTCTTCCCTTGAATATGATATTGTCAAATGAATCAAAACCCATTTTACTTCAAACAACTTGCAAATGGATTTATTTTTCTATCATAAGTCCATATACAAGTTCAACCAAACTCAAATCAAGCTTTGACCAAGCCATTTGACCCACTTAGGCTCACTTGACCTAAAGTGACCGAAAGTATCCTTATGAGCCAAATTCTAATACTAACCAAATTGAATTGAATCAAACTCATTTATGCCTCTCATCATGATTAACCATTATCATAGGATGATCAATCAACCAAATTGGGTCAAACAAATCAAACCTAAGGGTTGACCAAGTCAACACTTAGGCAAAATGAAACCTAACATAGCCAAAGTCCACCATAGGCCAAATTGATTGAAACCATTGATCTAAGTTCATTCATGAACTATGTTTGAACTTGACCAAGTCAACATTTGAGCTAATCCTAGCCCAATTGGCCACTTGACCCAAGTTGACCCAACTTAACCTAAAAAGTCAAAATGTGTCAAAACTTGATCTAAGCCAAATTGATTGAAACCATGGGTCAAGTTCATTCCAAATCACTTGTTGAACTTGACCAAAGCCTCAATTGGCCAACTAGACCTAACCTAGCCCAATTGACCTTGAACCCAACTTTAAAGGGTCATGTTGAGCAAATTCAAACTTAACCAAAATTGATTAGAAACAAAGATACCAATCCACTTCATATGACTAACCAAACTAAAACCTACCCATAACCTAGCTCAAATAGGTCAAATGGATCAAATTGGTCAACTTGACCCATTTGACCTAAATGAAGTCATATGAGATAAACTCAAAACTAAACCAAATTGAATCAAACCAAAGCCACCAAAACATTTCAAATGCTCATATGAACTTGACCCAACCCTTGGTTTGACCTAATTTGACCAAGTGGTCAACTTGACCTAAGTTGACCCATTTTGACCTAAATGGGTCAACATGAGCCAAACCATATCAAATGAACTCCAAATCCAATGAAACTTAGCCAATCCTATTTCTCAACATACCCAACACATCCAAATTCAAAAATCAGCCAAATGAGCATTCTACCCCTAGGCCATAAAATAAATTTTGGTCAAATTCATGGGGAATTTGGCCAAGCTTTCTTCATATCAACTTGATACCTTCATAATAGGTCAAGTAGACCCTATGGAGGGTGGTGCACCCAACCCAATGGGTGTGGGTCAGCTCAAATGGACCCAAGGCCAAAATTGACCACATAGCTCAAATTGGCCATGCGGGAAACCTCTCTCCACCTAATTTGAACCCCATGGGAGGTTTCCAATCCACTACTTAGCTCAAACATACCATGTGCCAACATCTAACAACTAAAATAGAACTTTCCATATTGGAAATTGGATCAAAATGACAAATATAGCTTCAGCCATTCGATTGCCATAGGGGGAGATATACTCCCCGTAATTCAATTCAATTCACACAAGCTCATTATCAATTGAGTAAGGGAGAGTGTTTGGAGCCATCATAGAGTGATCCCAAGCTCTGCTCGCCATTTCTCATTCCTTTTGAACAATGAAAATAGGGAGGAAAATCAAATTCAAACTTCCTCTTCACTCAAACTGCAATTCCCTTTGCACACTCCAGAGGGGAAGTCAGTGCACCCAAGTCTTCACATGAGCTCCAAAGGCAAGAGGAGAGCTAGTTCGATCAAGGCCATAAGCAAAAGCAAGGGGAGTTGGTCCATAGAGAAATCTACTCAACCTAAGGAGCTAATTCTTTCACCAAAACTTCGTCTAAACCAAACGAAGCTCCTCCAAGAGAATCAAACACCGATGATCACCTCTGGTGAGGTATGGCATTTTTTGATCACTAGACTTAAGGTGTATTGGTCCTTTGTGAAAGAAAGTGTAATGGAATAAAGTTTTAACCATTGGATGTGATCTTTATGCTGGTGTGTGTGTAAATTTTCAATCGCTCCTCGAGCTTCGATCAGGCTTAGATCATGGGCGGTCTATGATTCCTTTGCGGGGATAGATCTCGGCCGTCCATCCACATTTTGGATGGACGGCGAGATCAAACATGCCTATTTAATCCTTTTGGAAAGATGGCTTTAATCTCAGCCATCCGATCCTTGATCAAATGGCTGAGGCTAAACCACATACCACCGCCGTCATGCATGGTGATGGAACGTTTAAGTGGTTGTTCCCTGTTCGACTCATGGAAAGTGCACTAACCACTGCATCCGCATGTCATGTTGTGCATTAAGTGATTTAATTAAGTATTAATTAATTCTAATTAATCCTCTAAGCTTTAAAAATTCATATCTCCCTAAATAAAAAAAAATATTAGGTAAATTGCCACTAAAAGATAATTCCATCTAAAATATTCTAAAATTGGTTTTAATGGATTTTTAATTGTATCTTTCTTTGATTTTGCCTTTTAATATAAATCTTAATTTTCTAATTACTCCTTAATTAATTATGTGATTAATCTCAAAATTCTTGGGTATGTTCTGGGGGATGACTTCCGCCTTCCCTAATTTTATTGGAATTTATTGATGGATTAATTAGGGGAATTGCAAATTCATTTCTAAATACCCCCTTTATGTAATTAAGGATAATTAAGGGTTTGATTAGTGTTTTAATTCCTTATTGAAGTTGAAGGTTTGATCAGTGAATAGGGGGAGAATAATTTTGGGGTATTTCCCCAAGATATTCCCTAAACCCCTTTTCTTTCTTAATCCTCTTTATTAAGGTTAATTCACTAATTATCCTCTTAATTAATTTCTTAAAATTCTAAAACTTTCCATAACTTAATTAATCTACTTTTAGATGCTTAGGTGTTCAAGAGCCTAAGTTCAATTAAAATCAAAACTCAACTCATATGTGTGAGGGGTGTTTTGAAATTACTTAAGTTAAACCCCTTGCCTAATTAATCCTTAATCATGAGCCAAATTGAATTAGACCCTTTTTTTTCCTAGGCGCATTGCAAATTTAATTTTCTTATGAGATTTTATGTCATCTCATTGGCGCATAATTATTTGGTTAACTATGCTAAGGTGGTATAAGTAAGGGTTAATTAACATGCTTAATTCATACCTTAACCTAATCAAAATCTAAAATAAATCTAATCATCTAAAAATTAAACAAACATATCAAACACATGTAGGAATGGGTTAGGAACAACAAACTCAACTCACATTTTCAAAATTAAATCAAATTCAAAACCCAGCAGAAATCATACTAAATAAAGTTTGATTTACTTTAAGCGTTCTTATTTCATAAAATTATCTTTTGGATTTAATTAAAGTGAATGTGTTTACATGCTTTCATTACTTTAGTTCTTTCTCCAACATGTTAAATATGTATGTCATGTGGTTTCATGCATCCATGCTTTTCAAAAATCAAATTTAAAATGAAAATGTTTACTTTATGTCAAATCTACATGTGTTGGCTAAAGTAAAAAAATATGAGTGGCTATTAGCACTATTAAATTCAAATTATTTTCAAAATATATGAATCAATTATCAAAACTAAAAGCGTGTTACTTATATTTTAATTATAAGTTTGCATGTGAGTAAAATATAAGGTTGTGTTTAGTGTAGGTTTTCCTTCTCTTTTAGTATAGTTTTGAATCGAATTTAGCAAGGTGTATGATTCATTTGAAAAGAACCTAACACTTGCCTAATTCCATATCCTATTCATTTCTATACTATCACTTAAGAAGGATACTTATGCTTGCACATACAAATTGCATAAACAAAATCAATCAACTTATACCAGCTTTTGCATTCTTTCTTTCTGATTCATTTTTTTTGTACACATGTTTGTATTTAAGGAAAGTGGTATATTAGTCTGGACAACCACGAGGTTCAAGGCTTTAAGTAGCCCTAAGTAGGTCTTGTAAAACCTCTGGTTAACAATGGCATTGTACTCACTTATGCCTTTCTTAGTTTCATGTGTGCGTATGAAAATTGGATAAGAAATTGCTTTTCTACTTAATGCAAATGATGCATCATAATCTTCCAAATTTTCTTAAATGAATTACTTAGCATGCATCATAAATTATGTTAAACATTCTCATTTGTGTGTATAAATATGCTTATGACTCATTCATATGCATGTTATACATGTTGGGAAAGAAATGAAGTGATGTATATTTTGTGAATTTGGTTCATTTTATTTAATCTTAAAATGCCTTTCTTTTGAATGGGTTTGTTTAGAGTTCATCTAAACTTAGGATTAATTAAAACACTAATTAAAATATTCACTAAAACTAAAATGTGAATCCACTTTAGAAATTACTTAGGCTAGCGAAAGAAAGAGAAGTTCTCTTCTCTTTCCCTCTCTTTATAATTTAGTAATTAATTGTAGGATTCACTTGAACCTAATCAAAACATGAAATAAATAAATCAACCCAAATTAACTAAATCACTTAGATGAAATCCTCTTCTAAGCTGAACATGCTTAACACTTAGAAAATTTTAACTTAAAGCCATAGCTAGGCATACCACACAAATCTCCAAAGCACACATTAGGCTAAGTCACCACTTCAAGCTTTAGGTTAAGGTGGTGCATGATTTGATGCTTGCTTTTATTTTGTGATATATGTTTTAGATTGGATATTTGGATGTGTGTGTGTAGAATGAATGGCAGGGCAATCTTAGTCTAATAATTATCTTTTGTAGGGGATTATGCTTAAGGGGCGTTGTAATAAAAATATATATAAATGCTTTTGTTGTACAGGTGCTTATACCCCTAAGCATAATCCAATAGGCTAGGTGGACTTAGTCACCCATGTGTGAGGTGATAAGTCCAATATACATGCTTGGGATTTGTGTAGTTTGTTTAGCTAACCTTTATTTTATAGGTGTTAGCTAGATTTACTTTTCCTTTTCATGTAAATTTTGCAATTAGGATTTTGGAATGATTGTTATGGGGATTAGGATGAGCATTGGTCATAAGATCTCATCTTATGCACCATGTGAAACCTTTAGCATCCACCTTCCAACCATCCAAAAGAAGGAACCAAAGAAGAAAGAAGAAGAAGAAGAATGAAGAAATGAAGCTTGAAGACCCCATAATGAATTCTTGCTTAATTGTATTTAATTCATTTTGTAATCCGGGTTGTATAAGGCTTCACTATCTAATTTATTTTTTAGGTTTTGTGCGGTGGTACCACACAATGGCCTCTTATTCTTTTTTATTAGTTTTATAAATTGATTGATGATTTGTTTAGCTTTTGCATTAAGTGGCATCCTTTTCCTAGTTTCTTCCTTGCTTTAGGTATAACCTGGATGTGGATTAGGCTCTTAGAAAAAAATAAATATTTTACCAAACTTAACAACTCAAAACTAAAAATAAGAAACTCTTAACCTCACCTAAAGCTTAGGTTAAAATCAAGATAAAAGAATTAGCAACCCCTTACTTGGATGAGTACTTCTTTTATAATGTCATTCACAAATGCATATTATTTTCACTCTTGATTGGAGTGCTTCCACCTTTGACAGAGAAACTTCGCTTGACCTTTGAGAGAAATGGTGGAAACACACCTCCTCTCTTCTCGCTGATTTTGGCCAATAATCTCATTTCTCATGCATTAGGCATATGAATCCTATTAGCTTGAGTCAAAATAATTGTCCAAAAATAAAATAAAATGAAATATAAATTGCATTAGATTTAGTCATGAAGTATGCCCTTACATGATCTAGTCTCTTTAGGAGTGAGTTTAAGGGCTTAGTCTATTTCTAAATAAATAATGCCTATATCTTGCATAAAGCATAAGACTTGCCTACATATTTAAAATCATAGAGGAGTTAGTTGGCGGCCACCCCTGTGGTTGTAAGTCCAAATAGTCGATGTTTGTCCTCTCTCCAAAAAACTAAATACCCATTTTTGCCTTAGATTTAAGTCATTTCTCCGCCAAAGCTCCCTAAATTTAGGTTAAGTTTGCTTTCTTTGTGAGCCATAAGCATAAATCTTCACCTTTAGGCATTTTCTTAATCTTGTGTTATGGATACATATGTCCTAAATTTCTAATGAAAAATGCAACTCAAACAAATTAAATCAATTTCCAAAATGTAAAGCCCAACCATAGGATAGTTTGAGATGTTTGATAGGTTTTCTAGAATTGTGGGCACCTCCTACTTATCTTCCTTTTGGCTACAATAATAACTCCCTCTCTTTGATCTGTTTGATCTTCAAAAATGAATTAATCGATTGATAGTTCTTTCCTATTGAATTCTTTGAAGACAATGATCATTTATCTTAATTGAGAGTATTCCTAAAGGATCTGGTCCCTTAGGATGTAATTAACTATGGGGACTTGCCCCTATAGGGAACTTAATGAACCCGATTTAAAATAAACCCTACTTTACTTTTTCATGTAAAGTGGGAGAAGAATTTCTAGAACATATGTAGACTCATTATCCTTAGGAGTCCTTATTGAGGTAATTAGGTTCATTAAATAGTAGTGACTTCTATCTCCTGAGATAGTA
The DNA here is from genome assembly GCA_021442155.1 of Cymbidium sinense. NCBI lineage: Eukaryota > Viridiplantae > Streptophyta > Magnoliopsida > Asparagales > Orchidaceae > Cymbidium > Cymbidium sinense. The sequence goes on along the minus strand of CM038226.1, from coordinate 24,005,374 downwards.
CACTATTCCTTGATGATGAACTCGATCACCTGAATAAGCTCATCTGTGGATCTGCGTGGCATCCCAAAAAGATGAATTTTTATATTCTTATTTTCACTTCATAGATTAAAGACCATAGAAAATTTTTACCCAGATCGTAGAGATCGTTGTAGCACAAAAACTCCCAGGTGAGTCCCTTATTGATTATTTTCTCCGATGGCATAACCCAAGTATGAAATGCGAGCTGCACCTATCTGAGTAGCATGCCATTGAGATTATTCTAAAGAATATCCATGGCCCGATTGCCTTCATGCTTAAGGCTTCACTATCAAAATATTTGAGAAGCTAATCAATAATGTGGCTAGTCTACAAGGAGAGGCCAAATAGTTACCTTTTCAAGATAATTTACTAAAGCAAAGTCACAGAAGGTCTATGAGAAGAAATTGGGAGCAGTGATCGCAGTAGATAAGGGGAAGGAACCAGTCTAGAGATTAGTCTAAGAGACCACTACCTCAACAGCCTTCACTTAAGCCTCCTTTACCACCACCGAGGAAACCCTACCCTCCACAAGAGCCTCCACCAAAGACCGCCGCTCCTCACATACCATAAGCAAGAATAACACACATACTTCATAAGTATTTATGGTCCACCTACTTGATATAAAACCTTATTCATTTAAGAGGAGGTAATGTGAAGATCTTAAGAATCTCTTAAAGAAGCTGATTTTAGCTACTGAATTTAGAGACTGAGGAGTAGGCAAAAGTCATGATCCTAACTTTTGCCCCTACCACCATATGTTAGGCAATGTTTTGGAGGATTGATTCACATTTAAGGACTGACTTGAACATGACTTCAAGATCGATGATATAGTTATCTCAAATGAATACCAGGGAACAACCATCGCCCATTAGGTAATCCTTGGGGATACATGTGATCCTTCTAAAACCAAAGAAGGTTGAGATATTTCTTTATCCAAAATCTCTAAGAAGATAGCCCAGAAGATCAAGAAGCTTTCCTTATAGGTGCCTGAGTCAACTCAAACCTCCAATATCAAGGAAGGTTTATAAGTGCCAAACTAGGAAAGGGGAGCTCAAGTAGAGTATGTGTCACCGGGATAGCCCAAGTAATAACCAATGAGTCAGCCTCCAACTTCATAGCTTCCACACCGGTGACTTCCTCCAATTCAGCTAGTTCTTCTTCTTCTACTAGTAGAACTCTTGAATCAGTGGATAAGGGCATCAAATCCCTTACCCCACTCACTTTACTTGATTTCTACTTTGTACCTCCAAATAAATCTAAGAAATTAAAGAATAAAGCTAGCTTGAATTACATCTATGTCACTTCTCATGGGTTGTATACTTATATTTTTAATTATAACTCTTCAAGTCAAAATAATTATAATAATTCTAATCTTCCTCTTTCTGATTCAAAGTTGGACTTTCCTACTTTGAATACTATGGGTTCACCTCTTGAGATAGACTTGAAATCATCCAATTCTGAGGGTCCCATAGGAGAAGTTGGAGTGAGTGTAGAACCTTCCATTACCCTGCCACAAGAGATCACCGAAGTCAACCTCCGTAGGGGCAAGGTTCTACCTCCTAGGGCACACCTCAAGATAGAGGGAAATAAGTAATTGGTACAAAGGATCGAGAAACCCCTACACAAGATGCTCCTCCCTTTGATATGCTTGTGGAGGATCAGCCCAAGATGGATTATAATGTCCTCTCTCATCTATAAAAGTTGTCATCTAAGCTAAGCATATACGATGCACTTGTCTTGTCCAAAGAGATGAGGGAATCACTAATCAAGGCTCTCATTGATCCTGAGATATGCTTAGCTCAGCTAATCACTATAAGTGAAGAGGCACATTATACAAAAGAAGCTTAGGGGATCACCTTCACAGATGAAGACCTTCTTCTAGGGGACTTGGAGCACAACCGTCTCTTCTACATCACAGCTGACATGGATAGGTTTAGATTTGCCAAAGTTCTTGTTGATCCAGGTGCATCAGTGAAGATTATGAGTCTAAATACCCTTGCCTATTTGAGGATCTACATCTCCACACTTTGAGGAGATTGGATGATGTTAAGAGGATTCAATGAACAAGGTGAGCAGACTTTAGGTTATATAGTTTTACCTTTGGAGATAGGTGACTGGAAGATTGAAGCCAAGTTTTATATCATTAGTTCAAATACTTCATTCACTGCTTTATTCAATAAGCCTTAGATACATCAAAATAAGATAATTCCATCCTCCCTCCATTAGTGCATCAAGTTCAAAAAAGATGGGATTGAATACCATGTCAATGGAGATGAAAAGCCATTTTCAGTTAGAGAGGTTGAGATTTATGAGGATGCGACCTACTATCTTCCTCAAAACACCCATTCTCATGAACTTGGATAAAATTCAAACTCAAAATCAAAAGAAAAAGAAAATGAAGAAAAAGGAAAGATAAAAGAAAAAGAAAAGAAAAATAAAAATCCAAGTGAACAAGAAAGGGGAATTGAAGAAGAAATAGATCCGCGTATCACATTCCACCCACAGTTCATTCCATCATATGGACATGTGGGTAGGATGACTCAACCTCCATGAGGTAGAGGCAGAGAAAGAGTTCAGGTGGAAGACCCCTAGTTGGCCATCACCAAGAGGTCATTTCACATGAGTACCCTTACTATTCACATAGACTTGGAATCTAGCTCAAAGGATGAGTCTAATGTGATTAGTATACCAGCCAACCCCTCTCAACATGTTCCATTGGAGGTGACTTTCAATCTAGATGGTGATGAAGATCGAGCCTCTAGACAAAGCAAAGTATTCGAATTAGGTTTATGTGAGACTATTAGGCAGCAGCTGGGAACCTTAGATCTAACCTCACTTTCATCTCAAAAAATTAAAGGTTTAGTAGTTATGAATACCCTAAGTCTTCGAGTGATATGAAGCCAAAGAAATTCTTTTTGGGATCATCATCCTCAAGTGTTGAAGTTGATGTAGAACTTGAGGAAGATTCATTTAAAGAATTAATGAAATTACCATTTAACTTTTACTTGCCTTGTATTTATAATCTTATACAAAAAGGCTTAATTCCTCATACATGGTCCAAGCACAGGTTAGAGTACTTTAAAAAGCTATGGAACAATACATACAGGGAAGCACAATAGAGCGTGACTAGATTTGATAATGGGTCTAGTCGATGATGATGATTACTAGTTTACCAATCATTTGAATCGATAGGTTCTTTTCACACCCCAACTCTTATGAGAATGTGTTTAGACCATGATCTCCAAATCAAAGTGGCACCGCCAGAATTTGAGAAGGTGATTCATTCAATAATTGACAAGCTTAAAAAAATCAACCTTGGGATAGAAGAAAATCCATGCTTGACGTACATCAATTTATTGCTGAATGAAGAAGAAACCAATAACTTAGTTAGGCTATTGACTGAGTTTAAAGACTACATCATATGGAGTTATGAAGAGATGCCCAGATTATCTCTTGATGTAGCAGTCCATAAGCTAGCAATAGATCCTAATGCTACCCCTATTAATCAAGTTCCTAAATGCATGCGATTAGAAATTATACAAGTCATTTTTGAAGTCAAGAAATTGATCGATGCTGGTTTTATCAGGAAAGAAAAATATCCTTTCTGGTCAGCCAATGTCATACCGATTAAGAAGAAGAATGGCCAAATTTGTATATGCATCGATTTTAGGGACTTAAATGAGGCATGTCCTAAGGATGAGTTTCCTCTTCCTATACTAGAGTTAATGGTGGACACCTCATCTCATGTGGTTCTCTTCATGGATGATCATAATAACCAAATCAAGATGTCTCCTGAAGATGAAAGAAACATTACTTTCTGAACCCCGATCAAATCTTCTATTATAGGTCATTTTCCTTAAAATCGGTGCTACATACCAATGGGCCACTCAGATCTCAATGAACTCATCCATCATTAAGTTGAGTGCTATGTTGATGATCTAGTAGTCAAGAGCAGAAAAAGAAGACTCTTTGACTTGAGAGTATTTTCAAATGAAAGATAATATAACCTCAAAATGAATCCTCAAGTGCATTCAGTAGCTTCAGGAAATTCCTTGGGTTTGTTGTCCAACATTAGGAATAGAAATAGATCTAGAAAAGATCAAAGCTATCTTAAAATGCCACCTCTAAGAGTTTAACTCTCAAATCTTTCCAAGGATGGCATATCTAAGATGTTTTATCTCCAACCTATCGGGAGATGCAAGCCATTTTAGCACTTGTCAAAAGGATGCCAAGTTCAGGATGACAAGTGTCGATACCTTTGAAGACATCAAGCAAGATTTGGTGAAGTCGCCTCTAGCAGCTATCCCGTGTGCTTATCATCTACATTGCTATATTGGATGACTCTCTCGACGCTTTGTTGGCCTAAGACAACGATGAAGGGAAGGACAACTCTCTCTACTACCTCAACCATCATTTGATTCATATCGAAGCAAACTATCCACCTATTGAGAAACATTACTAGATTTAATCTTTGCTTCTCAAAAGTTACGACATTATATGCTTTCTCATAAGATGAACTTGATCTCTAGAACAAATCCACTATAGTACCTTATGACACGGCCAACACTATCTGGATGTTTGGCATGGTGGTTCATGATTCTCTCATAGTTTGATATCATATTCATTCCTCCGCTGTAAAAAGGATGCACAGCAATTTCTTAGCAGCACACCCACTTCTTGTTGATTCTCCGCTTAGTGACGATCTCCCCGATGAACAAATCATGAACTTAGGGGAGGCCAGCAACCACCGATGGGAGATGTATTCTGATGGCACAGCTTATTTTCATAAAGGGGAAGCACCACAATCTACTCTTCCAGGAAAGGTAGGGGTAGGAATAGTTCTCATAACTTCAAACTCCGATGTGATGAGATTTTTATACTACCTTTCCAACCCTTGCACCAACAATGAAGCTGAGTATGAGGCTTTGATTGTTGGTCTGGAGCTAGCCATCAGTATTAGTGTCAAGAGCATCAACATCTTGGGGGATTCTCAGTTGGCCTTCAATCAGATTGTCGGGTCCTATAAGGTTCTCAAACCCAAGCTTCGTCATTACCATGAGTATACCATGAAGTTGTCAGCCCAAATTCTTGAAGTCACCATCTACAAGGTTCCCCGAGCAGAGAACACAGTAGCAGATGCTTTGGCCAAACTTGCCAAAGAATTGGCATGTTTGAAAGATGAGTCCATTTCAATAAAGATCCAAAATAGACAAGTCTTATCCCTTATTAATGATGAACTCATCGAGAGACTTTCTATTCAAGAGGAGGTTGTCGTTGCTTATAAGGACAAGGAGCTAGATTGGAGGCAACTGTTCATAGATTACTTGAACACTGATAAACTACCTCAAGAAAAGTCAGAAGCCCATTTGGTGAAACAGAGAGCTCTCTCCTATGCTCTCATTGATGGGACCTTATATCGACGATCCTTTGACCAAATGTGGTTACACTCTTTAGACAAACATGAAGCCTATGGTATTGTAACTAAGGTACATTTAAGTCTATGTGGAGCACATCAATCCGGTCTGAAGATGAAGACAAAGATCAAGAGACTAGGATAATATTGGCCGTCGATGATTACTGACTGCATGGATGTAGCTAAGAGATGCCATCAATGTCAGGTACACGGTGAGGTCCTCCACCAACTACCCAACATTCTACACCCTACATTGGCCTCATGGCCATTTGAGTGTTGGGGTATCAACATTGTGGGTCCAATCGATCCTCCTTCTTCCAAGTGGCATCGATTCATCTTAGCTACCACCGACTACTTTTCCAAGTGGGCAGAGGCAATCCTACTCAGATAGGTCATAGCTTAGCATGTGCTTCAGTTTTTTAGGAACCATATTATATATAAGTTTGGGGTACCTCGATGAATTATATCTGATAATGGTATTGCATTCAAAAGCACCAAGATCAAGCCTTCACCAAAGACATAGATTGGAGATACTCCACCATTACTACCCAACAAATGGCTTAGATAAGCATTCAATAAAACTCTCATTTATATACTAAAGAAGACTCTTGATGACAAGTGGAAAGAAATGAGAATGAAGCCTTGTGGGTTTACCACACATATACCAACTCACTCTACCCATTTTTCTTAGTGTATGGGTCCTCGTTTCTACCTTTAGAGTTCAACTCTTCACTAAGGATAGCAATGGGTAGCAAAATCACTACAGAGTAGAATGCAAAGTTGTAGTTAGAAAAGATAGAAGGTTTGGAGGAAAGTTGCATACGGGCTTGCCAGAACCTCGAGTTATAAAAGGCTAAAATGATTCAAGCTCACAACAAGCTAGTCCACCCTAGGTCTTTTTGAGTAGAAGAACTTGTGTTAGTCCTAAGGAGACCAATTATTATCCATCAAAATATGGGAGGCAAGTTTGAACCACTTGGGAAGGCCCCTATGTCATAAAGAAGGCCTACTAAGGAGGATCTTATCAATTTATTGATTGTAAAGGGGAACACCCGATGCTTCCAATTAATGGGATCTATCTAAGAAAATATTACCCATAAAAAAATCATGTTTGAAAATAATTATTAATAAAAATAATATAATCAGATTCCATTCATCAAATCTTCTCTTCTTTTGAAGCATTATTTCCTTTTCTTGCAAATCTGCAGTGATGCATTTAAGGTAGGTGTAAGAGTCCCCAGTAGAATCCTATCCCTCTTTCACAACACAAATACAATCTCTCAATGCTATTAGAATAGGTGTAAGATAACCCGAAAGGAATCTTATTTTGATTAGCACGACTAAGTTAGAAGTAAGAGAATCCAAGTAGCATCCTTTCTTAGTGGGAATCTTGTTTGCCATCCGTGGCACCATTTCATCTGAATACCCTAGCATGTTTAGTGTAAGATAACCCAAGAGACATCCTATTCCTTTTAATACATGCACTATAATAAACATAAATCTTTTATCTTGAGCTGTTGTGATGTGGGAGCAAGCCGATTATGACACTCACTCATTAGTTTCTCTAGGTCGGGTCTACATGCTACCTTGCTAGTATGTCACCCCAGTGATCCTTTGTATGGATGATGTGAGTCCCCACGCTTTCTGCCCAACTTGACCATTACAAACTAATGAGCACCTTGTTAGTATGGTAGTCTTCACTACCTAGCCAGTAAGCTACCTCACATTGATTTTATTTAAGAAGATGTGAGTCCCCATGCTTTCTTCTTGAACTAATCATCATGATCTAACTAGGTCGAGTATATTTGAGGTTTATGGTAAGTCCCCCAGAGGCTCCTTTCCTCTTAACTATATTTGAGTTGATATAAGTCCCCCAATGGCATTCACTCAGTAATCGCCCTAGGTCGGATAGCACTTGTCGAGCCAAAGATAGACTATCCTAGCAATCAGTTCTACTGTATGAGGACATGAGTCCCCGAGCTTTCTTCCTAGGCTGATTATTGCAAACTGATGGGCACCTTAGGTTGGTTGATGTTTGCCATGCTCACATCGACTCATCTGGTGGATACACCACTCTTGGCAGATATGAGTCCCCGCACTTTCTCCTTGAGTTGGCCATTGAATACCTATGATATACATGACTAGCCATGTCATCTTCTTTAGGGTTTTGGATTAAGCCCTTAGAGGCCACTTCCCTTGCAGGCACTCTATTTAGATCACATCCTTTACGACCCCATTTAGATACTACTCAAGTTACTTTTGGATTGGACAGTCTCTCTTTCCTAGTAACCACCCCTATGGTTGGAGAATTTATTCAACAGATGCACTGATTCTCCTTAGTTCAGTAAATTTGAGATAGGTCTGGACTGATATAAGCTCCTTCTCAGTTTGATCCTAGTAAACTAATAGGGTCTATGATAAACAAACTAACCCAAACAAATAAATTATTTTGCTTGTAGATTAGGAATTCAAGTCCCCAAAGTTTCCCTTTTCCCAAGTAGGCATCCCATCTTTTGGGCAATGTCAGCAGAACTCCCTATAAGAATTGTCTGACTACCTGAGTTGAGATAAGTCCCCGGGTCGGCACTCACTCCATAGTCACCATTAGGTTGGGTTCAATCTATATTACTCCAGGAGTCATTCCTCTTTGAAAGATGTAAGATTATGATGCATTCTTTCTAGCATGACTATCGCAAACCGATGGGCAGCCCTAGGTCGAATTTGATTTGCTGCCCAAAGTAACCAATCACCCTAGTGATCTTTTGTAGTGGAAGATGTGAGTCCCCAAGCTTTCATCCCTTCAATTGATCATTGCAAACCAAAAGGCACTCCCTTAGTTGGATAGTTCTCCCATCGGCCGGGAAGCTACTCCCTTTGGTTCAGTAAATTTGAGGAAGGTCTAGGCTGATATAAGTTCCTTCTCAGTGTGATCCATTACAAATAAACAGAATCCATTAAAACAAAAAATCTAAAAAAATGAAATTAATCTTGACTATCCTTGAGCTGATCTAAGTCCCCCAGTGGCATTCACTCAATAGTCTCTAGGGTTCACTCTATTGCCTTGCTAATATATTACCCCAACAACTGGTCTCTACTTTGGAGGATGTAAGTATACCATGCTTTCTTCCTATTACAGCTGCTGCATACTAAAAGACATCCCTTTGATTGGCTAGTCCAACTATGTGTTTAATAGACTACCCCTTTGGATTGATAACTCTAAGTTAGGTCAGCCTCCACTCCTCTACCAAGCACATCAAACCAGTGGGTCCATCTCAAAATCCAAATCTAAAAATTGAAACAAATTTATCCCTCTTCCTCAATGGAAATTTCTTCTCAGCGATACTTAAATCAAATCAAACCTCTCATCCCCTTGTGGATGACTTGAACTTACTTCCTTAGTGGAAGGTTCATACTCTATCCCTAGTGGATCCCTCCTTTATTTTCTTATGTCTTTGAAATATAAGTAGAGCCACATTGCACTAAGTTTTGGATTCCTTCTACACCTTGGGATAGATTATCTCTAGTGCTTGTGATCTTGGTGTTGTTGATCATCATCAACAATACGCGGTGTTCCTTGTCACACCACACCTATTGGGGCCTTTGTTGACCTCATTTTAGAATGAGCTCTCAACCCCTCCATCTTAGACATAGACTCTTAGATAATAGTTCCTTAGTCTTAAGACACATCTAGTGATTAGGTGGACTCAACCCAGCCCTAGACTTAGAAGAGTTAGCCATAATAGGTCATGCCTTAGGGGTGTTAGAAAAATTTGCATACCCTTAGCTTGAACCACTCCTTACCTTCCTTCCTTCAAGCCAAACTCCAAATCAATCTTATTTGATTTTTTCTAAACTCAAATCAATGCCACATGATTGAAATCCATGATTAAAACCTATGAATGAAATTTTAAATTTCAAAATTTTCTAAGTCCTTTAAATTTCATCTTAATGACTTAGCCTAAATCATGTTCAAATCAATTCAAATTCATGAAATTTTCTCATAACCCATTTATATTCTCATTCATATTCACATATATAAATGAAATATAAATATAAATCAATCAAAATAAATCTAAAACTCCAAAATTTTCCAAGTCTTTAATTTCCACCATAAGGGCTTAGCCTAAATCATGTTCAAATCAATTCAAACTCATGAGATTTTCTCATAATTCATTTTTATTCTCATTTATATCCACATATACAAATGAAATATAAATTCAAATCAATCAAACTAAACTCAAAACCCAAGTCCAAAACTCTAAATCTTTCCTAAGTCCTTTAAATTTCCTCTTAAGGACTTAGCCTAGGTCATGATCAATTCACTTTAAATTCATCAAATTTTCTCATAATCTATTTATATTATCATTTATATTCAATATATAAATGAAATATAAATTCAAACAACCAAAACCAATTCCAAAAATTAAACTCAAATTCATTCAAAACCTAACCTAAGCTTGTCAAGTCAAAATCTTGAACATAGCCAAATCAATTTCAAATCAAGCCAAATTCTTGATTTTTCCTTCATGATTCAATCAATCCTTCAATCATGAATCCAAATATAAATACAAACTTCAATCACTTAACCAAAACTCAATTCAAAAATAAAGCTAAAATCCATTTCATGTTCACCCTTTGAACTTGAAATTATCAAATGAATCAAAACCCATTTGACTTCAAACCACTTGCAAATGGATTTATATTTCAATCATAAGTCCATATACAAGTTCAATCAAACTCAAATCAAGCTTTGACCAAGCCATTTGATCCATTTAGGCTCACTTGACTCAAAGTGACCTAAAGTACTCTTATGAGTCAAATTATAATCGTAATCAAATTGGATTGAATCAAGCTCACCTATGCCACTCATCATGATCAACAATCATCATGAGATGATCAATTAATCAAATTAGGTCAAACTAAGTCAAACCTATGGGTTGACCAAGTCAACACTTAGCCAAAATGAAATCCAACATAGCCAAAATCCACCATAGGCCAAATAGATTGAAACTATTGATCTAAGTTCATTCATGACTATGTTTGAACTTGACCAAGTCAACATTTGAGCCTAACCTAGCCCAATTGGCCACTTGACCCAAGTTGACCCAAGTTGACCTAAAAAGTCAAAATGTGTCAAAACTTGATCTAAGCCAAATTGATTGAAACCAATGGGTCAAGTTCCAAATCACTTGTTGAACTTGACCAAAGCCTCAATTGGCCAACTAGACCTAGCCCAATTGACCTTGAACCCAACTTGACCTAAAGGGTCATGTTGAGCCAAATTCAAATTTAACCAAAATTGATTGAAATAAAGATACCAATCCACTTTATATGACTAACCATACCTAAATGTACCCTCGACCTAGCTAAAATGGTTCAAATGGGTCAAATTGATCCATTTGACTTAAATGAAGTTATATGAACCAAATTCAAACCTAAATCAATTTGAGTCAAACCAAAGCCACTAAAACATTTCAAATGGTCATATGAACTTGACCAACCCTTCGTTTGACCAAAGTTGACCCATTTTAACCTAAATGGGTCAACATGAGCCAAACTATACCAAATGAACTCCAAATTCAATGAAACTTGGCCAAGCCTATTTTCCCAACATACCCAACATATCCAAATTCAAAAATCAGCCAAATGACCATTTACCCATAGGCCATAGAACACATTTTGGTCAAATCTATGGGGAATTTGGCCAATTCCTTTTCATACCTACTTGATGCTTTCCTAATAGGTCAAGTGAATCCTATGGAGGGTGGTGCACCCAACCCAATGGGTTTAGGTTAGCTTATCTTGACCCAAGAGCCAAATCGAGCACATGGCTTGAAATGGCCACATGTCATTCCTCCTACATTCGATTTAAGCACATGGGGAGTTCATATTCCGACTCCTCTAGCCAAATTGACCATGTGCAAGCCTCTAACAGATCAAACAACCCATTACATGAGGGGAATTGGATCAAAATGTCAAGCCTATGCTCACCGTCCGATTGCCAAATGGAGAGATATTCTCCCCCTAATTCATTTCAATTCACACACACGCTCTGTTGATTGAAGCATAGGAAGCGAGAGGAGCCATTTGAGATCCTTCTCAAGCTTCTTAGAGAGAGTTAGAAATTCCCATTCTCAATTTTTATACAGTAAAAAATAGGCGAGCTCCATAGGATTTCCAATTGAGCAAACACTTGAAACTAATTAAATTCCTTCCTCAAGCTCCATCAGAGGACTAAGTCGAGTGACATACTCTTTCCCAAGCTCCAAAGGCAAGAGGAGTGCTAGTTCAATCAAAGCCATGAGGAATCCAAGGAGGAGTTGGTCCATAGAAAGATCTGCTAACCTAAAGCTTGAAACTTTCAACAGAGCTTCGTCTCAACTAGACGAAGCTTTTCTAAGAGAATTGAGCATCGATGATCACCTTTGATGAGGTATGCCATTTTTTTTAGCTTAATTCCCATGTGTGTTGGTCCTTTGTGAAAGGAATTTTAATTTCATAGAATTTTAGACGTTAGATGTGAACTACATTGCTTTATGGTGGTGTGGGATAAATTTTATCCTAATCTGAGCTCAATCGAGCTTGGATCTTGCCTTAGAACATGGACGACCTCCATGGTTCACAGAGCTTGGTAGAGGTGAATCTCTGGCAGTCCATCCACATATTTTGTATGGGCAACCAAGATTTAAGATGCATAGGACCGCTCTTTATCCTTTTAAAACCATGGATTAAATCCTAGCCATTCCATCCTTGATCAAATGGTGGAGGCAAAGCGCAGCGCTGCCACCGCGGCTACAACGTTTAATTTGCGGCTTTAGGAGTGATGCATGTAAAGTGGCCACTCGTGTCAAGGGATTAGGGAATTAATTAAGGTTTAAATAATTCCTAATTAATTACTTAACCTTCTAAAATTCATATCTCTGTGAGGAAAAATCAAAAAAATATGAGGTAAATTGCCACTGAAAGTTAATTCAACCTAGAATATTCTAAAATTGGTTTTAATAGATTTTGAATAGTGTCTTTCTCTTATTTTGGGTTTTATTAGAAATATCAATTTTTTAATTAATCCCTAATTAATTCACTGATTAATCTCAAACTTCTTGAGTGTATTTTGGGGGATGACTTCTGCCTCCCCTAATTTTCTTGAGATTTATTAGTGCCTTAATTAGAGAAATTGCTAATTCATTTCCTATTTACCTGCTTAATGTAATTAAGGTAAGTTAATGGTTTGATTAGTGCTTTAACCCTTTATTGAAGTTTTTAAGGTTTTCTTCAGTGAGTAGGAGGTTTAGGGAATATTTTTTGGCGCATTTCTCCTAAGCTATTCCTTAAACCCCTTTTCATTCTTAATCCTCTCTTAATTAAGGGCTAATTCATTAATTACTTTTAATTAATTTCTTAAAATTCTAAAACTTTTCAAAACTTAATTAATCTACTTTGGATAGATTCTTAGGTGTTCAAGAGCTTAAGTTCAATTAAGGAAATCAAAACACAACTCATATGTCTGTGGGGTGTTTTGAAATTACTTAAGTTAAACCCCTTAGCTTAATTAATCATTAATCATGAGAAAAATTGCATTAGGCCCCTTTCTTCCTACGTGCATTATAAATTTAAATTCCTTGTGAAATTTTATGTTATCTCATTGGCTCATAATTATTTGATTAACTATGCTAAGGTGGTGTAGCTAAGGGATAATTAACATGTTTAATTCATACCTTAACCTAATCAAAACATAAAATGAATCTAATTATCTAAAAATTTGAAAAAAATGTCAAACACATGTGAGAATGGGTTAGGAACAACAAACTCAACTCACATTTTTAAAATTAAATCAAATTCAAAATAAAAAAATCATATTAAATAAACTTTGATTTACTTTAAGCTTTCTTATTTCATAAGATTATCTTTTGGAATTAATTGAAGTGATTGTGTTTACATGCTTTCATTTCTTTGATTCTTCCCCAACATGCTAAATATGTATGTCATATGGTTTCATGCATCCATGCTTTTCAAAAATCAAATTAAAATTGAAAATGGTTCCTTTATGTCAAATTTTATGTGTTGACTAAAGTAAGAATATGATTGGCTACTATCACTATTAAATCTAAATTATTTTCAAAATATATAAATCAATTATCAAAACTAAAAGTGTGTTACTTATATCTTATTTATAAGTTTGCATGTGAGTAAAATATAAGGATGTGCTTATATAGGGTTTCCTTCTATTCTCTTTTAGTATCATTTTGAATAAGGTTTGGCAAGGTGTATGGTTTATTTGAAAAGAACCTAACACTTGCCTAATTCCATATCCTATTCATTCCTATACTATAACTTAAGAAGGATACCTATGCTTGCACATATAAATTGCATAAACAAAAATAAATCAACCAACACCAACTTTTGCATTCTTTCTTTTCCATTCATTTCTTTTGTACACATGCTTATATTTAAGGAAAGTGGTATATTAGTCTAGAAAACCTTGGGGTTGCGATGCTTTAGGTAGCCCTAAGTAGGTCTTGTACCTTACACCCCTGGTTAACAATGGCGTCATACTCACTTATGCCTTTCATACATTCATATGTGCATGTGAAAGTTGGAAAAGAAACCCCTTTGCTACTTAACAAAAATCATGCATCATAAACTTTCAAATTTTCTTAAATGAATTACTTAACATGCATCATAAAGTGTGTTAATTATTCTCATTTGTATGTATAGATATGCTTAGGACTCATTCATATGCATGTCATACATGTTGGGAAAGAAATGATGTGATGTATATTTTGTGAATTTAGTTCATTTTACTTAATCTTAAAATGCCATTCTTTTAAATAAGTTTATTTAGAGTTCATATAAACCTAGGATTAATTAAAACATTCATTAAATAAAACTAAAATATGAATCCACTTTAGAAATTACTTAGGTTAGGGAAAGAAAGAGAAGTTTTTTCTTTTTCCCTCTCTTTATAACTTAGTAATTAAATGTAGGATTCACTTGAACCTAATCAAAACATAAAATAAAATCAACCTAGAACAACTAAATCACTTAAATGAAACCCTTGTCTAAGTTGAACATTCTTCATACTTAGAAAATTCTAACTTAAAGCCATAACTAAGCATATCATACAAGCCTCTAAAGCATACACATTAGGCTAAGTCACCACTTCTAGCTTTAGGTTAGGGTGGTGCATGGTTTGAATCTTGCTTTTGTTTTGTGATATATGTTTTATTCTAGATGTTAGGGTGAATGTGCATAGAATGAATGGTAGGGCGATCTTAGTTTAACCATTATCTTCTAGAGAGGATTGTGCTTAAGGGGCGCTATAATAAACAAAAATACAAATGCTTTTGCTGTGCAGGTGCTTATACCTCTAAGCATAATCCAATAGGTGGACTTAGTCACCCATGTATGGGGTGATAAGTCCAATATACATGCTTAAGATTTGTATGGTTTGCTTTAGCTAATCTTTATTTTATAGGTGTTAGTTAGATTTCCATTTTTCCCTTTTCATGTAAATTTTGCAATTAGGATATTGGAATGATTGTTATGGGTTTTAAGATAAGCATTAGTCATTAGATCTCATCTTATGCACCATGTGAAGCCTTTGGAGCATCCACCTTCTAACTATCCAAAAGAATAAATCAAAGAAGAAAGAAGAAAAGAAGAAGAAAAAAGAAAAGAAAGAAGAAAGAAGAAAAGAAGAATGAAAAAATGAAGCTTAAAGACCCCCATAACAATGAGTACCTTGCTTAATTGTATTTGATTTATTTGTAATCCAGGTTGTATAATGGTAGAGCTCGGCTACCCAATTTGTTTTCTAGTTTGTTTGTTGTTACTTGACCATAATGGCCTCTTATTCTCTTATGATTAGCTTTAAAAATTGATTGATGATTTGTTTAGCTTTTGCATTAAGTGGCATTTTTTCCTAGTTACTTTGTTGCTTTATGTATGGCCTGGATGTGGATTAGGCTCTTGGGGAAAAATAAATCTTCTACCAAATTTAACAATTCAAAACTAAAAATAAAGAACTCATAGCCTCACCTAAAGCTTAGGTTAAAAATCAAGATAAAAGAATTAGCAACCCCTTAGCTGGATGAGTACTTCTTTTATAACATCATGCACAAATGCATATTATTTTCACTCTTGATTGGAGGGCTTCCACCTTTGCCAGAGAAACTTGGCTTGACCTTTGAGAGCCATGGTGGAAACACACCTCCTCCCTTCTTACTGATTTTGGCCAATAATCTCATTTCGCATGCATTAGGCATATGAATCCTATTAGCCCGAGTTAAAATGATTGTCCAAAAATAAAAATAAAATGAAATCTGAATTGCATTAGATTTAGGTTATTTGAATCTTACCCTTACAGGTTCTAGTCTCTTTAGGAAGTGAGTTTAAGGACTTAGTCTATTTCTAAATAAATAACAATCTAGCTATCTTGCATAAAGCATATGACTTACCTACATGAATTTAAAACTATAGGAGGAGTTAGTTCCACCGCATTTGTAAGTCCAGCAAGTCCAAATGGTTGTTCTCCTCTTGTGGAGGCAAACCAAATACCCATTTTTTACCTTAGATTTAGGTTGTGCTTTTGACCTTCACTAAAGCTCCCTAGATTTAGGTTCTGAGATTGCTTCTCCCTCTATGGGCCATAAGCATAAATCCTCACCTCATAGACATTTCCTTAATCTTGTGTTATGGAATTATAAGCCCTAAATTTCTAATGAAAAATTTAATTCGAATAAATTAAATCAATTTTAAAAATATATAGCCCAACCATAGGATAGTTTGAGATGCTTACTAGGTTTCCTAGCATTGTGAGCATCTCCTACTTATCTTCTTTTGGCTTCAATAATAACTCCCTCTCTTTGATCAATTCTATTTGATCTTCTGAAATAAACTAATCGATTGATAGTCCTACCTATTAAAATCTTTGGAGATAATGATCATTTACCTTAATTGAGAGTATTCTAAGGAACCCCATTTCTTAGGATGTAATTAACTATGGGGGCTTGTCCTGTAGGGAACTTAACGAACATGGTTTAAAATAAATCTTACTTTACTTTTCCATGTAAAGTAGGAGAAGAATCTTTGGTACATATGCATACCCATTATCCTTAGGAGTCCTTGTTGAGGTGATTAGGTCCATTGTAGGGTGGCAATTTTTATCTTTTGAGATAGTACATCTCTCCTCAATGTCATACCCGATCACCCTCAATAAGAACATCTGTTGATCAACGTGGTGTCAAAATGCATAAAAGAAAAAGTAGATGTATATTTCCCTCCTCATTTTATCTCGCATAGAGTGAAGATGGAAGTATATATATCTTATTCTCCCAAAAGGAAATTGATAAAATTTTCACCATAGTGGCTTAGTTAGGGAGGTTAATTAGTGCTTAATTCCCTTATTAACAAGTCTTAAAAGGGTTAGTCTCCATCCTATATGCATTGGTTAAAAGAAATTTGAAATTTCCTTTGGATTTGATATATGTGTTTGTTCTTTTGATTTGATTATATTTAGCACTTTCAATTGCTTAATTACTCTTGATTTAGTGCTAAATATTAATGAATTTCGTTGTTATAACTTTCTTATGCAAAAGAAAACTATTACTTTTCATTTCATGGAATATATTGGTTATGTAGATCCATTTTGCTTTCTTAAGTTTGGTTTGGATTTTCATTTCAATTTAATTTATTTAAATTATTTTGGTTAATCCAAATTAATCATTTGAATAGTTTAATTCAAGTTGATCACTTGGTTAACCTAGATTGATCACTTGAGTTGGTTAACTCAAATTGATCACTTGACTTGAGTCCAAATCATATGTATTGATTCTAACTTGAACCAATTCAAAATAAATTAAAAGGAATTTTAAATTTAATTTAATTTAGATTTTAATCATTTTAAATTAGTGATCAATTGAATTAGAGTTTAATTAATTAATTTTGAAATTTGTTTCAATTAAAATTCAATTTGAATTAATTAGATTTGATTTGAGTTAATCCAAATTGAAAATTTAAGTTGATTCCCTAGGACACTAAGTGTAGTATCCTAAGTACCAAATTAGGAAGTTTCTATTTGAAATTAGAACCTCCTAATTGCTGATTTTAAGTTAATATTAACCTCATTCAAAAATGAGGTCAACAAAGGGCTCCTAATATGTGTGGTGTGACTGACAAGGCATATCACACATATTGGTGTTGATCGAGATGATCAACAATGTTTGAATGATCACAAGCACTAACAGAAATGATCTACTCCTAAACTCGAGGTGCAGAAGGAATCAAGATCTTAGTGCAATGCGACTCTACTTCTGTTAAAAACATAAGAGATCAAAGGAAGAATCCATTAGGATTTGAGTATGTGAACTTTCCAATAGGGGAAAAGGCTCAAGTTATCCATTACGGGATAAGAGGTTATGAAATCTGTTGGAGGAATAAAATTCAGAATCCACTAGGGATGAAAATGTGAACTCTCCACTAGGGGAGCAAGTTCAAGTTGGATTGAATTGGTTCCACTTGGGGAACTGGAAAGATTTGCATCTCACCAAATTACCAACAGCAATACGTACTGAACGTTGATTAGATTTTTTTTTTTTTGTTTAGTTGGACTCCACTGGGGAGGAGGGTTGAGTTTGTTTCAATTTTTTTTGTTAATTTTGAATTTTGAGATGGACCCTATTGGTTTGTGATGGACCATACTGAGTAGGGGACATGTTGGCCTTAATCTACTTTAGATTTATCAATTCGAAGGGGTAGTCTACCAACCACATAGTAGGACTATCAAACCAAAGGGGTTTCCTTTAGGTTTGTAATGGCCCAGTTAGGAAAAATCGCATGGACTTACATCTTCCAAAATAAGGAACCACTAGGGTGATCGATTTCTTGTGTAACAAATCGAACCTGACCTAAGGCTGATTATTGAGTGAATGCCTATGGGGGACTTAAATCAGCTCAAAGATAGTCAAGATTAATTTTATTTTTTAATTGATTTTTGATGGATCCCATCAGTTTGCGATGGACTGCATTGAGTAGGGGCCATATTGGCCTTGGTCTAGCTCAAATTTACTAATCCAAAGGGAGTAGCTTCCCGGTCAAGGGGAGAACTATCCAACCAAAGGGATTTCCTTTCAATGCCCAAGTTAAGAAGAAAGCATTGAGACTCACATCCCAAAAAAGTGACCACTAGGGTGATCAGTTGCTTGTGCAACAAATCAAATCTGACCTGGGGCTGACTATTGAGTGAATGCCTCTAGAGGACTTAAATCAGCTCAAAGATAGTCAACATTAATTTCATTTTTTTTAAATTATTTTTGAGAGATCCCATCGATTTGTGAGGGACTGCACTGAGTAAGGGCCATGTTGGCCTTGGTCTACTTCAGATTTACCAATCCAAAGGGGTAATCTACCAACCACATAATAGGACTATCCAACCAAAGGAATTGCATTTTGGTTTGTAATGGCTAAGTTAAGAAGAAAGCTCAGGGACTCACATCTTCCAAAATAAGAAACCACTGGGGTGATTGGTTGCTTGTGTAATCAAACGAGCCCGACCTATGGTCAACTATTGAGTGAATATCGCTAGGTGACTTTAATCAGCTCAAAGATAGTCAAGTTTAATTTTATTTTTTAGTTATTTTTTGATGGATCTCATTGATTTGATATGGACTGCACTGAGTTGGGGCCATGCTGGCCTTGGTCTAGCTTAGATTTACCAATCCAAAGGGAGTAGCTTCCCAGCCGAAGGGAGAACTATCCAACCAAAGGGGTGCCTTTCGATTTACAATGGTTAATTCAGAGAACAAAGCATGGGGACTCACATCTTTCCTGAATAAAAGACCAATGGGGTGACATATTAGCAAGGTAACATGTCAACCCAACCTATGGTTGCTTGTCAGTTTGTGACAGTCATGCTAGAAGGAATGCGTAGTATACTTACATCTCCCAAAGAGAAATGACTGCAGGGGTATCCTATTTGTGGCAAAATAGATTGAACCCACCTACTCTAGAGAGTGACACTGAGTCTTCGACCGCTCTAAAGATAGGATGTCTGCTTGGGAAAGGGGCCATTGGGGGCTTGAATTCTTAATCCACAAGTGAATTAAATTGTTTGTTTATCGTGAACCCTGTTGGTTTGCGAGATCATACTAAGAAGGAGCTTATATCAGCCTAGGCCTATCTCAAATTTACTGAACCAAGAGAGAATCTACGCATCCGCTGAACAATTTCTCCAACCATAGGGGTGGCAACTAGGAAAGATGGATTGTTCAATCCAAGAGTAACCCGAGTAAGGTCTAAATGGGGTCGTAAAGGACGTGATCCAAGTAGAATGCCCACTAGAGAAATGGGCCACTAAGGGCTTGATCCAAAACCCCAGAGAAGATAATATGCATAGGTATTCAGTGACCAACTCAAGGAGAAAGCGTAGGGACTCACATCTACCAACAATGGTGTATCCACCAAGTGAGTGTATGACATAGCATCAACCAACCTAAGGTTCGTGATTTTGCTTAGCTTAGGAAGAAAGCGCGGGGACTCACGTCCTCCTATAGCAGAACTGATTATTGGGATATTCTATCTTCAGCTTGACAGGTGTTATCCGACCTAGGGCGACTACTATGTGAATGCACTGGGGGACTTATATCAGCTCAAGAGTAGTCAAGAGGAAAGGAGCCACTGGGGGACTTTTCTTAAACCTCAAATATACTCAACCTAGTTAGTACATGATGGTTAGTTCAAGAAGAAAGTGTGGGGACTCACATCTTCTTAAACAAAGTCAATATGTGGTAGCTTATTGGCTGTGTAGTGAAGCCTACCAAACTAACAAGGCACTCATTGGTTTACAATAGTCAAGTCAGGAAGAAAGCTTGGGGACTCACATGCGTCAGATAAATGACCATTTGGGGAGACATACTAGCAAGGTAGCATGTTAGCCTGACCTAGAGTAGCTAATGAGTGAGTGCTATAGGGGGCTTGCTCTCACATCAAAATAGTCTGAGAAAAAATATTTATGTTTATTTTTTGTGTTAAAGGGAATATGACACGGCTTAGGTTCTCTCACACCAACCTTAAACACATTTGGGGAATTGATGAAATGGTGTCATGAATGGCAGCTGGGATTTTCACCAAGAAAGGATGCCGCTTGGGTTCTCTTACACCTAACTTAGTTGTGCTAGTAGAAATAGGATGCCTCTTGGGTTCTCTCACACCTATTCTAGTAGTGCTGGAAAATTGTGTTTGATTGTGTTCATGTTGTGAAAGAGGGATATGATGCCTCTTGGGTTGTCTTGCACCTATCCTAAATATGTCATGGCAAATTCATAAGATAAGCAAACAACGCATCAAAGAAGAGAAGATTTTGATGAGTTGGAATGAAATTTTTGTTCTTTTGATGATAATTATTTTCAAACAAGTTTTTATGGGTAATATTTCTTCAAATACAGCCCATTAATTGGAAGCATCGGGTGTTCCCCTTTATAATCAATAAGTTGATAAGACCCTTCTTGGTAGGCCTTTTCTATGACAAAAGGACGTTACCAAGTGGGTTCAAACTTGTCTCCCATCTTTTGATGGGCAACAATTGGTCTCCTTAGAACTAGGACAAGATCTCCTACTTGAAAAGTTCTAGGGCGGACCAACTTGTTGAGCTTGAATCATTTTGGCCTTGTACAACTCGAGGTTCTGACACACTCGTAGGAGTCTCTCCTCCAAACCTTCAAGCTCTTCTAACCACAACTTCACATTCTGCTCTATAGTGATTTTACTACCCATTATTATCTTTAGTGACAAAAGTTGAACTTCTAATAGTAGAATGACTTTGGATCCATACACTAAGAAGAACAAGGTAGATTGGGTTAGAGTTTTGTATGTGGTGAGGTAGGCCCATTAGGCTTCAACCAACTGCTCATACCACTGTCGCTTGTTATCATCGAGCATCTTCTTTTGTTTATGGATGAGAGTTTTGTTGAATGCTTCTGCTAAGCCATTTGCTCTGGGATAGTAGATGGTGGAGTATCTCTAATCTATACCGTGTCTTCTAGCAAAGCTATTGATCTTGGTGCTTTCGAATGTAGTACCATTATCAGATATAATTCATCGAGGCACCCTGAACCTATACACGATATAGTTTTTAAAAAACTAGAGCACATGCTAAGCTATGACCTCTCTGAGTGGGATTACCTTTGCCCACTTGAAAAAGTAGTCAGTGGCTACTAAGATGAACTGATGACCCTTAGAAGAAGAAGGATCAATAGGACCCACAATGTCGATACCCCAATACTAAAATGTCCATGAGGCCAATGTAGGATGTAGAATGTTGGGTGGTTGATGTAGGACCACACCATATACTTTGACATTAGTAGCATCTCCTAGCTACATCCATGTAGTCTATAATCATCGAAGGCTAGTAGTATCCTAGTATCTCGATCTTTGCTTTTAACTTTGGACCAGATTGATGTACTTCGCATAGACCTGAATGTACCTCGATCATGTTCTTACGGGCTTTATGTTTTTCCAAACATTGTAACCACATTTGATCAAAGGTTTGTTAGTACAAGGTGCCATCCATGAGAGCATATGAGAGAGCTCTCTGTTTCATCTGCTAGGCTTGTGATTTCTCTTGAGGTAGTTTGCTCGGTGTTCAAGTAATCTATGAACGGTTGCCTCCAGTCTAGCTCCTCATCTTTGTTAGCAATAGTAACCACCCCTTCAAGAGATACTCTCTCTATGAGTTCAACATCAATAAGGGATATGACTTGTTTATTTTGGACCCTTATTGGAATGGACTCATTTTCTGAACATGCCAATTCCTTGGCAAGTTTGGCCAAAGCATATGCTACTGCATTCTCTTCTCAAGGAACCTTGTAGATGGTGACTTCAGGGATTTAGGCCAACTGCTTCATGGTGTACTCGTGGTAATGACGAAGCTTAGATTTGAGAACCTTGTAGGACCCGACAATCTTGTTGATGACCAACTAAAAATCCCCATAGATGTTGATGCTCTTGACACATACTGTAATGGCTAACTCCAGACCAGCAATCAAAGCCTCATACTCGACTTTGTTGTTGGTGCAGGGATTGGAGAGATAGTATGAGAATCTCATCACATCACGGTTGAGTTAAGAAAACTATTCTACCTTCCTTTCTTGGAAGAGTAGATTGTGGTGCATCTCCTTTATGAAAGGAAGCTGCACCATCAAAATACATCACCCATCAGCAGTTGTCAACCTCCCATAAGTACATGATTTGTTCATCAGGGAGATTAACACTAAGCAGAGAATTAGCATGAAGTGGGTGTGCTGTTAAGAAATTCGCTAGTGCTTGTCCTTTCATCGTACGGAGGGTACAAATGTAATATCAAACTGTAAGAGAATCATGGACCAATGTGCAAAACGTCTGGATAGCATTGGTCGTGTCATGAGATACTGCAATGGATTGGTTCTAAAAATCAAGTTCACCTTATGATAAAGCATATAGTGCTATAGCTTTTTGGATGCAAAGATTAAAGCTATGCAATGTTTCTCAATAGGTGGGTAGTTTGCTTCAGTAGGAAGCAAATGATGGAAGAGGTAGTAGAGAGTACTCTCTTTCCCTTCATCATTGGTTTGGGCCAACAAAGCCTTGAGGGAGTTATCCAATGCAACAGTGTAAAGGATGAGTGGTCTGCTTGAAATAGGGGCTGCTAGAAATGGCAGCTTCACCAAAAACTACTTATTATCTTCAAAGGCATGCTAGAACTTGTCATCCCACTTGAACTTGACATTCTTTTTGACAAGTGCTAAAAATGGCTTGCATCTTTCTGATAGGTTGTAGATAAAGCATCTCAATTATGCTAACTATTATTAGAAAGATTTGAGTTGAGTTAAACTTTTGGGAGGTGGAATTTCTAAGATAGCTTTGATCTTTTCTGGATCTATTTCTATTCCTCAACAACAAACCTAAGGAATTTCCTTGAAGCTGCTCTAAATGCACACTTCAGGGGATTCATTTTGAGGTTATATTATCTTAACCGTTCAAAAATTACTCTCAAGTCAAAGAGATGGTCATCCTTTTCTTTACTTTTGACTACTAGATCATCAACATATCACTCAACCTGATGATAGATAAGTTCATTGAATATCTGAGTCATGGCCCGTTCATATGTAGCAACAGCATTTTTAAGGTTGAAAGGTATGACCTTATAACAATAGATTCTTATTGGGGTTCAAAAGTAGTATTTTTTTTCATCCTCGAGGGCCATCTTGATTTGGTTGTAGCTAGATGACCCATCTATGAACGAGAAAATTAAATGAGATGAGGAGATTTGCACCATTAATTCTGGTATAGAAAGAGGAAACTTATCCTTAGGACATGCCTTGTTTAAGTCCCTGAAATTGATGTAAATACAAATTTGGCCATTCGTCTTCTTAACTGGATAACGGCTAACTGGGATATTTTCTTCCCTGATGAAACCAGCATCAATCAATTTTTTGACTTCAGAAATGGCTTATTGTTCTATTTCTAATTGCATGCATCTAGGAGCTTGCTTGATAGGGTTAGTGTTAGGATCTATTGCTAGTTTATGGACTGCTACATCAGAAGATAAACTAGGCATTTCTTCATAGCTCCATGCGAAGCAATCCTTAAACTCATTCAATAGTCTAACTAATTCATTAGTTTCTTCTTCATTTAACTAATGTATGTCAGGCGTGGATTTTCTTTCATCCTTAGGTTGATTTCCTTGAGCTTGTCAATTATTGAATAGATCTCCTCTTCATATTCTGGTAGTGCATTTTGATCTGGAGATCCTCTGGATCATCTGAAGTTTCTAATCATACATCCTCATAAAAGTTAGTGTGGTGTGAAAATAACCTATCAAACTTCAGATGATTGGTGACAACTAAGAAGTAATCATCATTATCGATTGGACCAACTATTCTGAATCCTAATCCTGATCTTGATTATGCATCCCTTCCTTTGTTATTCCACAGCCTTTCGAAGTACTCTAACCTGAGCTTAGACCATGTATAAGGAATCAAACCCTTCTTCGCAAGATTAAGAATACAAGGCAAGTACCAATCAAAAGGCAATTCCATTATTTCTTTATTTGAATGATCCTCAAGTCCAACATCAATTTTTGGACTTGAGGATGATGATCCTAATAGGAATCTCTTCGACTTGACATCTCTAGAAGATTGAGGAACTACCTTAACTACTAAACCTTCAACTTTTTGAGAGGAAAGTGAGGTTAAAGCTAAGGTTCTTAACTGATGCCTGATAGTTTCACATACACTTGATTTCAATACAATTGTGCTTTGTCTAGAAGCCTAGTCTTTATCATTGTCCGGCTCGAGCGTCACCTCCAATGAAACCTATTGAGAGGGGTTGGCTGGTATGTGTTGACCTCATTTTTATGATGAGCTCTCAACCTTTCCATCTTAGACACAAGACTCCTCTTAGACAATAAGAGTTCCTTAATCTTAAGACACTTCTAGTGATTAGGTGAACACTTGACCTAACCCTAGAGACTTAGAATAGTTAGCCATAGGAATAAGTTATGCCTTAGGGGTGTTAGGAAAACATGCCTACCCCTTAGCTTGAACCAATCCTAACTTCCTTCCTTCAAGTCAAAATTCAAAATTCAAATCAAATCCAAATCAAACCAACTTCAAACCCAGATCAATTCCAAACTTAATTGATTTTCTCAAACCTTAAATTAATTCCAATGGATTTTCTCTAGCATGAATCAATTCCAAATGATTGAAACCCATGATTGAATTCCAAATCCTAAAAATCTTTCCTAAGCCCTTTGATCTCATCTTATGGACTTAGCTTGAATCAAATCCAAATCAATTCAAATTCAAAATATTTTCTCATAATCCATTTATATTCTCATTTATATTTACAAATATAAATGAAATATAAATTCAAATATCCAAAAATTAATTCAAAACTCAAATCTAAATTCAACCAAAATTCAACCTAAGCCTTTCAAGTCAAATTCTTGAACTTAGCCAAATCAAACTCAAATCAAGCCAAACCCTTGATTTTTCTTCATGATTCAATCAATTCTTCAATCTTGAATCCAAGCATAAACACAAACTTCAATCATCAAACCAAAACTCAATTCAAAACTCAAATCCAATTTCAATCAAAATTTAACCTAAGATTTTCAAGTTAAATTCTTGAATTTAGCCAAATCAAACTCAAATTAGGCCAAACTCTTGATTTTTCTTCATGAATCAATCAAACCTTCAATCATGAATCCAAATATAAACACAAACTTCAATCATCAAATCAAAACTAAATTCAAAAATCAAACCCAAATCAAAGTCATGTTCACTCTTCTGAGCTTGAAATTGTCAAATGAATCAAAACCCATTTGACTCCAAATCACTTGCAAATAAATTTATATTTCAATCATAAGTCAACCAAACTTGATTCTAGCCTTGATCAAGTCAATTGACCCACTTAGGCTCACTTGACCGAAAGTGACCTAAAGTATCATTTTGATCCAAATTATAATCCTACCCAAATTGGATTGAACTAAGTCCATCTAATCCTCACATTGTGAGCAACAATCATCATGAGATGATCAATCACTCAAATTGGGTCAAACCAAGTCAAACCTAAGCATTGACCAAGTCAACATTTAGCCAAAATAAAATCCAAACTAGCCAAAATCAACCATAGGCCAAATTGATTGAAACCATTGATATAGACCCATTCTAAATCAATGTTTGAACTTGACCAAGTCATCATTTGAGCCTAACCTAGCCTAATTGGTCACTTGACCCAAGTTGGCCCAACTTGACCTAAAAAGTCAAAATGGGTCATAAATTGATCTAAGCCAAATTGATTAAAACTAATGGGTTAAGTTCATTCTAAATCACTTGTTGAATTTGACTGAAGCCTCAATTGGCCAACTAGAGCCAACCTAGCCCAATTGACCATGAACCCAACTTGACATAAATTGTCAAATTGAGCCAAAATCAAAACAAACCAAAATTGATTGAAACCAAAGCCACCAAAATATTTCAAATGACCAACCAAACCTAAACCATCCCATGACCTAACCCAAATAGGTCAAATGGGGCAAATTGGTCAACTTGACCCATTTGACCTAAATGAATTCAAATGAATCAAATCCAAATATAATTCAAATTGAACCAAACCAATGTTGCTAAAATATTTCAAATGGTCATATGAACTTGACCCAACCCTTAGTTTGACCCAATTTGACCAATTGGTCAACTTGACCCAAGTTGACCCATTTTGACCTAAATGGGTCAACAGGAGCCAAATGACATCAAATCAACTCCAAATTCCTTGAAATTAGGACCAGCCTAATTTTAAACTCTTCTAAATCTGCCCAAAGTGAAATTAAAGCTAAATGACCATTTTACCCCTAGGTCAAGGGGTAACCTATGGCCAATTTCACTTGGAATTTGGTCATATCCTTTTCATGGCCAATTGGCACCCTCTTAGTACAAATGGACACTAATGATCATGGTGAAAATGAGCCAATAGGTTTGGGTCAGCCAAACCCAACCCAAACTTAAAACTGACCACCTCACTCAAAATGAGCACATGGGATCACCTCCCACACTCTCTTTGGCACATGGAAACTTCTCCACTAACTTCCTCTGCCAAAACTGAACCATCTGCCACCTCAAATGGCCAAAACAACCCACTCAAGGTGATCAATTTGATCAAAATGGAATCTACACTCTAGCCCATCCAATCCTTTTAGAGGGAGATATACTCCCCCTAATTTCACCTCATTTGCATTTACTTGCATTCGATTGAGTGATAGGAAGCCAGAGAAAGAATTCCCAAGCTCCTCCAAGCTTCCTTGAGCTAATTCAAATTCTCCTTTTTTCGGTTTACCAAAATCAAAAACACAGGAGGTAGCAAGAATTCCCAACTTACTCAATACCCAATTTCAATCCAATTCTTCTTGCATGCACCCTTAGAGGACCCAATTGAGTTGATCCAAAGCTTCTTTGAATCTTCCAAGGCAGGAGAGGTGGGAGCTAGACCAAAGTCGTAAGTCTAGGAGGAGGACTTTGGCCAATTGGAGGATCTACTCAACCTCAAGCCTTCAATCCTTCAACAGGATTTCATCTCCACTAGACAAAGCTACCTTGATGGTTGGGAGCGCCGGTGATAGACTCCAGTGAGGTATGGATCAAAACTGAGCCTAGGAGTAGATTTCTTTGGTCTTTGTGAAAGAAAGTGTCATCTAATTACAAATTGATCATTGGATGTCTTGCTCCTTGTATGTTGATGGTGTGGGTTCAATTTTATCTCAATCTGAGCTCAATCGAGCTCGGATCAAGCTCTAAGGGATAGACAATTTCCCTCTCCTACAGGTGAGCTTAGGGATGAATCATGGACCATCCATCCCACATGTTTTGGGTGGACGATCCTGATTAATCCACATTAATCTATGTTTTAATCACTTTATTACCGAAGCTTGATCTTGATCGTCGGATCTTTGATCGGAAGGTCTAAGAGAATGCGCATAGCGCCACCGGCTAACTATGTAGCTGAAGTGATAACTTAAATATCCAATCCCATCGTGCCACATGGAAAGAGCACCTCGCATCAACGGTCCATGTGGTGTCGATAGGATTAGTCATTAATTAGGCCATTATAGTGATTTTTTTAAAGATTTCTAAAAATAATGTATGCTTCCATCTTTAATCTATGCAAAATAAAATGAAGATAGAAATATACTTATTTTTTATGCTTTTTTTGACAACACATAGATCGATAGATGTTCTTATTGAGGGTTATCGGGTACG
The DNA here is from genome assembly GCA_021442155.1 of Cymbidium sinense. Taxonomy (NCBI): domain Eukaryota; kingdom Viridiplantae; phylum Streptophyta; class Magnoliopsida; order Asparagales; family Orchidaceae; genus Cymbidium; species Cymbidium sinense. The sequence goes on along the minus strand of CM038226.1, from coordinate 23,977,159 downwards.
ACATTGAGGAGAGGTGTACTATCTCGAAAGATAGAAGTCACCACCCTACAATGGACCTAATCACCTCAACAAAGACTACTAAGGATAATGGTTCTACATATGTACCAAATATTCTTCCCCTACTTTACATGAAAAAGTAAAGTAGGGTTAATTTTAAACTGGGTTCATTAAGTACCCTACAGGGGCAAGCCCCCATAGTTAATTGCATTCTAAGGAAGGAGATTCCTTAGGAATACTCTCGATTAAGATAAATGATTATTGTCTGCAAAGATTTCAATAAGTAGGACTATCAATAGATTAGTTTTTTTTAAAGGTCAAATGGGATTGATCAAAGAGAGAGAGTTATTATTGAAGCCAATGGAAGATAAGTAGGAGAGCTCACTATGCTGAGAAACCTAGCGAGCATCTCAAACTATCATTTGGTTCGGCTTTACATTTTTTGAAATTGAATTATTTATTTGAGTTAAATTTTTATTAGAAGTTTAGGGCTTATCATTCCATAATACAAGGTTAAAATGCCTCAAAGGTGAGGATTTATGCTATGGCCCATAGAAGGGAGAAACAACCTCAAAACCTAAATCTAGGGAGCTTTGGCGAGGGCCAAAAGAATGACCTAAATCTAAGGTGAAAATGAGTATTTGGTTTTCCTCCATAAGAGAGGACAAACCACCCAACTCTTGGACTTATAATCGCATGGGGGTGGCCGCCAACTAACACCTCCTATGATTTTGAATTCATGTAAGCAAGTCATATGCTTTATGCAAGATAGCTAGGTTACTATTTATTTAGTAAGACATGTACATTTAGCATGTTAGGAAAGAACTAAAGTGATGAAAGCATGTAAACACGTTCACCCTAATTAATTCTTAAAGATAATCTTATGAAATAAGAAAGCTTAAAGCAAATCAAGTTATTTTTAAGGGAGGTTTGATTTTATTTTGAGTTTGATATAATTTAAGAAATATGAGGTGAGTTTGCTACTCCTAACCCATTCCCACATATGTTTATTGATTTAGTTTGTTCTTAGGATTATTAGATGATTTTTATATGTTTCTTAGGTTAAGGTATGAATTAAGTATGTTAATTATCCCTTACCTACACCACCTTAGCATAGTTAATCAAATAATTATGAGCCAATGATATGACATAAAATCACACAAGAAATTTAAATCATTAATGCACCTAGTAAAGAAAGGTACCTAATGCAATTGGCTCATGATTAATGAATAATTAAGCTAAGAAGTTTAAGTTAAGTAATTTCATAACACCTCTCACACATGTGAGTTAAGGTTTGATTTCCTTAATTATACTTAGGCTCTTGAACACCTAAGCATCACCCAAGATAGATTAATTGAGTTCTTGAGAGTTTTAGAATTTTATGAAATTAATTAAGGGATAATTAGTGAATTAACACTTAATTAAGGTTGGATTAAGGAAGAAAGGGGGTTTAAATATATCTTAAGAAAAGTTTCCCAAAATTATTCCCTAAAACTCATATTCACTTAACAAACTTAATTAATTCAATCAGAGGGTTAGACCACTAATTATACTCTTAATTAAGCTTAATTATATTAAGGGAGTGATTAAGGAATGAACTAGCAGTTAATTAAACAACCAATAAATCCCAAGAAAATTAGGGGGGAGATAGAGTCATCCCACTAAGTATGCACAAGAAGTTTGGGATTAATCGACAGAGTAATTAGAGGGTAATTAACAAAATAACGTTCTCAATAAAACCTAAATCTAGAGAAAAGCACTGTTCAAAATCCATCAAAATCATTTTTAGAATATTCTATATTCAATTATCAATCCAATGGAATTTATTTCATATTTTTAAATTTTTTAGGCTTAGATATGAATTTAGGAAGTTTCCATGATTAATTAGTGATTTCAAAACCTAATTAGATGTTTAATCCCGTCAGTGCTATGTGGGCCGCTGATGTGGCATGGACTTTCCACATGGTGCGATGAGATTCAATATTAAAGTTGTCACATCGTAGCATCGCATCAGCAGTGGCGCTATACACTTTTTCCTCATCTGTCCGATCAAGGATCAGACAGCTGAGGTTAAAGTCACGGATCTAAGGGATTAAAACATGGATCGACATGTCTTTGATTACAGCTGTCCATCCAAAACATGCGGATGGATGGCCCATGATCCTTGCATATTCTTCTCTATGAGCAATGGACATCACCCATCTTTTAGGAGAAGATCTGAGTTTGATTGAGTTCGTATTGAATTGAAACTCAACCCACACCATCTAAAGGTAAATGGGATCACATCCAGTGGCTAGAATCTCATGGGGTGACACTTTACTTAATAAAGGACCAAACCACATTGAAGTTATGCTCGATTTAATGGCATACCTCACTGGAGGTGATCACTGGCACTCGATTCTCTTGGAGAAGCTTCGTCTAGTGGAGATGAAGTTATTTTGAGAGTTTGGGGCCTTGAGATTGGATGAATCCTTCTATGGGTCAAGTCCACCTGCACTTGAGCTTGGTCTTGATCAAGAATGCTCCTCCCTTGCCTTTGAAACTTAGGAAAGAGCTTAGGAAAGTTTGATCGAGCTCCCTGATGGAGCTTGCAAAGGGAATTAGGTTGCTTTTGAGTGTAGGCTAAGTTGGATTTTTAGTGGTGCTCCCCTATTTTCATTCTATGAAAATTGAGAAAATAGAATTTGAGAATCACTTGAGAGAGCTTAGGGAGGCTGGGAAATGACTTCTCTGGCTTCCTCTATCTCAATCAAATTTGAGACTATGCAAATGAAATTAAATTAAAGGGAGTATATCTCCCCCTAGAGCATTCAGACAACCAAGCAATGAGATGTTGTTCTGTTCCAATTAACCCTATTTAATGGGTTGTTTGATCTGTTTAGAGTGGCATGGAATTTAGTTTTGGCCAGAGGAGTGGGTGAGTTGGCCATGTGCTCAAACAAGGTGGAGGGAGGATTCAATGTGGCCATTTTCAAAGGAGGTGGTCAATTTTGGGTTCGGGTAGGGTTTGACCGACCCAAACCCATTGGGTCATGTACACTAGGTTTATTAGTGACCTTTTGGACCACTAAGAGGATGCAAGTGTTCATGAAAAGGAATTGATCAAATTCCAAGTGGTTTTGGCCAAAATTTACCCTTAGCCAAGGGATAAAATGGTCATTTAGCTTGGGTTTCAATTTGAATATGTTTGGTATGTTTGAAAATAGGTTAGGCCAAGTTTCATTAAATTTGGAATTGGTTTGATGTGATTTGGCTCATGTTGACCCATTTAGGTCAAAATGGGTCAACTTGGGTCAAGTTGACCAATTAGTCAATTTGGGTCAAACCAAGGGTTGGGTCAAGTTCATATGACCATTTGAAATATTTTGGTGGCTTTAGTTTGATTTAATTTGGTTTATATTTGGTTTTGGTTTAATTGAGTTCATTTAGGTCAAATGGGTCAAGTTGAACAAATTGACCCATTTGACCTATTTGGGTTAGGTCATGGGTTGGTTCATGTTTGGTTGGTCATATTAAATGGATTGGTATCTTGTTTCCAATCAGTTTGATTTATATTTGAGTTTGGCTCAATATGACCATTTAGGTCAAGTTGGGTTCATGATCAATTGGCCTAGGTTAGGTCAAGTTGGCCAATTGAGGCTTTGGCCAAGTTCAACAATCATTTTAGAATGAACTTGACCCATTGGTTTCAATCAATTTGGCTTAGATCAAGTTTTGACACATTTTGACTTTTTAGGTCAAGTTGGGTCAACTTGGGTCAAGTGGCCAATTGGGCTAGGTTAGGCTCAAATGTTGGCTTGGTCAAGTTCAAACATTGAACATGAATGAACTTTGATCAATGGTTTCAATCAATTTAGCCTATGGTGGGTTTTGGCTAGTTTAGGTTTCATTTTGGCTAAGTGTTGACTTGGTCAACCCTTAGGTTTGACTTGGTTTGACCCAATTTGAGTAATTGATCATCTCATGATGATTTGTTGATCATGATGAGAGGCTTAGGTGGGCTTAGTTTAGTCTAATTTGGTTAGGATTAGAATTTGGCTCATAAGGGTACTTTGGGTCAAGTGAGCCTAAGTGGATCAAATGGCTTGATCAAAGCTTGATTTGAGTTTAATTGAACTCACATATAGATTTATGATTGAAATATAAATCCATTTGCAAGTGGTTTGAAGCAAATGGGTTTTGATTCATTTGATAATTACAAGTTCAAAGGGTGAACATGAGTTTGATTTGGGTTTGATTTTTAAATTTAGTTTTGATTTGATGATTGAAGTTTGTATTTATATTTGGATTCATGATTGAACATGATTGAACAATTGATTGAATCATGAAGAAAAATCAATAGTTTGGCTTAATTTGAAATTGATTTGGCTAAGTTCCAGATTTTGACTTGAAAGGCCTAGGTTGGATTTTGATTGAATTTGAGTTTGATTTCTGAAGTTGGTTTTGGTTATTTGAATTTGTATTTCATTTATAATTATGAATATAAATAATAATATAAATGGGTTATGAAAAAATTTCAAATATTTGAAGTGATTTGAACTTGATTTAGGCTAAATCCTTAAGAGGGAATCAAAGTGACATAGGAAAGATTTGTGATTTGGATTTGAATTTTGGATTTAGTTTGATTAATTTTAATTTATACTTCATTTATATATGTGAATATAAATGAGAATATAAATGGGATGTGAGAAAATTTCATGAGTTTGAATTGATTTAGAATTGATTTAGGCTAAGTCCTTAAGAGGGGATTAAAGGACTTAGGAAATATTTTGGACTTGGAATTTCAATCATAAGCTTCAATCATTTGGAATTGATCATGGATTTCAATTATTTTGCATTGATTTGGGTTTGGAGAAAATCAATTAAGCTGGGATTGATTTAGGTTTGATGTTGATTTGATTTGGAATTTGACTTGAAGGAAGGAAGTGAGGAATGTAGTTCAAGATATAGGGTAGGCAAATTTTTCTAACACTCTCAAGGCATGACCTATTCCTATTGCTAACTCTTCTAAGTCTCTAGGGCTAGATTGAGTGTTCACCTAATCACTAGATATATCTTAAGACCAAGGATCTCTTAAAGTCTAAGAGGAGTCCTATGCCTAAGATGGAGGGGTTGAGAGCTCATCCTAAAAATGAGGTCAACAAAGGGCGCACAATAGGTATGGTGTGACTGACAAGGAACACCATAAGTATTGGTGTTGATCGAAATGATCAACAACACTGAACGATCACAAGAATTAATAGAGATGGTCTACTCCTAACCCAAGGTGTAGAAGGAATCCAGAGCATAGTGCAATATGGCTCTACTTATGTCAAGGACATAAGAGAGGGAAGTGGGAATCCACTAAGGATATAGTAAATGAACCTTCCAATAGGGAAGCAGGTTCAAGTCATCCATAAGGGGATGAGAGGTTTGATTTGATTTGAGCCTCGCTGGGGAGAAATTCAATTTGTTTAATTAAGTTCCACTAGGAAAGAGGGTTGAATTTGTTTCAATTTGTTGTTTGTTTAATTGTGTTTGTTTGCTCCACCGAGGATGGAGAATTGAACTCTCCACTGGGGATGCAAGTCCAAGTCATCCACAAGGGGGGAAAGGTGAAATATATTGAACAAATAGAATTCTAGATCCACTAGGGAGATAGAAAGATTTGCATCTCACTGAGGAGAAGCAAAAGATTGGATTTGGATTGATTGATTTTTTTTTTTGTTTAGTTTGTTTCAGATTTTTAATTTTGGATTTTGAAATGGACCTTATTAATTTGTGATGGATCATACTAAGTACGAGTCACGGAGACCAAGAACTAACTCAGATTTATCAATCCAAAGGGGTAGTCTACTAAACATATAGTAGGACTAACCGATCAAAGGGAATGCCTTTCAGTGTGTAGTAGTTGTATCGTAAAGAAAGCATAGTAGACTTACATCTTTCAGAGTAGCAACCGTTTTTGGGGGTGATCTATTGGCAAGACAACAAATTGAACCCAACCTAGGGATGACTATTGAGTGAATGCTACTGGGGGACTTAGATCAACTCAAAGATAGTAAAGAATTAATTTTATTTTTAGATTTATTTTGATGGGTCTCATTAGTTTGCAATGGGCTGCACTGAGTAGGAGTCACAGAGGCCTAAACCTAACTCAGACTTACCAAATCAAAGGGAGTAGTTTACCAACCACAAGGTAGGACTATCCAACCAGCAGGATTCCTTTTGGTTTACAATGGTGAAGTCTTAAGAAGAAATTATGGGGACTCACATCTTCTAGAAATAAGAAACCACTGGGGTAATTGGTTGCTTTGGCAAAACATCGAACCCGACCTAGGGTTAACTATTGAGTGAATGCCACTGAGGGACTTAAGTCAACTCAAAGATAGTCAAAGATTAATTTTATTTTTATTTTATTTTGATGGATTCTATTAGTTTGCGATGGATCACACTGAGGAGGAGCTTATATCAGCCTAGACTATCTTAGATTTACTGAACCAAAGGGAGTAGCTTCCCAGCCGAGGGGAGAACTATCCAACCATAGGAGTTCCTTTCAGTTTGCAATGATCAATTTAAGGAAAGAATGCTTGGGGACTCAAATCTTCCACTACAAAAGACCACTAGGGCAATCAGTTGCTTTGGGCAATAAATCGAACCCGACCTAGGGATGCCTGTCAGTTTATGACAGTCATGCTGGAAAGTATGCGTCGTAGTCTTACATCTTCCAAAGTGGAATGACTACCAGGGTAACCTGCTTGTAGAAAAATAGATTGTACTCGACCTAAGAGCGACTACAGAATGAGTTTTGACTCGGGAATTTATCTCAACTCAGGTAGTCACACAATTCCTATATGGAGTTTTGCTAACACTGCCCTAAAGATAGGATGTCTGCTTGGGAAAAGGGGCCCTTTGGGTGCTTCAATTCCTAATCCACAAGCGAATTAATTTGTTTGTTTGTTAGTTTGCGAGGGATCAAACTGAGAAGGAGCTTATATCATCCTAGACCTATCTCAGATTTACTGAACCAAGAGAGGATCTGCGCATCCATTGAACAAATTCTCCAACCACAGGAGTGGCTACCAAGAAAGGGGGACTGTCCAATCCAAGAATAACCCTGAGTATTTTCTAAATGGGGTTATAAAAGATGATCCAAATAGAATGCCCATAGGAAGAAGGGCCGCTAAGGGCTTAATCCAAAACCCTTAAGAAGATGATATGGCTAGTCATATATCAAATAGGCATTTGGTGGCCAACTCAAGGAGTAAGCTCAGGGACTCACATTTGCTAAGAGTGGGGTATCCACTACATGAGTCGCTGTCAGCATAGCAAATATCAACCAGCCAAAGGTGCCCATCAATTTGCAATAATCAGCCTAGAAAGAAATCTCGGGGACTCACATCCTCCTATAGCAAAAATGATTGCTGGGATAATCTATCTTTAGCTCGATAGGTTCCATCCAACCTAGGGAAACTACTAAGTTAATGCCACTAGAGGACTTATATCAACTCAAATGTTGTCAAGAGGAAAGGAGCCTTTGGGTGACTTATCATAAACCTCAAATATACTCTACCTAGTTAGATCATGTTGATTAGTTCAGGAAGAAAGTATGTGGACTCACATCTTCTTAAGCAAAATCATCGTAAGGTAGCTTACCGGCTGGGTAGTACAGTTTACCATACTAACAAGGTGCTCATTGGTTTGTAATGGTCAAACTAGGAAGAAAGCGTGGGGACTCACATCTTCCAAACAAGTGATCACTAAGGTGACATACTAGCGAGGTAGCATGTAGACAACTTAGAGTAGCTAATGAGTGAGGGTCATAGGGTCTTGCTCCCACATCAAAGCAGCCTGAGATAAAGAAATGTGTTTATTTTTATGCTTGTGTTAAAAGGAATAGGATGCCTCTCAGGTTCTCTTACACCTATTCTGACAGCACTGGGATATTGTGTTTGATTGTGTTTATGTTATGTAAGAGGGTTAATATGCCAAAGGGGGGACTCTTACACCTACCCTAAACACATCCTAGTGGATTCGTAAGATAAGCAAGCAATGCTTCAAAAGAAGGAAAGATTTTGATGAAATGGAATCAAATTTTTTCTACTTGATAGAATTATTTTCAAACATGATTTTTATGAGTAATATTTCTTTAAATAGAGCCCATTAATTGGGAACATCGAGTGTTCCCCTTTACAATCAATAAGATGATAAGATCTTCCTTGGTAGGCCTTCTCTATGACATAGGGGTCTTCCCAAGTGGGTTCAAACTTGCCTCTCATCTTTCAATGGGCAACAACTGGTCTCCTTAGGACTAGCACAAGTTCTCCTACTTAGAAAGACCTAGGGCAGACTAGCTTGTTGTGAGCTTGAATCATTTTGGCCTTGTACAACTCAAGATTTTGGCACACTCATAAGCAACTCTCCTCCAAACCTTTGAGTTCTTCTAACTACAACTTTACATTCTGCTCTATAGTGATCTTGCTACCCAATGCTATCTTTAGTGACAGGAGTTGGACTTGTAAGGTAGAACGGCTTCAGGCCCATACACTAAGGAAAATGGGGTAGATTGAGTTGGAGTTTGGTACGTGGTGCGGTATGCCCACAAGGCTTCAACCAACTTCTCATTCCACTATCGCTTGTTGTCATCAAGAGTCTTCTTCAGTATCTGGATGAGAGTCTTGTTGAATGCTTCTACTAAGCCATTTGCTCTGGGGTAGTAAATGGTGGAGTATCTCCAATCTATACCGTGTCTTCTAGAGAAGCTATTGATCTTGGTTCTTTTGAATGCAGTACCATTATTGAATATAATTCATCGAGGTATCCCAAACCAATATATGATATGGTTCCTGAAAAATTGAAGCACATGCTGATCTATGACCTCTCTGAGTGGGATTGCCTCCACCCACTTGGAAAAGTAGTCAGTGGCAGCTAAGATGAATTGATGACCCTTGGAAGAAGGAGAATCGATCAGACCCATAATGTCAGTACCCCAACACTCAAATGTCCATGAGGGTAATGTAGGGTGTAGAATGTTAGGTGGTTGGTGGAGGACCACATGCAGCTGACACTGATGGCATCTCTCAGATGCATCCATGCTGTCTATAACCATCAAAGGCTAGTAGTATCCAAGTCTCTTGATCTTCATCTTTATCTTTGGACTGGATTGATGTGCTCTGCATAGACCTGAATGTTCCTTGGTTACAATGCCATGGGCTTCATATTTATCTAAATAATGTAACCACATTTGGTCAAAGGATTGATGGTACAGGGTGCCATCAATGAGAGTGTAGGAGAGAGCCCTCTATTTCACCTGATGGGCTTGTGACTTTTCTTGAGGTAGTTTGACGATGTTCAAATAGTCTATGAACAGTTATCTCCAATCCAGCTCATTGTCCTTATAGGCAATGACAACCTCCCCTTTAAAAGAAAGTCACTCAATGAGTTCAGCATCAATAAGGGATAGGACTTGTCTATTCTGGACCCTTATTGGAATGGACTCATCTTTTAGACATGCCAATTCTTTGGCAAGATTGGCCAAAGCATCTATTACTGCATTCTCTTCTCGGGGAACCTTGTAGATAGTGACTTTAGGGATTTGGGCCAACAACTTCATGGTATACTCGTGGTAATGATGAAGCTTGGGTTTGAGAATCTTGTAGGACCCGACAATCTGGTTGATGACCAACTGAGAATCCCAAAAGATGTTGATGCTCTTGACACTAATTGTGATGGCTAACTCCAGACCCACAATCAAAGCCTTATACTCAACTTCATTATTTTTGCAAGGGTCAGAAAGATGGTATGAGAATCTCATCACATCGAGGTCTACAGTTAGGAGAACTATTCCTACCCCTACTTTTCCTGGAAGAGTAGATTGTGGTGTTTCTCCTTTATGAAAAGAAGATGCACCATAAAAATACATCTTTCATCAGTGATTGTAAACCTCCCCTAAGTTCATGATTTGTTCATCAGGGAGATCATCACTAAATAGAGAATCAATAGGAAGTGGGTGTGCTGCTAAGAAATCCTCTGCTTGTCCTTTTATTGCACGGAGAGCTACGAATGTGATATCGAACTGTGAGAGAATCATGGACCATCATGCCAATCTTCTGGATAGCATTGTCCATGTCATGAGATACTGTAGTGGATTGGTTCTGGAGATCAAGTTCACCTTATGAGAAAGCATATAGTGCCATAACTTTTGGGATGCAAAGATCAGAGTTTGGTAATGTTTCTTAATAGGTGGATTGTTTGCTTTGGTAGGAATCAAACGATAGCTGAGATAGTAGAGAGTGCTCTCCTTCCCTTCATCATTGGCTTGGGCCAACAGAGCACCAAGAGAATCATCTAATGTAGTAGTGTAGAGGATGAGTGGCCTGCCCAAGATTGGGGATGCTAAAACTGGCGGTTTCACCAAATATTGCTTGATATCTTCAAAGACATGCTGACACTTATCATCCCACTTGAACTTGGCATCCTTTTTGACAAGTGCTAAGAATGGCTTGCATCTCCTCGATAGGTTGGAAATAAAGCATCTTAGATATGCCAACCATCCTTGGAAAGATCTGAGTTGAGTTAAACTTTTAGGAGGTGGCATTTCTAAGATAGCTTTAATCTTTTATGGATCTATTTCTATTCCCTGGTGTCAAACAACTAACCTAAGAAATTTCACTGAAGCCACTCTGAATGCACACTTCAGGGGATTTATTTTGAGGTTATATTATCTTAACCATTCAAAAATTACTCTCAAGTCAAAGAGATGGTCTCTCTACTCTTAGTTACTAGATCATCAACATAGCACTCAACCTGATGATAGATGAGTTCATTGAAGATCTAAGTCATGGCCTATTGGTATGTAGCACCAGCATTTTTAAGGTCGGAAGGCATGACCCTATAACAGAAGATTTTGATCAGGGTTCAAAAAGCAGTGTTTCTTTCATCTTCAGGAGATATCTTGATTTATTTATAGCCAGATGACCCATCCATAAAAGAAAAAACTACATGAGATGAGGCGATGTCTACCATTAGTCCTAGTATAGGAAGATGAAGCTCATCCTTAGGACACGCCTTATTTAAGTCCCTAAAATTGATCCATATGCAAATTTGACCATTCTTCTTCTTAACTGGTACGACACTGGCTAACCAAGTAGGGTATTTTTTTCCCTGATGAAACTAGCATCGATCAATTTCTAATCGCATGCATCTAGGAGCCTGCTTGATAGGGTTAGCGCTGGGATTTATTGTTACCTTGTGGACTACTACATTAGGAGATAATCTAAGCATCTTTTCATAACTACATGCAAAGTAGTCCTTAAAGTCAATCAATAGCCTAACTAAGTCATTAGTTTCTTCTTTATTCAGCAACGAATTGATGTATGTTGGGCATGGATTTTTTTGTCGAGGTTGATTTCTTTAAGCTTGTCAATTGTTGAATGAATCTCCTCTTCAAATTTTGGTGGTGCATCTTTAATTTTGAGATCATTTGGATCATCTATGGTTTATAAACACACGTCCTCATAAGAGTTGGTGTTGTGTGAAAAGGACTTATCAGACTCCAAATGATTGGTAATAACTAAGTAGTAATAGTCGTCATCAACTAGACCCATTGTACCGAATCCTAGTCCTACTCTTGATTGCACTTCCCTGCCTGTATTGTTCCATAGCTTCTCAAAATACTCTGACCTGTGCTTGGACCATGTATTAGGAACCAAACCTTTCTGTATAAGATTATGAACACAAGGTGAGTAAAAGTCAAATGATAATTCCATTAATTCTTTGTATGAATTCTCCTCAAGTTCTACATCAACTTCAGGACTTGAGGAGGATGATCCTAAAAGAATCTCTTCGGCTTTATATCACTAGAAAACTTAGGGGCTTCCTTAACTACTAAACTTTCAACTTTTTGAGGTGAAAGTGAGGTTAGATCTAAGGTTCCTAATTGTTGCCTGTTAGTTTTACATGCATTTGATTCGAATACTTTGCTTTGTCTAGAGGTCAGATCTTCATCGCTGTTTGGCTCGAGTGCCACCTCCAATAAAACTCATTGATAGGGGTTGGCTGGTATGCTAATCACATTAGACTCATCCTCTAAACTGGATTCTAAGTCTATGTGAATAATAGGGGTACTCCTATGAACTGAAACATAACCCCTATTTACTAATGGCCAACCAGGGGGTCTTCCACCTCTAGAATTTCCTCTGTTTCTACCTCTGACTCTACCTAGTGGAGGTTGAGTCATCTTACCCACATGTCCATATGATGGAATGAACTATGAGTGGAATGTGATATGTGGCTCTATTTCTTCTTCAATTTCCTTTCTTGTTCACTTGGTTTTTAACTTTTCTTTTTTTTTTCTTTTTTTCTCTTTTTCTTCATTTTCATTTTCTTTTGAATTTGAGTTTTATCCAAGTTCATGAGAAAGGGTATTTTGAGAAAGATAGTAGGTCGCATCCTCATATATCTCAACCTTTCTAACTGAAAATGACTTTTCATCTCCTTTGACATAGTACTCAATTCCATCCTTCCTAAACTTGATGCTCTAATGGAGGGAGGATGAAATTATCTTATTCTAATGTATCCATGGCCTACCGAGCAAAGTGGTGAATGAAGTATTCAAATCAAGGACGTAAAACTTGACTTAAGTCTTTTAGTCACCTATCTCCAAAGATAACATTGTGGAACCTAAAGCCCGCTCAGCTTGTTCATTGAATCCTCCAACATCATCCGATCTCCTCAAAGTGTGGAGATGCCGATCCTCAAATAGGCAAGGGTATTTAGACTCATAATGTTCATCGATGCAGCTAGATCGATGAGAACTCTGGCAATTCTGAATATGCCCATGTCAACTATAATGTAGAGGGGGCGGTTGTGCTCCATGTCTCTTAGAAGAAGGTCTTCATCTATGAAAATAATCCTCTGAGCTTCTCTAGAATAATGTAGCTCCTCACCAATAGTGATCTGCTGAGCTAAGCATATCTTAGGATTAATGAGAGCCTTGATTAATGATTCCCTCATCTCTTTAGATAAGACAAGGGTATCATATATGCTATGTTCAAGCCAGTCCTTAAAGGTGAAGCAATCCTGCAAAACATGACCTAGCATATAGTGGTTGGGTCAAAAGTTAGGATCATGGCTTTTTCCCACATCCTCCATATCCTAGGTTCGGGCAGTTAAAAATCAGGCTTCTTTAAGATATTCTTAAATATTTTCCTGATTATCTCCCTCTTAAATTAATAAGGCTTGTTGAGTTTATCCAAAAGAGTAGGTGGACCATAGTTACCTGATAGTGGGTATGTGTACCATTATTGTTGATGATGTGGTTGAGGAGGAGGCGGTGTAGATTATGGAGGCTATTGTGATGGCTGGTAGGGCTGCCTTGGTGGTGGTAGAGGAGGTGGAAGCATGGGGTTGCTGCAGTCTCTCTAGTCTATTTCCCTTATCCACTACTATCATGGCTCGGGCTTCTTCTCGTATACCTTCTGTGACTTTGGCTTTGTTGGCCTGGAGAAGATAACTATTTGGCTTTTCCTTAAGGCTAGCCACCTTGTTGATTAATTTCTCAAAAATTTTGATAGTGAAGCCCTTTTGCATGAAGGCAACTGGGTCATGGATATTCTTTATAAGAATCTCAATGGCATGCTATTCAGATAGTTGTGGTTCATATTTCATACTCAAGTTATGCCATCTGAGAATGTTGTCAACAAGGGACTCACCTGGGTGTTGTTGTGCTACAACGAGATTGCCAACAGTGACCCTTTGTTGAGCTCCAGCAAACCTCTTGATAAAGAGTTGCTCCAACTCAACAAAATTCTTTACTGAACTATAGGGAAGTTCAACATACCAATCAAAAGCTATCCCTGCTAGGCTATTGATGAAGATATGGAAGAGTAAAGCATCACTGCCACCAATGTTGCAACAACTAGCTCTAAAATAGGTGATGTGCTATCTCGGGTTTCCACAACCATCAAAACTCGAAGGAAGGTGGCACAAAACCCTTCGGATATTGGATTGCATAAAATTCCTCCGGGTTGGGTCTACCCTTTAGAACTGATGATCCTCCTCGGGCTTGAGTCAATGCATCCTTCACCTGCTGCTCAACCATGAACTTGATATCTTTTTTTGTATGGAGGTACTTTCTACTACCTTCCTATACATGCTGGTGCTACCTTGCTCTAATGGAGGTAAAGTCTTGGTTGGGTCCAAAACATGCACCAACTTTGGCTGACTAGTCTCAGCTGTGGTAGGATGAATTGTTGGGGTTTGATTCTGCATTACTAAGATAGTGGCTAACAGATCCTCGAGCCTTTTCTCCATCCTATCTATCTTTTCTTCCTTCTGCTTTATTTATGCTAGAGGTGTTAGACTGAGTGGGTTGTGTCTTCCTTCTCATCCTCAACACCTTCCATAGCCTGATTCTCATGAAGAGGGATCCCCTAGTATCTACCATGAAAACCCCGAGTCTCCCAACAAATCATCTTCGTTAGGATCAAAGCTGGTCTTCTCCTCATCAAACCAATCATATCCTAGTATCTCCTTCTTTTCCATGAAATAGTAACCTACTATGTCATTTAAAGAATGATCTATCGAGACTTCACAAATGCTTTTAGCTAACAAGTGGTGGGATCAACATCGTGTATTGTGAGGCATCGGACCTCCTTTGTTGCTAGAGAACCAACCCTGTGAGGGTTGTACTCGCTAGAAGATATACACTCCTGACTGTCACTGACTCTGTATGGGGTGACATTTCTAGGAGGTTCAATCATCATAAGTGCAACTAGGTTACCACCTTCCCCCTCTGCAATTGCTATAACCATCTCTAGATCCTACTATGGTGGTGATGGTGAAGGGACGACCATTATACATCGGGGTTGCCATTCCTTCCGCACCATAATTGGCGGAGTGGCGGGGAGCTTGGCCTCCACACCATAAGTGATTTAGATGGGATGGGATCCCAGCCGCCCAAATGGTCCTCTTCTCTCCCGATGGCCTTCATGGCCTTGGCGAGAATCGAAAGATGAATGGGCAATGGTGGATGGGGGTTAGAGCGGTATGGTGGAGACACCACCAACTCTCTTAGAATAAGATCCCTCCTCCTATGATGAGTAGTCCCCATTAGTAGAATATTGTATGTGTGATCATCTTAGCATGCCACAGAAAATCAATGAATGCAGTGCTAGCAGCCTCGCATCTCTGTAGTGATATGAACTATAATATGGGCCTCCCTATCCCTCTCACATATATGCTTCCCCATGTGAGGATGTAGATCTCAAGTCAATTGAGTCTTGACTTCATTCATAGGCTCAAACTTGGCTAAAAGCGAGGCCAACTATGACCTCCTACTGGCTGGGTGAGAATCATTGGTGGAGGTGAAAATCTCTAGCATCCTCCTGGACCAGAGAGGATTGAATGGGTTCACTGTAACCAGCAAGGATTTCAGAGTGGGCAACTCTTCAACAACTAACCATGTAGCTACCTCCATCTCCTTGGCGCGTGTATGGTACTACTTTATCATGTGGTTTTTATTCCTCCTCTGAGTCTTGGTGAGGTGGTAAGTAGACCACCTCAAAGCAGGAGACTATCCGGATCAGAGCCTTCCCCTTGGAAGGTGCTAATAAGTGGGTGCAAAAAAAAACACGTGCCTATCACTATCACTTGCATGATCATTATAGGGTCGCCTTCCTCATTGAGGGAATAATGAGGTCATATCAATCTGAATGACCATCTTCTAACTAGTCACTGTGCTCCTGCTAACATGGTGAGGGGAGTGCCCTCATAGGTAATCCTCGCCCCCTCAAAACCTCATCCAAAATGAGTGAGGTAGGCATAATTAAAATGAGGAAGGTTGACCTGATCCAGGGCCAAGTCCATCCCATGGGGAAAGGTGAAAACATATTTTTGGTTGAAAATTTTCTATATAGTCGCCTTCATCTGTGAGTGAAAAGCAAGAATATAAAATTTTATCTTTTTGGGATGCCACTAGATTGATGTGCTTATTGATTGATGAGTAACAAGAATAGTATACAATCTCGGGAGATAGAAGTCACTACCCTTTAATGGACCTAATCACCTCAATAAGGACTCCTAAGGGGACTCTTAAGGATAATGGATCTACATATGTACCACAGATGCTTCCTCTACTTTACATGAAAAAGTAAAGCAAGGTTTATTTTAAACAGGGTTTGTTAAGTTCCCTACAGGGGCAAGACCCCATAGTTAATTACATCGTTAGGGACAGGATCCCTTATGAATACTCTCGATTAAGGTAAATAATCATTATTTTCAAAGATTTCAATCGAAAAGGACTATCAATCGATTAGTTTATTTTTGAAGATCAAATGGGATTGATCAAAGAGAGGAAGTTATTATCGAAGATAAAAAAAAGATGAGTAGGAGATGCCCATGCTAGAATCTAGAACATCTCAAACTATCCTATGAGCTTTACATTTTGAAATTTATTTAATTTATTTGAGTTGAATTTTTCATTAGAACTTTAGGACTTATTCCATAACACAAGATTATGAAAATAAGAGGTGAGGATTTAAAATGGCGAGGAGAAACAATCTAACCTAAATTTGCTTTGGAGAGGGAAGCATAACCTAAATCTAAGGCAAAAAATTGGTAGTTGTCCATAAGAAGACAAACCAATTGCTTGGACATACAACCAAAATTAGTACTTCCTACAATTTTAAATTCATGTAGGCAAGTTATATGCTTATGCGATAGTTCGATGTTATTTATTTAGAAAGAGACTAAGTCCTTAAACTCACTCTAAAGAGACTAGATTATGTAAGGACATGCTAAAATGACCCAAGTCTAATACAATTCATTTGTTTATTTTCATTTTTGGAATAATGACTTAGCTAATAATTCATATGCCTAATGCATGAGAAATAAAGTTATTGGCCAAAATCAATGTGAAGGAAGTGTGTTTCCACCATGGCTCTCAAAGGTCAAGTCTCTGCAAGGTGAAAGCCCTCCAATCAAGAGTGAAATAAGATGCATTTATGAGATGTAAAAGAAATACTCATCTTTAGGGGTTACTAATTCTTTTATCTTTATTTTAAACCTAAGCTTTAGGTGAGGTTATGAGTTCTTTATTTTTAGTTTTGAGTTGTTAGATTTGGTAAAAAATTTATTTATTTTCCTAAGAGCCTAATCCACATCCAGGTCATACATAAAGCAAGGAAGAAACTAAGAAAAGCATGACACTTTATGCACAAGCTAAAAAAATCATCAATCAATTTATAAAGCTAATCATAAAAGGATAAGAGGCCATTGTGGTCAGATACCACCGCACAAACCTGAAAATAAATTGGGGAGCCAAGCTCTACCCTTATACAATGCGGATTACAAATGAATTAAATACAATTAAGCAAGGAATTCATTATTACGGGGGTCTTCAAGCTTCATTTCTTCATTCTTTTTTTCTTCTTTCCTCTTCTTTTCTTCTTTTTTTTTGGTTCCTTCTTTTGGATGGTTGGAAGGTGGATGCTCCAAAGGCCTCACATGGTGTATAAGATAAAATCTTATGACCAATGTTCGTCCTGATCCCCATAATAATCATTCCAAAGTTCTAATTGAAAAATTTACATGAAAAGGAACAAAATGTTAATCTAGCTAACACGTGCAAAATAAGGGTTAGCTAAACAAACCATACAAAATCTCAAGCATGTATATTGGACTTATCAGCCCAGACATGGGTGACTAAGTCCACGAAATTATTCTTAGTATAAGGCACAATAAAATATTTATATTTTTATTTATTATATAGCGCATGCACAATCCCTGAAGATAATTGTTAGACTAAGATCACCCTACCATTCATTCTACACACATACATCCTAAAATCAAGTCTAAAACATAAGCATCAAACCATGCACCACCCTAATTGAAAGCTTGAAGTGATGAGTTAGCCTAATCTATGTGCTTTGGAGGTTTGTGTGGTATGCTTAGCTATGGCTTTAAGTTAGAATTTTCTAAGTGTGAAGCATGTTCAACTTAGAGGAGGGTTTCATTTAAGTGATTTCATTATTTTGGGTTGATTTTATTTCATGTTTTGATTAGGTTCAAGTGAATCCTATAATTAATTACTATATTATGAAGAGAGGGAAAGAGAAGAGAACTTCTATATCCTTCCCTAATCTAAGTAATTTCTAAAGTGGATTCACATTTTAATTTTATTTAGTAAATATTTTGATTAAATGTTTTAATTAATCCTAAATTTAGATGAACTCTAAAGAAACTCATTCAAAAAGAAAGGCATTTTAAAATTAAATAAAATGAACTAAATTCACAAAACATACATCACTTCATTTCTTTCCCAACATGTATAATATGCACATGAATAAGTCCTAAGCATATCTATACATATAACTGAGAATTTTTAGCACACTTTATGGTGCATGCTAAGTGATTCATTTAAGGAAATTTGGAAGTTCATGATGCATGATTTTCTTTAAGAAGAAAGGGATTTCTTATCCAATTATCACATGCACACATGAAAGTAAGAAAGGCATAAGCGAGCACAACACCATTATTAACCATAGGTGTAAGGTACAAAACCTACTTAGGGCTACTTAATGCCTCGTAACTTCGGGGTTATCCAAACTAATACCACTTTCCTTAAATACAAACATGTGTACAAAATAAATGAATGGAAAAGAAAGAATGCAAAAATTTGTATTAGTTGATTCATTTTGTTTATGCAATTATGTGTGTAAGCATAAGTATCCATCTTAAGTAATAGTATAAGAATGAATAGGATATGGAATTAGGTAAGTTTTAGGTTCTTTTCAAATGAACCATACATCTTACCAAATCCTATTGAAAACTATACTAAAAGAGAATAGAAGGAAAACCTATACTAAGCACATGCTTATATTTGCTCACATGCAAGCTTATAATTAAAATATAAGTAACACACTTTCATTTTTAAAAATTGATTCATATATTTTTGAAAATAATTTGAATTTAATAGTGATAATAGCCACTCATATTATTACTTTAGCCAACATATGCAATTTGACATAAAGTAAACATTTTTATTTTAAATTTGATTTTAAAACAACATGGATGCATGAAACCACATGACATACATATTTAGCATATTGGGGAAATAACTAAAGCAATAAAAGCATGTAAACACATTCACTTTAATTAAATCCTAACGATAATCTTATGAAATAAGAAAGCTTAAAGTAAATTAAAGTTTATTTAGTATGATTTTTGTTTGATTTAGAATTTGATTTAATTTTAAAAATGTAGATTGAGTTTACTGTTCCTAACCCATTACCACATGTGTTTGACATTTTTGTTTAATTTTTATATGATTAGATTCATTTTAGATTTTAATTAAGTTAAGATATGAATTAAGCATGTTAATTAAACCTTACCTACACCACCTTAGCATAGTTAACCAAGTAATTATGGGCCAATGGGATGACATAAAACCTCACAAGAAACTTAAACTTGCAATGCACCTAGGAAGAAAAGGGTCTAATGTAATTTGGTGCATGATTAATGGTTAATTAAGCTAAGGGTTTAACTTAAGTAATTTTAAAACACCTCTCACACATGTGAGTTGAGTTTTGATTTCCTTAATTGAACTTATGCTCTTGAACACCTAAGCATCTACCCAAGGTAGATTAATTAAGTTCTGAAAGGTTTTAGAACTTTTAGAAATTAATTTAGAGGATAGTTAATGAATTAACCCTTAATTAAGAGAGGATTAAAGAAAGAAAAGGGGGTTTAGGGAATAGCTTGGGGGAAATACCCCCAAAATTATCCCCTAAGCCTTCTATTCATTGGATTAAACCTTAATCCACTTCAATAAGGGATTAAAATACTAATCAAACCCTTAATTATTCTTAATTACATAAAGAGAGTAATTAGGAAATGCATTTGTAATTCTCCCAATTAAGCTACCAATAAATCCAAATTAAATTAAGGGAGGCAGAAGTCATCCCACAAAACATACCTAAGAAGTTTGAGATTGATCAGGGTTAATTAGTGAGTAATTAGCAAAATAAGATTTCTAATAAAGGGTAAAATCAGAGAAAGATACAATTCAAAACCCATTAAAACTAATTTTAGAATATTCTAGATTGAATTATCTTTCAATGGCAATTTACCTCATTTTTTTATTTTGAGATATGAATTTTTAAAGCTTAGAAGATTAGAATTAATTAAAACCTAATTAAATCCTTTAACCTAGGACACGACATGCGGCGGTCAGTGCACTTTCCACACGTCGTGCGATTTCACATCCACCGTTCAATCAAAGATCGAACGGCCAGGAATAACCCCATAATTTTAAAAAGGATAAATTAGATATAAAATGTGCGTTCGATCTTGGTCGTCCATCCAAAATGGGCGGATGGACGGCAAGAGATCTATCCCTACCAGAGATCTATCCAAAATGGGTGTCCATGATCTAAGCCTTGATCTGAGCTCGATTAAGCTCAGATTGGGATAAAATTTTGCACACACCATGACAAAGCATAGAAGATCACATCCAACAATTCAATTCTCATGCCATGAAACTTTCTTTCACTGGGACCAACATTGTGTTAGGTAAAATGTCATGCCTCATTTGGAGGTCACCGCTCCTTCCTTGGGCTGGTTGCTCATAAGGTTGAGTGGTTTGCTTGGTCTGTGAGCCTTTCTTTTTGGAGCTTGGGAAAGATGTTGGGTGGGTGAAAGAGAATTGAAGTGGTTTTGAGTGAAGAGGAAGCTTGAATTTTGATTGGGAAAATGGATAAAGCTCTAGAAGGCTTGGGATCAGTCTCTGATGGCTCCTAACACTCTCGCTTACTCAATCGATAATGAGCATGTCCTAATTGAATTGATTTAGGGAGAGTATATCTCCCCCTATGTCAATCGAATGGCCGAAGCATGGTTTTTCATTTTGATCCAATTGCCAATATGGAAAAGTTTATTTGACCTATTAGGAATTGGCACATGGTCGGTTTGAGCTAAGGAGTGGATTGTTAACTCCCATGTGTTTAAAATCAAGTGGAGGGAGGTTTCACACATGGCCAATTTGAGCCATGTGATCGGTTTTGGCCTTGGGTCCATTTGGGCTTACCCAAACCCATTGGGTTGGTAGCACCACCCTCCATAAGGTCTACTTGACCTATTAAAAAGGTATCAAGTTGATATAAAGAGGGCTTGACCAAATTACCCATAGATTTGACCAAAATTTGTTCTATTTTCTAGGGGTAGAATGGTCATTTGACTGATTTCTGAATTTGAATATGTTAGGTATGTTGAGAAAATGGGTTTGGCCAAGTTTCATTGGATTTGGAGTTCATTTGATATGGTTTGGCTCATGTTGACCCATTTAGGTCAAAATGGGTCAACAAGTTGACCAATTGGTCAAATTGGGTCAAACCAAGGGTTGAGTCAAGTTCATATGACCATTTGAAATGTTTTGTTGGATTTGGTTTGATTCAATTTGGATTAGTCTTGAGTTGGCTCATATGACTTCATTTAGGTCAAATGGATCAAGTAGACCAATTTGACCCATTTAACCTATTTGAGCTAGTTCATGGGTAGGTTTAGGTTTGGTTACTCATATGAAGTGAATTGATATCTTTGTTTCCAATCAATTTTGGTTAAGTTTGAATTTGGCTCAACATGACCCCTTTAGGTCAAGTTAGGTTCAAGGTCAATTGGACTAGGTTGGGTCTAGTTGGCCAATTGAGGCTTTGGTCAAGTTCAACAAGTGATATGGAATGAACTTGATCCATTGGTTTCAATCAATTTGGCATAGATCAAGTTTTGACACATTTTGACCCTTTAGGTCAAGTAGGGTCAACTTGGGTCAAGTAGCCAATTGGGCTAGATTAGGCTCAAATGTTGACTTGGTTAAGTTCAAACATAAGTCATGAATGAACTTAGATCAATGGTTTCAATCAATTTGGCCTATGGTAGATTTTGGCTAGTTTAGGTTTCATTTTGGCTAAGTGTGACTTGGTTTGACCCAATTTGATTGATTGATCATCCCATGATGATTGTTGATCATGATGAGAGGCATAGGTGAGTTTGATTCAATCCAATTTGGTTATGATCAGAATTTTGCTCATAAGGTACTTTAGGTCACTTTGGGTCAGGTGAGCCTAAGTGGGTCAAATGGCTTGGTCAAAGCTTGATTTGAGTTTGATTGAACTTGTATATGGACTTATGATTGAAATATAAACTCATTTGTAAGTGGTTTGAAGTCAAATGAGTTTTGATTCATTTGACAATTTCATATTCAAAGGAAGAATATGAATGGATTTGGGGTTTGATTTTTGAATTGGATTTTGATTTGGTGATTGAAGTTTGTATTTATATTTGGATTCATGATTGTAAGGTTGATTGAATCATGAAGGAAAATCAAGAGTTTGGCTTGATTTGAAGTTGATTTAGCTAAGTTCAAGATTTTGACTTGAAAGGCTTAGGATGGATTTTGAGTGGCTTTGAGTTTAATTTTTGGAATTGGTTTTGATTGTTTGAATTTATATTTTTTTATATATGTGAATATAAATGAGAATATAAATGGGTCATGAGGAATTTCAAAGATTTGAAGTAATTTGATCATGATTTAGGCTAAGTCCATTAAAAGGAATTTAAAGGACTCAAGAAAATTTGGAGTAGGGATTTGAATTTTTGAATTTGGTTTGATTGATTTATATTTATATTTCATTTATATATGTGAATATTAATGATTTATGAGAAAATATCATGAATTTGGATTGATTTTATCATGATTTAGGCTAAGTCCTTAAGAAGGATTTTAAATTTGGAATTTCATTTTTGGATTTGATTTGATTGATTTGTATTTATATTCCATTTATATATGTGAATATAAATGAGAATATAAATGAGTTATGAGAAAATCCAATGAATTTGAATTGATTTAGTTTGATTTTGGCTAAGTTCATGAAGGAAAAGTTATAGGACTTATGAAATTTTATGCAATGATTTTTAATATGAGTTTAGTTTGATTGGTTTGAATTTATATTTCATTTATATATGTGAATATAAATGGAAATATAAATGAGTTATGAGAAAATCTGAAGGATTTGATTTGGTTTGATCATGATTTTGTCCAAGTCCTTAAGAGAAGATTAAGGACTTAAGAAAGATTTGGACTTAGGAATTTCAATCATGGATTTTAATCATGGATTTCAATCACATGGAGTTGATTTGAGTTTTGAGAAAATCAAATAAGATTGATTTAGAGTTTTACTTGAAGGAAGGAAGGTGAGGAATGCTTCAAGCTAAGGCTAGGCAATTTTCCTAACACCCCTAAAGCATGACCTATTTCTATGGCTAACTCTTCTAAGTCTCTAAGGCTAGGTTGAGTGTCCACCTAATCACTAGATGTGTCTTAAGACTAGGAACTCTTAAAGTCTAAGAGAAGTCCTATATCTAAGATGGAGGGGTTGAGAGCTCATTCTAAAAATGAGGTCAACACATATTTTTTGTGACCATTTCTACTGAAACGGACTAAAAGCTGTCATTTGAGAGTCTACAATGTTCAAAATAAATTTGAATCAAATTTCTGATGACTTTGAATTTTGAATTTAGAATTTAAACTCATACCCAACATTTTGAAAATGTTAAGTCGAGTTCAAATGATTTGGAATAGATTTTAGATTTGATTGGAAAGAGGAATTGTTTGGATATAGAATCAACTTTAAATAAATTTGGATATGTTGAAAATGGGTTCAAATAGTTTTGTTTGAAGGGATGCTTCCATAGGCTCATATTTGAGTTTTAATTTTTATTTTGAGGACCCTTTATTTAACAAATTTAGGTATGTTAAAATAAAGGGTCAATTTGCCTTTTTTGTTTTGGATTTAAGATTTTTTGGAATTTATTCACTAGCAAATTTGGGTATGCTAAGTGAGATGTTTGAGAACAATTCTTCCTTTTTTTGTTTATTTGTTTGCTTTGTTTTGTGAATCATTTTGTGATTTGAGAAATGGAATTCTCATTTAGCAAATTTGGATGCTAAATGAGAAAATCCAAGTGTGTTATGTTTAAAATTTTTTTGAAAATAGGATCATTAGCAAATTTATGTATGCTAAGAAAATCCTAATGTGTTTCTTTGGTTTTGATTTTTATTTTGAAAAGTAGGATCCTTAGAAAATTTAAGTATGCTAAGAGAATCCTAATGTATTTCTTTTGATTTTGATTTAATCTTGACTGAAAATGGAGACTTTACTTTAGGAAATATGGTATGCTAAAATGAAGTTCCATTTAATTTTTTAAAATGAAAATTTTAGTTAGCAAATTTGAGTATGCTAAATGAAATTCGAAAATATGTTTGAAATTTTTGTGTTTTGGTTTTGTTTTGAAAATGGAGACTTCACTTTAGCAAATTTGGTATGCTAAAGAATGAAGTTCCAAAAGTGTTTTTTTTTTTTGAAAATTTTGTGGAGTGGACATTTCACTTAACAAATTTGAATATGCTAAATGAAATTTCAAAAATGTCTTTCAAAATTTTGTTTTTGGAAAAGGAAGACTTCATTTTAGCAAATGGGGTATGCTAAATTGAAGTTCCAAATGTGTTTGAAAATTTTATGGAATGGAGATTTCACTTAGCAAATTTGAGTATACTAAATGAAATTCCAAAAGTGTGTTTCAAATTTTTGTTTTTGGAAAAGGAAGGCTTCATTTTAGCAAATGGGGTATGCTAAATTGAAGTTCCAAATTTTTTTAGAAAATTTTTTTTTTGTTGATTTTTTTTTAAAAGGGAGATTTCTATTTAACAAATTTGGATATGTTAATATGGAAATCAATTATGTTTTATTTTCCAAAAATGTATATTTTGTGTGTGATTATTACTTTTTTTTAAAGAGGAAATTCCAACATAATCATATATGAAATATGTTAAGTGGCATTTCAAAATAATGTTATTTTATTTGAAAATGAAATTTCCATTCAATAAATTTGGGTATATTGAATGGAGATATTCATATGTTCTTTATGAAAGTTTATTTTGATTTGATTTGTTTTGAAACCTCCATTCAATAAATATGGGTATATTGAATGGAGAGGTTCCATATGTGCTTTTTGAAAATGTGAAAGTTCCAACCTAACACATGTGGGTGGAATTTCAAAGTTGTGATTTTGCTTGAAGATGTAATACCCATTCAACATATTTGGATGTATTGAATGGAAAGGCCTATCTTCATATTTTATGCTTTTGAAAATATGATTGTTAAAATTTTTATTTTTGAAAATGAGGTCTCCACCAAAATGAATTGAGTGAAGAAGCTCATTGTGCTTTTATAAAATATAATTGTTGGAATTTTATTTCTGTAAAGATGATCCTACATATAACAATCATGAAGATTGTTAGATGAAGTTGATTTAGGAAACCTTTTGTGCAAAATATTTTATTATGTGCATTTTGAAAGAGTGCTTTTTGAAAAGCAAGATTTTTATGAAGGATTTATTATGTCTTTATTATTTTAGAATGAACCTTTCCTTAACATGAAAATGGTAAGGAGGAAGTCTTAAATTAACTCTTTTTGTTTAAACTTTTATTTTTACCCATTGGGGAATCCAACAGGGGTTTTAAGACCAACACGGGTGAGGTCCTGAAACCTAAAAATGTTGGCTAGCTTAACTTAAGGATGAAATAAGCTAAGTACCAATGGAGAGAAAGATAGTCTTGGATTCATACAAAAGTACAAACCCACTATCAATACTTGAAAATAATGATCATTTATCAAAGATGGAGAGAGGAACCATCCCCAGCGGAGTCGCCAAAAAAATCTATGGTGAAATTTTTGTAAGATTTCTAAAAAGAATGTACTTCCATCTTCACTCTATGCAATAAAATGAAGATAGGAATATACTTTCTTTTTATGCATTTTTGGCCACCATATAGATTCGCAGATGTTCTTATTGAAGGTGATTGGGTACGACACTAAGAAGAGGTGTACTATCTTGAAAGATAGAAGTCACCACCCTACAATGGACCTAATCACCTCAACAAAGAATCCTAAGGACAATGAGCCTGCATATGTACCAGAGATTCTTCCCCTACTTTACATAGAAAAGTAAAGCAGAGTTTATTTTAAACCAAGTTCATTAAGTTCCCTATAGGGGCAAGCTCTCATAGTTAATTACATCATAAGGAAGGGGATTCCTCAGGAATACTCTTGATTAAGGTAAATGATCATTGTCTACAAAGATTTCAATAGGTAGGACTATCAATCGATTAGTTTATTTTTGAAGATCAAATGGGATTGATCAAAGAGAGAGAGAGAGAGAGAGAGAGAGAGAGAGAGAGAGAGAGTTATTATCAAAGCCAATGGAAGATAAGTAGGAGATGCTCATGATGCTAGGAAACCTAGCGAGCATCTCAAACTATCCTATGGTTGGGCTTTACATTTTTGAAATTGAATTATTTATTTGAGTTGAATTTTTATTAAAAGTTTAGGGCTTATAATTCTATAATACAAGATTATGGAAATGCCTAAGAAATAAGGATTTATCCTTATGGCCATAAAAGGGAGAAATAACCTCAGAATTTAAATCTATAGAGCTTTAGTGAGGGCCAAAAGCATGACCTAAATCTAAGGCAGAAAAGGGTATTTGGTTTGCCTCCATAAGAGAGGATAAATCACTTGGACTTACAACCTGGGTGGCGCCAACTAACTCCTCCTATGATTTTAAATTCATGTAGGCAAGTCATATGCTTTATGCAAGATAGCTAGGTTATTATTTATTTAAAAAGAGACTAAGTCCTTAAACTCACTCCCTAAGAGACTTGATCATATAAGGGCATAAAAAATGACCTAGATCTAATGCAAAATATATTGCATTTTATTTTCATTTTTGGACAATCATTTGACTCAGGTTTATAGGATTCATATGTCTAATGCATGAGAAATAAGATTATGGGCCAAAATCAGCGAGAAAGTGGAGGTGCATTTCCACCATGGCTCTCAAAGGTCAAGCCAAGTTCTCTGACAAAGGTGGAATCCCTCCAATCAAGAGTGTAATAATATGCTTTTATACATGATGTTATAAAAAGAAATACTCATCCAACTAAGGGGTTGCTAATTCTTTTATCTTGATTTTCAACTTAGCCTTTAAATGAGATTATGAGTTATTTATTTTTTATTTTATGTTGATTAATTTAGTAGAAGTTTTACTTTTCCCAAAGAGCCTAATTGTCATCCAGGTCATACATTAAGCAAGGAAGAAACTAGGAAACATGTCATCTTAATGCACAAGCTAAACAAAATATCAAATATTTTATAAAGCTAACGCAAAAGAATAAAAGGCCATTTGTAGTTGGGCACCACCGAACAAACCCAAAAAATAAATGGCTAGCCAAGCTCAACCCTTATACAACCTAGATTACAAATGAATTAATTTACAATCAAGTAAAGAAATTCATGTTATGGGAGTCTTCATTTCTTCTTTTCTTCTTTCTTTTTTTTTTTTTTCTTTTTTTCTTCTTTCTTCTTTTGGCTCCTTCTTTTGGTTCCTTCTTTTCGATGGTTGGAAGGTGGTTGCTCCAAAGGCTTCACATGGTACATTAGATGTAATCTTATGACCAATGCTCATCTTAATCCCCCATAACATTCATTCCAAAAACCTAATTGCAAAAATTACATGAAAAGGAAAAGTAAATCTAACTAACACATGCAAAATAGAGATTAGTTAAATAAACCATATAAATTCAAAGCATGTATATTGAACTTAGCACCCATACATGGGTAACTAAGTCCACCTGGCCTATTGGATTATGCTTAGGGGTATAAGCACCTGCACAACAAAAGCATTTATATTTTTATTTAATGACGCACAATCCTGTGATAAATAATGATTAGACTAAATCATTCATTCTACGCACATTCACCATAACATCTAGACTAGAAATAATACATCATAAAATAAAAGCAAACATTAAGTCATGCACCACCCTAACCTAAAGCTAGAAGTAGTGACTTAACCTAATGTGTGTGCTTTAAAAGGTTTGTGTGGTATGCTTAGCTATGGCTTTAAGGCTTAGATTTTCTAAGTGTGAAAATGTTCAACTTAGATGGGTAGCTTCATTTCAAGTGTTTATTTGATTTGGGTTGATTTTATTTTATATTTTTGGATTGGTTTAAGTGAATCCTACAATTAATTACTAAGTTATAAAGAGAGGGGAAAGAGAAGAGAACTTCTCTTTCCTTCCCTACCTTAAGTAATTTCTAAAGTGGATTCATATTTAATTTTATTTAGTGAATTTTTAATTATGTGTTTTAAATAAGCCTAAGTTTAGATTTTTCCTAAATAAACCTATTCAAAAAAAGGCATTTTAAGATTAAGTAAAGTGAATTGATATCACAAAACACACATCACTTCATTTCTTTCCCAACATGTATAACATGCATATGAATGAATCCTAAGCATATCTATACATACAAATAGAAATGTTTGGCATACTTTATGATGAATGCTAAGAAATGTCACTTAAGAAAATTTGAATGCTTTATGATGCATGGTTTCCATTAAGTAGAACAGAGGGATTTCTTTTATCCATTATTCACATGCACATGTATGTGTATAAAAGGCATAAGTGAGTATGGTATCATTGTTAGCACCAGGGGTGTAAAGTATAAGACCTGCTTAGAGCTACTTAAATCCTCACAATCTCAGGGCTGTCCATACTAATATACCACTTTCTTTAAATACAAACACATGCACAAAAGAAATGAATGAAAAAAAGATGTTAAAAGCTTGTATTTATTTGTTTATATTATTTATGCAGTTTATATGTACATGTGTGGATGTCCTTCTTAGGCAATAGCATAGGAATGGATAAGAATGGAGTCAGACAAGTGTTGTGCTCTTTTCAAATGAACTATACACTTTCTCAAATCCTACTCAAAACTATGATGAAAGAAAAGAAAAGGAAAGCCACACTATGCACATCTTCATATTTATATTCACATGCAAGCTTATAAATAATTATAAGTAGCACACTTTCAATTTTGGGTATTTGATTTATATATTTTGAAAATAGTTTTAGATTTAGTAGTGATAATAGCCATTCAGATTTTTTACTTTAGCCAAAACATGCAATTTGACATAAAGAAAATATTTCATTTTAATTATTTTTTTTAAAAGCATGAATGCATGAAATTCATATGACATACATATTTAGCATGTTAGGAAAGAACTAAAGTGATGAGAGCATGTAAACATGTTCACCCTAATTAATTCTTAAAGACAATCTTATGAAATAAGAAAGCTTAAAGCAAATCAAGTTATTTTTAAGGGAGGTTTGATTTTGTTTTGAGTTTGATATAATTTGAGAAATATGAGGTGAGTTTGCTGCTTCTAACCCATTCCCACATATATTTATTGATTTATTTTATTCTTAGGATTATTAGATGATTTTTATATGTTTCTTAGGTTAAGGTATGAATTAAGTGTGTTAAATATCCCTTACCTACACCACCTTAGCATAGTTAATCAAATAATTATGAGTCAATGATATGACATAAAACCATACAAGAAATTTTAATCAGCAATACACCAAGTAAAGAAAGGTACCAAATGCAATTGCCTCATTATTAATGATTAATTAAGCAAAGGGATTTAAGCTAAGTAATTTCATAACACCTCTCACACATGTGGGTTGAGTTTTGATTTCCTTAATTATACTTAGGCTCTAAAACACCTAAGTATCTACCCAAGATAGATTAATTGAGTTCTAGAGAGTTTTAGAATTTTATGAAATTAATTAAGGGGGTAATTAGTGAATTAACCCTTAATTAAGGTTGGATTAAGGAAGAAAGGGGGTTTAAAGAATATCTTAAGGAAAGCATCCCAAAATTATTCCCTAAATCTCATATTCACATAAAACTCAATTGATTCAATTAGAGGTTAGACAACTAATTATACCCTTAATTAAGCTTAATTACATTAAGGGAGTGATTAAGAAATGAACTAGCAATTCCTCTAATTAAACCACCAATAAATCACAAGAAAATTAGGGGAGGCAAAAGTCATCCTACTAATTATGCACAAGAATTTTAGGATTAATCAGTGGAGTAATTAGAGGGTAATTAGCAAAATAATGTTCCCAATAAAACCCAAATCCAGAGAAAAACACTGTCCAAAATCCATTAAAATTATTTTTAGAATATTCTATGTTCAATTATCTTTCCAATGCAATTTATTCCATATTTTTTTATAGACTTAGATATGAATTTAGAAAATTTGCATGATTAATTAGTGATTTAATAACCTAATTAAATGTTTAATCTCATCGGTGCCATGTGGGCCGCTGACACGGCATGTGCTTTCCACGTGGTGTAATGGGATTTGATATTAAAGTTGTCACATCAAAGCATTGTGTTAGCGGCGGCATGCACTTTCTCTTCATCCGTCCAATCAAGGATCAGATGGTTGAGGTTAAAGCCGTAGATCTAAAGGATTAAAATATGGATCTATGTGTCTTTGATCATGGCCGTCCATTCAAAATGCATAGATGGATGGCCCGTGATTCTTTCCTATTCTTCTCTATGAGCAATGAACACCGTCCAACTTGTAGGAGAAGATCCGAGCTCAATTGAGCTCAGATTGGATTGAAACTCAACCGACACCATCTAAAGGTAAAGGGGATCACATCTAATGCTACAATCTCATGGGGTGACACTTTACTTCACAAAAGACCAAACCACATTGAAATTATGCTTGGTTTAATGGCATACCTCACCGGAGGTGATCACCGATGCTCAATTCCCTTGGAGAAGCTTCGTCTAGTGGAGACGAAGCTTTGTTGAGAGTTTGAGGCCTTGAGATTGGATGGGTCCTTCTATGGGTCAAGTCCACCTTCACTTGAGCTTGATCTTGATCAAGAATGCTCCTCCCTTGCCTTTGGAACTTAGAAAGAGCTTAGACAAGTTTGATTGAGCTCCCTGATGGACCTTTCAAAGGGAATTAGGTTGATATTGAGTGTAGGCTAAGTTGGATTTTTAGTGGAGCACCCCTATTTTCAATCTATGAAAACTGAGAGAATGAAATTTGGGAATCGCTTGAGAGTGCTTAGGGAAGCTGGGAAATGACTTCTCTGGCTTCCTCTTTCTCAATCAAATTCAGGAATATGCAAATGAAATCAAAGTATGTGGAGTATATCTTCCCCTAGAGCAAAATGGTTGAGCAAGGAGAAGTTGTTTTGATCCAATTGACCCTATTCAATGGGTTATTTTATCTGTTTATAGTGGAATGGCATTTGGTTTTGGCTAGAGGAGGAGTGGGTGAGGTGGCCATGTGCTCAAACAAGGTGGAGGAAGGATTCCATGTGGCCATTTTCAAAGGAGGTGGTCAGTTGTGGGTTTAGGTTAGGTTTGGCTGACCCAAAGCCATTGGGTCATTTGCACTAGATTCATTAGTGACCATTTGATCCACTAAGAGGATGCAAAGTGTTCATGAAAAGGAATTGACCAAATTTTAAGTGGTTTTGGCCAAAATTTATCCTATGGCCTAGGGGTAAAATGGTCATTTGGCTTGGGTTTCAATTTGAATATGTTTGGTATGTTTAAAAAATATATTATGCCAAGTTTCATTGAATTTGGAATTGGTTTGATGTGATTTGGATCATGTTGACCCATTTAGGTCAAAATGGGTAAACTTGGATCAAGTTGACCAATTGGTCAAATTGGGTCAAACCAAGTGTTGGGTCAAGTTCATATGACCATTTGAAATGTTTTGGTGGCTTTGGTTTGATTAAATTTTGTTTATATTTAGTTTTGGTTCAATTGAGTTCATTTAGGTCAAATTTGACCAAATTAACCCATTTGACCTATTTGGGTTAGGTCATGGGTTGGTTCATATTTGGTTGGTCATATGAAATGGATTGGTATCTTTGTTTATAGTCAATTTGGTATATATTTGAGTTTGGCTCAATATGACCCTTTAGGTCAAGTTGGGTTCATGGTCAATTGGGCTAGGTTATGTCTAGTTGGCCAATTGAGGCTTTGGTCAAGTTCAATAATCATTTTGGAATGAACTTGACCCATTAGTTTCAATCATTTTGGCTTAGATCAAGTTTTGACATATTTTGACTTTTTAGGTCAAGTTGGGTCAACTTGGGTCAAGTGTCCAATTGGGCTAGGTTAGGCTCAAATTTTGGCTTGGTCAAGTTCAAACATTGATCATGAATGAACTTTGATCAATGGTTTCAATCAATTTGGCCTATGGTGGATTTTGGCTAGTTTAGGTTTCATTTTGGCTAAGTATTAACTTGGTCAACCCTTAGGTTTGACTTGATTTGACCCAATTATAGTGATTGATCATCTCATGATGATTGTTGATCATGATGAGAGGCTTAGGTGGGATTAGTTCAATCTAATTTGGTTAGGATTAGAATTTGGCTCATAAGATCACTTTAGGTCACTTTAGGTCAAGTGAGCCTAAGTGGGTCAAATAGCTTGATCAAAGCTTGATTTGAGTTTGATTGAACTCACATATAGATTTATGATTGAAATATAAATCCATTTCTAAGTGGTTTGAAGTCAAATGGGTTTTGATTCATTTGACAATTTTAAGTTCAAAGGGTGAACATGAGTTTGACTTGGGTTTGATTTTTTAATTTAGTTTTGATTTGATGATTAAGTTTGTGTTTATATTTGGATTCATGATTGATGTATTGATTGAATCATGAAGAAAAATCAAGAGTTTGGCTTGATTTGAAATTGATTTGGCTTTCAAGATTTTGACTTGAAAGGCTTAGGTTGGATTTTGATTGAATTTGAGTTTAATTTTTGAAGTTGGTTTTGGTTATTTGAATTTGTATTTCATTTATAATTGTGAATATAAATGAGAATATAAATGGGTTATGAGAAAATTTAAAGGATTTGAAGTGATTTGAACTTGATTTAGGCTAAGTCCTTAAGAGGGAATCAAAGTGACTTTGGAAAGATTTATGATTTAGATTTGAATTTTGGATTTAGTTTGATTAATTTGAATTTATGTTTCATTTAAATATGTGAATATAAATGAGAATATAAATAGGTTGTGAGAAATTTCATGAGTTTGAATTAATTTAGATTTGATTTAGGCTAAATCCTTAAGAGGGGATTAAAGGACTTAGGAAATATTTTGGCATTGATTTGGGTTTAGAGAAAATCAATTAAGCTAATATTGATTTAGGTTTGATGTTGATTTGATTTGGAGTTTCACTTGAAGGAAGGAAGTGAGGAATAGTTCAAGCTATAGGGTAGGCAAATTTCCCTAACACCCCTAAGGCATGACCTATTCCTATGGCTAACTCTTCTAAGTCTCTAGGGCTAGGCTGAGTGTTCACTTAATCATTAGATGTTTCTTAAGACTAAGGATCTCTTAAAGTCTAAGAGGAGTCCTATGTCTAAGATGGAAGGGTTGAGAACTCATCCTAAAAATGAGGTCAAGAGCTATTTAATTAAGTTTTAATCATAAAAACTTCAAAATTACATAACTAAATGTAAAAAAAATCACAAAAATACAAACTCAAATGCATTTTGAATATATTTCAAAGGGAAATAATATGAAATTAAGTTTAATTAATTTTGAATAATAAATTTCATGTAATTTAGGTTTATTGGTAATGTAATTATGTTAATTACTCCCTAATTATTTCATTGATTAATTCCAAACTTCCTAGGGTTGATTAATGGGATGACCTTTACCTCCCATGATTTTTTTGGAATTTATTAATGATTTAATTAGGGTAATTACTTGATTCATTCCTAATTACTCTCTTAATTAATTAAATAATTATTCAACCTATTAAATGGTGATAAATTCATTAATTAATTTTAGTAATTACCTTATTATAGTGAATGGACTTAAGGAATGAGATTAGGTGTTCTTTCCCAAATCTTTTCCCCTAAGTTTATTTCATTTGGATAAAAATCTAATTTAGGTGCAAATTAATTAGATAGTTTAATCACTTTATTAAATGGCTTAATTAATCAAAATTTTATAATCAAATCAATCTGAAATTAATCAATTCCTTCTTTGGTATATATTTAGGTGTTCAATAACTTAAGTAGATTAAGAAAATCATATCTAACCCATATGTATGAGAAGGGTTATGAAAGTACTTAAATTAAACTATTTAGCTTAATTAATCATTAATTGTGAGCCAAATGCATTAAACCCCTTTCTTTCTTAAGTGCATTGCTAATTTGAATTCTTGTGATTTTATGTCATACATTGGCTCATAATTATTTGGTTAAATATGTTAAAATGGTGTAGGTAAGGGGTAATTAATAGAATTAATGTACACCTTAACCTAAACAAAATATAAAATCAATCTAATGGCTCTAAAATTAAACTAAAATAACATACACATGTGGGAGATGGGTTAAGAGCAGTAAACCTTATCATATTTATTAAATTCAAATCAAATTCAAAATAAAATCAAAATATCCTTAAACCAACTTTGATTCACTTTAAAAAATCTTATTCCATAGGATTGTCCATAGGAATTAATTAGGGTGAATGAATTTACATGCTTTCATCACTTTATTTTCTTCTTAGCATGCTAAATGTGTATGTCATATGAAAATCATGCATTCATATCTTTTTAAAAATTAAATTAAAATGAAATGTTTCCTTTATGTTTTGGCTAAAGTAAGAATATGAATGGATATTATCACTATTAAATCAAAAATTATTTGCAAAACTTATAAATCAAACATTACAACTGAAAGGTATGCTACTTATAATTATTTATATGCTTGCATGTGAGTATAATATAAGGTGTGCATTGTGTGACTTTCCTTCTCTTCTCCTTTAACATAATTTTGAATAGAATTTATAAAGTGTATAGATCATTTGAAAAGAACACAACACTTGCTTAAATCCATTCATATTCATTCCTATGTTATCAATTAAGAAGGATATTCACACTTACACATGTAAATTTCATAAATAAATCAAACAAACAAACATAAACTTCTTTTTCCAATCATTTACTTTTGTACATGCACATGTATTTAAGAAAATTGGTACATTAGTCTGGACATCCTGGGGTTGTGATGCTTTAATTAGCCCCAAGTAGGTCTTGTACCTTACACCCCTTATGTAGAAAATAATGGTGTTGTACTCACTTATGTCTTTCATACATGTAAATGTGCATATGAATAATGGATAAAAGAATCCCTCTTTTCTACTTAATAAAATCATGCATCAAAAAAACATCCAAATTTCTTAAACAAACTCTCTTAGCATTCATCATCAAGGTGTGCTAAATATCTTCATTTGCATGTATAAATATGCTTAGGATCCATCCATATGCATGTTACACATGTTGGAAAGAAATAAAGTATTGTGTGTTTTATGATAGTAATTAACTTTACTTAATCTTAAAATACCTTTCCTTTTGAATAGGTTTATTTAGGGAAAATCTAAACTTAGGATTAATTAAAAGACATAATAAAATATTCACTAAACAAAAAAAAATCTTTAATGAATCTACCTTAGAAATTACTTAAGGTAGGAGGAAAGAGAAGTTCTCTTCTCTTTTTCTTTTTTTTTTACAACACTTAGTAATTAATTGTAGGTTCATTCAAACCTAAGGAAATCATAAAATAAAATCAACCAAATCAACTAAATCACTTAAATGAAACCCTCTAAGTTGAACCCTTTTACACTTAGAAAACTTTAACCTTAAAGCCTAGCTAAAGATACCACACAAATCTTAAATGGCACACACATTAGGCTATGTCACCATTTCTAGTCCTATATTAGGGCGGAGCATGGTCTGATGCTTGTTTTTTTTGTGATGTGATATTTTAGTCTAAATGTTAGGGTGTATGTGTGTAGACTAAATGATAGGGTGATCTTAGTCTAATCATTATCCTCTGTAGGGGATTATGCTTAAGGGGTATTGTAATAAAAATATTAAATACTTTTGCTGGTTGCTTATACCCCTAAGCATAATCCAAAATAGGCTAGGTGGACTTGGTTACCCATGTGTGGGGTGCTACGTCTAATTTATTCATATGCATTCTTGGGATTGTTTGGTTTATTTAGCTAATATCTATTTTGTAGGTTTTAGTTAGATTTTCTTTTGCAATTAGGATTTGGAATGATTGTTATGGGGGATTAAGATGAACATTGGTTATAAGACTATATCTTATGTTCCATGTGAAGCCTTTGGAGCAACCACATTTCAACTAACCAAAAAAAGAAGAAAGAAGAAAGAATAAAGAAGAATGAAGAATGAAGAATGAAGAAAGAAGAAATGAAGAATGAAGAATGAAGACCCCTATAACAATAAATTCCATCTTGATTGTAATTTATTCATTTATAATTTTGGTTGTATAATGGTAGAGCTTGGCTACCCAATTTGTTTTTGGGTTTGTACGATGGAGCCTCACCACAATCAGCCTTTTATTCTTTTACGCTAGCTTTATAAATTGTTTGATGTTCGTTTAGCTTGTGCATTAAGATGGCAACATTTCCTAGTTTCTTCTTTGCTTTGATGTATGGTGGATGATGATTAAGCTCTTAGAAAAAATAAATTTTCTATCCAACTAAAATAACTCAAAACTAAAAATAAATAACTCATAACCTCACATAAAGCCTAGGTTATAAACAAGATAAAAGAATTAGTAACCCCTTAACTCGATGTTGTATTTTGTTTCTCACATCATGCATAAAAAGTATCTTATTTCACTCTTATTTGGAGGGCTTCCACCTTTGCCAGAGAACTTGCCTTAACCTTTAAGAGCCATGGTGGAAACACTCCCCCTTTTTCTCGTTGATTTTGGCCCATAATCTAATTTCTTATGTATTAGTCATATGAATCCTAAAGCCCATGCCAAATTTATTATTCAAAAATGAAAATTAAATATGATAAAAATTTGCTTTAGATTTAAGTCATTAATCATGTCCTACATGATCTAGTCTCTTAGGGAGTGTGTTTAAGGACTTAATCTCTTTCTAAATAAAGAATAGCTTAGCTATCTTAAAAGCATTTGACTTGCCTACATGTATTTAAAATTGTAGGAGGAGTTAGTTGGCGGCCACCCCCAGGCAGTTGTAAGTTTAATAGTTGGGTGATTTATCATCTCTTGTTAAGGTAAACCAAATATATATTTTTGCCTTAGATTTAGGTCGTGCTTTTTGGCCCTTGCCAAAGCTACCTAGATTTAGGTTTAGAGGTCGCAACTTCTCTTTGTGGGCTACGAGCATAAATCCTCACCTCTTAGGCATTTCCATAACCATGTATCATGGAATTATAAGCCCTAGATTTCTAATAAAAAATCAACTCAAACAAAGAAATCACTTCAATTTTAAAAAATATAAAGCCCAACCATAGGATAGTTTGGGATGCTTACTAGGTTTCCTAGTATCCTAAGCATCCCCTAATCATCTTCATTTAGCTTTGATAAGAACTCCTTCCTCTTGATCGATCCCACTTAATTTTCTAAAAATAAACTAATTGATTGATAGTCGTATCTTTGAAATCTTTGAAAATAACAATCATTTACCTTAATCAAGAGTATTCTTAAGGAATCTCATTCCTTAGGATATGGGATCTTGCCCTTGTAGGAAACTTAACGAACCAGATTTAAAATAAACCCTACTTTATTTTTCCATGTAAAGTAAGGAATCTCTAATACATTCCAAAGACCCATAGTCCTTAGGAGTCTTTATTAAGGTGATTAGGTCCATTTGTAGGATAGTGACTTTTATCTCTTGAGATAGTACATCATTCCTCAATGTCATACCCGATCACCTAATAAGAACATCTATGGATCTACGTGGTGTCCAACATAGGAAGTGTTGTTTGAAGAATTATTTTTTGTTCTTCATTTTATTTATTTTCTCTCTCTAAAAAGATTAGAATGAAGGATAGAAAATAATAAATTCATGACAATATGCTAATCACATTAGACTCATCCTCCAAGCTGGATTCCAAGTATATATGAATAGTAGGGGTACTCCTATGAACTAGAACATAACCCATGTTGGCTGGTGGCCAACCAAGGCTTTCACCTCTAGGACTGCCTCTATTTCTTCCTCTGCCTCTACCTAGTGGAGTTCGAGTCATCCTACCCATATGTACATATGATGGAATGAACTATGGGTGGAATGTGATATGCGACTCTACTTCAACCTTACAATCTTTTTTTAGTTCACTTGGATTTTCATTTTTCTTGTCCTTTTCTTTTTCTTTTTCTTTTGAATTTGAATTTTGACCAAGTTCATGAGAAAAGATATTTTGAGGAAGATAGTAGGTCACATCCTCATATATCTCAATCTTTCTAACTGAAAATAGCTTCTCATCTCCTTTGACATAATATTCAATCACATCCTTCCTGAACTTGATACATTGATGGAGGGATGATGGAATCATCTTGTCCTAATGTGTCCAAGGCCTGACAAGGAAAGTGATGAATGAAGTATTCAAATCAATGATATAGAACTTGGCTTCAGTCTTCCAGTCACCTATCTCTAAAGATAATACTATGGAACCTAAAGTCCTCTTGCCTTGTTCATTGAATCCTCTCAACATCATCTGATCTCCTTGGAGTGTGGAGATGTTGATCCTCAAATAGGCAAGGGTCTTTAGACTCACACCATGCACTAGATTGAAAAGAACTGCAATGCCATGTCCAAATGAGGTGGGCCATGTCCCCCAGAAGAAGGTCTTCATCTGTGAAAGTGACTCCTTGGGCTTCTTTGGAATAATGTGTCTCCTCTCTAATAGCGATTAGCTGAGCTAAGCATATCTCTAGATCAAGAAGAGCCTTGATTAATTATTTCTTCATCTCTTTGGATAAGATAAGGCATCATATATGCTTAACGATGGCATCTTTCTTAGGTGAGAGAGGACATTACAATCCACCTTGGGCTGATCCTCCACAAGCATATCCAATAGTTGAGCATCCTGTGGAGGGACTTCTTGCTCATCTGAATCAATGACTTATTTCCCCTTATCCTGAGGTGTTGCCCTAGGAGGTAGAGCATTGCCACTACGGAGGTTGACTTCGGTAATCTCTTGTGGTAGGTTAGTGGAAGATTCTACCTACTCATCAGGCTCACCTACAGCTTCTCCTATGGGACCCTTAAAATTAGATGATTCCAAGTTTATCTCAAGAGGCGAACCTATAGTATTCAGAGAATGAAGGTCCAACTTTGAATCAAAAAAAGGAAGATCGAAGTTGTTATAATTGTTGTTTAGACTTGGAGAGTTTTCAGTAAGAGTAGAATTAGACAACCCATCAGAAGTGACATAAATATAATACAAGCTAGCTTTATTCCTCAATTTTTGGATTTTGAAGGAGGTATATAGTAGAAATCAAGTAAAGTAAGAGGGGAGAGGGATTTGATGTCCTCATCCACCGATAAAAGATGTCTACTATAAGAAGAGCTAGTTAAAGTAGAGGTGCTCACTAACGTAGTAGATGTAACTGTGGACTGGAGGCTGGACTCGATCGATGGTTGTGATACTTGGCTATCCCGGGCTGGCATAGGCTGCTACTACTGCTGCTGTTGAGCTACCCCTTTTTCTAAGTTATCTTAGACAACTTGTAAACCTTCCTTGATGTTGGAGGTTCGAGTTACCTCAGGCACCTACAAGGTAAGTTTCTTGATTTTGGTCACATTCTTCTTAGAAGTTCAGGATAAGGAGCTAAGGTTCCCAACTACTGCCTAATAGTTTTACATAAACTAGATTTGAATACTTTATTTTGCTTGGAGGCGTGGTCTTCATCTTGGGCTAGATCAAAAGTCGCCTCGAATGAACCCGCTATGAGGGGTTGACTGGTATACTAATCACATTAGACTCATCCTTTGAGTTGGATTGCAAGTCTATGTGAATAGTAGGAGTACTCCTATGAACTAGAACACGGCCTCTGTTGGCTGAAGGCCAACTAAGGGGTCTCCCACCTCTAGAACTGCCTCTGTTTCTGCCTCTGCCTCTGCCTGGTGGGGGTTGAGTCATTCTACCTTCATATCCATATGATGGGATGAACTGTGGGTGGAATGTGATACGCGAATCTATTTCTTCTTCAATTCCCCTTTCCTGTGTACTTGGACTTTCCTTTTTCATTTCATTTTGTTTTATCTTTTCTTTCGCTTCATTTTCTTTTGCTTTTGTATGTTTATTTGAATTTTATCCAAGTTCATGAGAAAGGGTGTTTTGAGAAAGATAGTAGGTCGCATCCTCATAGATCTCAATCTCTCTAACTGAAAATGGATTTTCATCTCTATTGACACGGTACTCAATTCCATCTTTTTTGAACTTAATGCACTGATAAAGGGAGGATGGAATGATCTTGTTCTAATATATCCAAGGCCTACCAAGCAAAGTAGTGAACGAAGTATTCGAATCAATGATGTAGAACTTGACTTCAGTCTTCCAGTTACATATCTCCAAAGGTAACACTATAGAACCTAAAGCCTGCTCACCTTAATCATTGAATCCTCTCAACATCATCATATCTCCTCAGAGTGTATAGATGTCAATCTTCAAATAAGCAAGAGTCTTTAGACTCATAATATTTACCGATGCACCTAAGTCCATGAGAACCCTAGCGAGTCTGAACATGTCCATGTCGATTGTGATGTATAGGGGAAGGTTGTGCTCCAAGTCCTCTAGAAGGAGGTCTTCATCTATGAAGGTAATCCCTTGGGCTTCTTTTGCATAATGTGCTTCCTCACCTATAGTGGTCAGCTGAGCTAGGCATATTTCAGAATCAAGGAGAGCCTTGATTAGTGATTCTCTCATCTCTTTGGATAAGACAAGGGCATCATATATGCTTAGCTTAGATGGCAACTTTCTTAGATGAGAAAGGACATTATAATCCACCTTCGGCTGGTCTTCCACAAGCATATCTAATAATGGAGCATCCTATGGAAGGGCTTCTCGATCTTCAGTACCAATGACTTATTTTCCTCTATCTTGAGGTGCTGCCCTATGAGGTAGAACCTTGCCACTACGGAGGTTGACTTCAATAATCTCTTGAGGCAAGGTGGTGGAAGGTTCTACCTGCACTTCAGGCTCACATATAGCTTGTCCTATGGGACTCTCAGAATCGGATGATTCCAAGTCTATATCAAGAGGTGAACCCATAGTATCCAGAGTTGGAAAGTCCAACTCTGAATCAGAAGGAGGAAGAACAAAATTATTATAATTATTTAGACTTGAAGAGTTATCGTTAGGAATAGAAGAAGAAAACTCATCAAAAGTGATACAAATGTAATTCAAACTAGCTTTATTCTTCAATTTCTTAGAATTATTTGGGGGTACAAAGTAGAAGTCAAGTAGAGTGAGTGTAGTAAGGGATTTGATGCCCTTATCCGCTGATACAAGAGTTCTACTAGTAGAAGAAACATAAGAGATAGTTGAAATGGAAAAGTCAGGTGGAACAACTAAAGGTGGAGGTCGAGTGGCTATGCTAAAGGGCTATCCCAAGCTGACACATGCTTCTGCTGCTACTGTTGCTATTGAGCTCCCACTTTCTTAGAGTTAGCACTAGCAACTTGCAAACCTTCCTTAGTGTTGGAGGTTTGAGCTGACTCAAGCACTTGCAAGGAAAGCTTCTTGATCTTCTGAATCATTTTCTTAGAGATTTTGGACAAAGAAATGTCCCAACCTTCTTTAATTTTGGTTGGATAACTTGTATCCCCAAGGATTACCCTAATAGAACTGAAGGTTGTTCCACAAGGCATTCCTTTAGGATAACTACAGCATCGATCTTGAAACTGTGTTGAAGCCAGTCCTTGAATGTGAAACAATCCTCCAAAATGTGGCCTAGCATATGGTAGTAAGGGAAAAAGTTTGGATCAAGACTTTTACCTACTTCCTCGGGTCTCCTAGGCTCATGTAGCTGAAAATTAGATTTCTTTAAGAGATTCTTAAAAATTTTCCTGATTACCTCCCTCTTAAAAGAA
Organism: Cymbidium sinense; assembly: GCA_021442155.1. Classification (NCBI taxonomy): domain Eukaryota; kingdom Viridiplantae; phylum Streptophyta; class Magnoliopsida; order Asparagales; family Orchidaceae; genus Cymbidium; species Cymbidium sinense. Next base: position 23,935,279 of record CM038226.1, on the reverse strand, counting down.
TAAAGTTTGTTTAACTTATCTAAAAGAGTAGGTGGACTGTAGCTACCTGGAGGCAAGTACCCATGCCACTGCTGGTGGTGGTATGGCTAAGGCGGTGCTTGTGCTAGCCATGGAGGCTACAGTGGAGGCCGATATGGCTATCTCGGTGATGGCAAAGAAGGTGGAGGCTGAGGTGGTCTCTCTCGACCGATCTCTAGTCGCTTCCCTTGTCAACCCCGCACGCTCTTCTTCTTCATAGACCTTTTGGGACTTCTGCTTTGGCAACTGATCTTGAAAAGGCAATTGTTTGGCCTCTCCTTGTAGACTAGCCGCCTTGTTTATTAGCTTCCCAAATGTCTTGATAGTGAAAGCCTTAATCATGAAGACAACCGGGCCATGGATATTCTTCAAGAGAATCTCAATGGCATGCTATTCAGACAGCTGTGGTTCATACTTCATACCCAGGTTATGCCATCGGAGAATATAATCAACAAGAGACTCACCGGAGTGCTATTATGCTACAACAAGATCACCTACAATAACCCTTTACAAAGCTCTAGCAAATCTCTTGATGAAGAGTTGCTCTAACTCGGCAAATATCTTTACTGAACCGTTGGGCAGTTCAGCATACTAATCAAAAGCAATACCCACTAGGCTGCTAACAAAAAGATAAAAGAGCAAAGCATCGTTGTCACCTATGTTGCAACAACTGGCCTTGAAATGTGCTATGTGTTGCATCGGGTTTCCACTACCATCAAAGCTTTTGAACGAATGAGGCATGAAACCCTTGGGATATTGGATAGCATCAATTCCTTTGGGTAGGGTCTACCCTTTGGAACAGATGGTCCTCTCTAGGCTTGAGCCAAAGCTTCCTTCACCTGTTGCTCAACCATGGATTTTATATCTTTTTCTTATATTGAGATACTTTTCACTACCTTCCTATAGAGGTCTATGCTACTTTGCTCAACAGGAAGTAGAGTCTTGACTGGGTCGAAGACATGCACTAACTTAGGCTTCACGGGCCCTCTCTTGGCGAATCTGCCTCTCTACGCTGCAGGGGATAATAGATCGAAGATCAAACTACATGTTGGACTTTGAGCGTCTGTATGCTCCTCCTACCTGGAGTAGGACTAACGAGGCTGGCATACTACCTCTTGCTCTTAGAAACTGCTAGCTAGAAATGCACCAGTGGAGGAGGTGATGAACGGATCTCCGGCATCCTCTCTTTCTAATCCAGAGAGAGGATGGAACTAGTTTTCTGTAACTAGTGGTGAAGTGATGATGGGAGACTCATCCATGGTTGATCAAGCTGCTGCCTCTAGCTCCCTAGCTATCCGGGTGTGAAACCGCTTGATCATGCGGTTATTGTTCTTGCGCTGGGTATGGTAGGATGGGTGGAGTACGAGCTAGACTCATACTCAAATGTAGGGGGGCAAGCCCTGAGACTAGGGGAGCCTTACCCTTGGAGGGTACAAATGGTAGGGTATTATCCCTCACTAGGGTAACATGATCAACTCTAGGACAAACTGCAACTAGAGCTAGTACACTGCACCGCGCACTAATAACCAAAGTATGTGGTACTACCCCAACTTTCTCTTCGAGGAGATCGTAATCGAGGGCAAGTCAATCAATGACTTCACCACCTGGTCCTCCTGACTGGTGAGGGAATGCCCTCACCAGTGATCCTGGCTCCCTCAAATCCCCAGCCAAAGTGAATCAGGTGGGTATGGTCCAGACGGGGAAGTCAACCTAATCTAAAGCTATATCCATACCGTGGGGGATGGTGAAGACAAATTTTTGAGAATCGACCATTTCCAAAACTATAATAAATTGAAACTGAACTATACTGCACTGACTATAAAGAATCTGCAATGAGAAATGAACTTATATCAGATTTCTATCTCCATAGATTTTTTTTTTTTTTGAATCTTGAAAATTTGAACCCACATCCAACAACTTGGAAGTGTTAAGTGGGGTTCAAATGGATTTGAGAAGATTGATTGAAAGAGGAATTTGAATATGAATCCAAACTTCAACAAATTTAAGTATGTTGAAATATGGATTCAAAATTTTGATAAATATGCTTCCATAGGTTCATTGTTCTTTTGAATTTTTGATTTTGAGGACCCTTTACTTTAACAAATTTGGGTATGTTGAAATAAGGGTCAAATGATTTTATTTTTGTTTGATTATTTTGGAATTTCACTTACTTAGCAAATTTAAGCATGCTAAGTGAAGTGTTTGAGAATGATTATTTTTTGTGAATTTTGTTTTGATTTTGCAAAATTTAGATTTCTTACTTAGCAAATTTAGGTATGCTTAATGAAGAATCTAAGTGTGTTTTGTTTGATTTTTTTTTTTTTTTGAAAATAGGATTCTTAACAAATTTAGGTATGCTAAAAAAAATCCTAAGTGATTCATTTTTGTTTGAAATGTTTTGAATTTTGAAAAGGGTAAGATCTTTAGTAAATTTGGTATACTAAGGGAATCCTAAGTGTTTTATTTTATTTTTGGGATGTTTTGAAAGTGGAGATTCAACTTTAGCAAATTTGATATGCTAAAGACGAAATCCCACTTTGTTTTGTAAAATAAAAATTTCACTTAGTAAATTTGAGTATGTTAAATGAAATTCTAAATAGTGTGCTCAAGATTTTTGATTTCATTTTAGTTTTGAAAATGAAAACTTCTTAAAAACTTTGGTATGCTAAGGAAAGAAGCTCCAATGGTGTTTGAAAATTTTGGTTTTGACATTGGAAACTTCGCTTAGCAAGTTTGAGTATACTAGGTGAAGTTCCAAAATATGTTTTGAAAAATGTTTGGTTTTGAATTTGAAACCTTCACTTAGCAAATTTGAATATGCTAAATGAAGTTCCAAATATGTGTTTGAAAATTTTTCGATTTTGGATTTGGAGATTTCACTTAACAAAGTTAAATGAAATTCTAAATGTGTTTGAAAATTTTTTAAATATGATTGTTGATTTTGATTTTGGATTTGGAAACTTCACTAAGCAAATTTGATTATGCTAAATGAAGTTCCAAATGTATGCTTGAAAATTTTGAAATAAGATTGTTGATTTTTTATTTTGGATTTGAAACTTCACCTAGCAAATTTGATTATGCTAAATAAAATTTCAAATATGTTTTGAAAAAATTTTAAATAGGATTGTTGAAGTTTTACTTTTTGAAAAGGGGATTTCCATTCAACAAATTTAGGTATGTAGAATGGAGATCAATCTTATTTTTGAAATGTAAAATTTTTGTGTATAATTGTTACTTTTTGAAAGAGAGGAATTCCAACTAAAAACATACGTGAGATATGTTCAAGTGGGATTTCCTAAATGATATTTATTTTTAGTTATGAATGAAATCTTCATTTAATAAATTTGAGTATATTAAATGAAGATGTTCATGTGTGCTTTTTGAAAAGTTTAATCTTTTTTTACAAATGAAATTTTCATTCAATGAGTGCGAGTGTACTGAATAGAAGGGTTCATGTGTACTTTTTGAAAATTTTAATTTTGTTTGGAAATGAACCTTCCATTCAATAAGCGTGAGTGTATTGAATAGAAAAATTCATGTGTGCTTTTTGAAAACTTTATGATTATGATTATGATTTTTGAAAAAGATGACTGTTCATTTTATTTTTAAAAAATAAAATCTTTGTTAAAGTGAATTGAAAGAAGATGTTCATTTATGCTTTTCAAAAATATTATTAGTTTCATTTTTGAAAATCCCTACATATAACAATTGTGAAAATTGTTAAATGAGGGTGACATAATTTCGTGAAAAATATTTTTCTTAAGTGCATTTTAAAAAAAGGTGCTTTTTGAAAAACAAAGTTATTATGGAAAATTTATTTTTGTCTTTATCATTTTGGAATGAACATTTCATTGTCATGAAAATGATAAGGAGGAAGTCTAAAAAATGTTCTCTTTTTTACTTAGATCTTTTCATTTTACCTATTGGAGAACCCAACGATGGTTTTAAGACCAACAAGGAATGTGGTCATAAAACCTAAAGAAGTTGGCTAACTCAACTCAAGAATAAAATGAGCCAAGTGTCAACGGAAAGAAGGATAGTCTTGGATTCATACCAAAGTACAAACCCACTATCGATACTCAAAGAAAACGATCATTTACCAAAGATGGAGAGAGAAATCATCCCCAGCAGAGTCGCCAAAAAAATATGTGGAGAAAAATTCCTATAGGGAGTCTCCTTCAAATCTGTGGAGAGAAAGGAAAGACAACACTTATAGAAATTCATTTTGTTAGGATGCCACGTAGATCCACAAATGTACTTATTTAGGTGATCGGGTACCTCATCAAAAAAAAATAGCGTACTATCTCAAGAGACAGAAGTCGCTGCCTTTTAATGGACCTAATCACCTCAATAATGACTCTTAAGGACGATGGGTCTGCATATGTACTAGAGATTCTTCCCCAACTTTATATGAAAAAGTAAAGTAGGGTTTATTTTAAATCGGGTTCGTTAAATTTCCTATAAGGACAAGCCCTCATAGTTAATTACATCCTAAGGAATGGGGATTCCTTAGAAAAACTCTCAATTAAGGTAAATGATTATCGTCTTTGAAGATTTCAATAGGAAAGGACTATCAATCGATCGGCTTATTTTTGAATATCAAATGGGATTGATCAAAAGAGGGAGTTATTATCAAAGCCAAAATGGAAGATAAGTAGGAGATGTCCACGATGCTAAGATACTTAGCGAACATCTCAAACTATCTTATGATTAGGTTTTATATTTTTGAAATTAATTTAATTTGTTTGAGTTGTATTTTTCATTAGAAATTTAGGACTGAATATTCCTTAACACAAGATTAAGAAAATGCCTAAGAGATGAGGAATTATACTTATGGCCCACAAAGGGGAGAAGCAATCTCAAAACTTAAATCTAGGGAGCTTCGATGAGGGCCAGAAATGCACAACCTAAATTTAAAGCAAAAATGAGTAATTAGTTTGCCTCCACAAGAGAGACAAACCACCTGACAACTTGGACTTACAACCGCCTGGGGGTGGCCGCCAACTAACTCTTCCTACGATTTTAAATACATTTAGGCAAGTCTTTATGTTTATGCAAGATAGCTACGCTATTATTTATTTAAAAAGAGACTAAGTCCTTAAACTCACTCCCTAAAGAGACTAGATCATTTAAAGGGACATGCTTCAAATGACATAAATCTAATACAATTCAAATTTAATTTTTTATTTTCATTTTAGAAAATTATTTTGACTCAGGCTAATAGGATTCATATGACTAATGAATGAGAAAGAATGTTATTAGCCAAAATTAGCGAGAAGGGTGGAGGTGAGTTTCCCTATGGCTCTCAAAAGTCAAGCCAAGTTTCTCTGGCAAAGATGGAAGCCCTCCAATCAAGAGTGAAATAAGATGCATTTGTGCATGAAATTATAAAAGAAATGCTCATCCAGCTAAAAGATTGCTAATTCTTTTATCTTGATTTTAAACCTAAGCTTTAGGTGAGGTTATGAGTTGTTTAATTTTTATTTGAGTTGTTAGGTTGGGTAAAAGATTTATTTTTTTTCTAAAGAGCCTAATCCACATCTAGGCCATATATAAAGCAGGAAAGAAACTAAAAAAATCATGTCACTTAATGCAAAAGCTAAACAAATCACCAACCAATTTATAAAGTAAATCACAAAAAGAATAAAAGGCCGTTGTGGTCGGGCACCACGGCACAAACCCGAAAATATCAAATATGGGTAGTCGAGCTCTACCCTTATACAACCTGAATTACAAATGAATTAAATTATGATTAAGCAAGAAATTCATTGTTATGGGAGTCTTCAAGCTTCATTTCTTCTTTCTTCTTTTCTTCTTTCTTCTTCTTTTCTTCTTTCTTCTTTGGTTCCTTCTTTTGGATGGTTGGAAGGTGGATGCTCCAAGGCTTCACATGATGCATAAGATAGGATCTTATGACCAATCTTGTCCTAATCCCCATAACAATCATTCCAAAATCCTAATTACACAAATATACATGAAAAGGAAAAATGAAAATCTAACACACACCTGCAAAATAAATGTTAGCTAAAACAAACCACACAAATCCCAAGCATGTATGTTGGACTTATCACCCCACACATGGGTGACTAAGTCCACCTGGCCTATGGATTATGCTTAGGGTATAAAGCACCTGCAAGCAAAATTATTTTATATTTTTATTTATGATAGCACCCCTTAAGCACAATCCCCTGCAGAAAAGAATAGTTAACTAAGAACGTCCTAACATTCATTCTACAAGCATACACCCTAACATCCAGTCTAAAACATATATCACAAAATAAAATAAACATCAAACCATGCACCGACCTAACCTAAAGCTAGAAGTGATGACTTAGGCTAATGTGTGTGCTTTGAAGGTTTGTGTGGTATGCTTAGCTATGGCTTTAGGTTCAAATTTTCTAAGTGTGAAGAACATATTCAACTTAGAAGATGGTTTCATTTAAGTTGTTTAATTATTTTGAGTTGATTTTATTTCATGATTTGATTTGTATTAAGTGGATCTTACAATTAATTACTAAGTTGTGAAGAGAGGAAAAGAGAAGAGGACTTCTCTTTCCTTTCCTAACCTAAGTAATTTTTAAGGTAGGTTCACATTTTAGTTTTGTTTAGGTGAATGTCTTGATTAAACATTTTAATTAATCTTAAGTTTAGATAAACTCTAAACAAACCTATTCAAAAAGAAAGATATTTTAAGATTAAATAAAATGAATCAAAATTCACCTAACACACATTATTTCATTTCTTTTCCAACATATATAACATGCATATGGATGAACCTTAAGCATATATATATATATACATGTAAATGAGTATTTAACACACTTTATGATGCATGCTAAGTAATTCATTTAAGGAAATTTAGAAGTTGAATATGCATAATTTTTCTTAAGTAGAAAGGGTTTTCCTTATCCAAATTTTCACATACACACATGAAAGTAACAAAGGCATAAGTGGGTACAACATCATTGTTAACCAGAAGTGTAAGGTACAAGACTTACTTAGGGCTACTTAAAGTCTCACAACCTTGGGGTTGTCCAGACTAATATATTGTTTTCCTTAAATACGAACATATGTATACAAAAAATAAAATAGAAAAGGAGAATGCAAAAGTTGTATTAATCGATTCATTTTTATTTATGCAATTTATGTATGCTAGTATAGATAACTCTCCTTAAGTGGTAGCATAGAGATGAATAGGATATGGAATTAGGTGAGTGTTAGGTTCTTTTCAAATGAACCATACACCTCACCAAATTCCTATTCAAACTATACCAACATAAGAAAGAAAGGAAACCTATGCTAAACATGCCTTTATAATTTATCACATGCAAACTAATAATTAAAATATAAGTAGCATACTTTCAAATTTGGTATTTGATTCATATATTTTAAAAATAATTTGGATTTAGTAGTGATAATAGCCATTCATATTTCTACTTTAGCCAACACATGCAAATTTGACATAAAGTAAACAATTTCATTTAAAATTGGAATTTGAAAAATATAAATGCATGAAATCACATGACATACAAATTTAACATGTTGGGAAAAGATTCAAAACAATGAAAGCATGTAAACAAGTTCACTTCACTTAAATCCTAAAAACATTCTTATGAAAAAAGAAAGTTTAAAATAAATCAAAATGAGTTCAAAGTGATTTTATTTAGTTTGAATTTTGATTTAATTTTAAAATTGTGAGATGAGTTTGTTGTTCCTAACCCATTCCCACATGTGTTTGATATTTTTGTTTAATTTTTAGATAATTAGATCCATTTTTTATGTATTAGGTTTAAGGTGTGAATTAAGTAACTTAATTAACCCTTACTTACACCACCTTAGAAGAATTAACCAAATAATTATGAGCCAATGAGATGACATAAAACTCACAAGGAATTTAAATTTGCAATGCACCTAATAAGAAAGAGGCCTAATGCAATTTGGCTCACAATTAAAAGTTAATTAAGCTAAGAGATTTAACTTAAGTAATTTCAAAACACCCTTTCACACATGTGAATTAGGTTTTGATTTCTTTAATTGAACTTAGGCTATTAAACACCTAAATATCTACCCAAAGTAGATTAATTAAGTTATGAAACTTTTTATAATTTTAGAAATTAATTGAGGGGATAATTAATGAATTAACCATTAATTAAGAGGGGATTAAAGAGAGAAAAAAGGGGTTTATGGAATAGCTTAAGGGAAATGCCCCAAAAATATTCCATTAACCTCCCACTTACTGGATCTGACCTTAATCAACCCTAATCATAGATTAAAATTAATAATTATAGCTTAATTATCCTTAATTACATAAGGAGGGTAATTAAAAAATTCATATGCAATTTTTCTAATCAAGCCTTCAATAAATCCCAAGAAAATTAGGGGAGGCAGAAGTTAACCCCTAAAACATATCAAGAAATTTAGGATTATTCAAAGGCCTAATTAAAAAGTAATTAGCAAAATAAACTTTCCAATAAAACCCATGTTTAGTAAAAATATAATTCATTGAAATTAAATTTAAACTATTCTAGATTGAATTATCTTTCCATAGGATTTTATTTCACATTTTTTTGAATTTTCTAAAAGGAGTTATGAATTTTAGAAGATCCTTAAGTTAATTAGAAATTAATTAAGGCATTTCACTAATCCCAGCTCGCGGCGTGCGTGTGGCGGCGATCACGCTTTACGCATCGTCGTGAGGGTTACTTAAACATTAAATCCCACATGGCGGTGGCGTGCTTTGATCTCTACATTGATCAGAGATGGGCGGATCTCCCAGTTTTAAAATGGCTAAGGAATTTCTAGCGTGGAATTATCTCAAATCCATCTAAAATGGATGACGGCTAAGATCTCCCAAGTTCTTTCCCTTGATCAGCGAGACCATGATCGGGAAGATCAAGCTTCGATCTAGCATGGATTCAAATCAAACTCAACCCACACCATCTAAAGCTAAAAGCGGAAAATCCAACAGTCAAAAATCCATGGGATGAAATTTTCTTTCACAAAACTCCACACCACATTGAGTTTAATGGTCGAAAAATCCCATGCCTCGCAAGAGGTGATCACCGGCGCTCAATTCCCTTGGAGAAGCTTTGTCGGTTGAGATGAAGCTATGTTGAGAGTATGAGACATGAGGTTGAGTGGATTGATGTATGGACCAGCTTCTCCTTATCTAGCTTGTGGCTTTGATCCAATTAGGTCCCCCATTGCCCTTAGAGCTTGGGAAAGAACTTAGGTAAGCTCGACTTGGTCACCTAAGAGTGCTTACAAAAGGAATTACAGCAGATTGTAGTGTGAAAGAAGTTGACAATTCAATGAAGCTCCCCTATTTTTAAGCTCTGAAAATCAAGAAATATAGTTTTCAAATCCTCTCTAAGAAGCTTGGGAATACTCTCTGATGCTTTCTCTAAGTTTCTTAGCTTCAATCGATAGAGGGGAAGTGAGAATTGAATTGAATTAGGAGGAGTATATCTCCCCCTTGAAGGATCGGACGGCCATCAATGCACTTGCCATTTTGATCCAATTAAGCATAGGCAGTGGGTTGTTTGATCAGTTAAGAGTGTGCACATGGTCAGTTTGAGCCAAGGAGTGGATTGCCAACCTCCCATATGCTGGAATTTGAGTTTGCGAGGGAGTTTGAATTTTGCATTTTGACCCATAGGGTCGGGTTTGGTCTAGGGACCAATTGGGAAAGCCTAGGTCCCATAAGCTTTTAGGAAAGCCTCAAGTGAATGTGAAGAGGGTATGACCAAATTACCTATGGATTAAGCAAAAATTTGTTCTATGGCCTAGGGGTAGGATGTTCATTTTGCTATTTTTTCACTTTGGATATGTTGGGTATGTGGAGAAACTAGGTTTGGCCAAGTTTTATGAGATTTGGAATTCATTTGATAGGGTTTGGCTCATGTTGACCCATTTAGGTCAAAATGGGTCAACTTAGGCCAAGTTAACCAATTGGTCAAATTGGGTCAAACTAAGGGTTGGGTCAAGTTCATATGACCATTTGAAATATTTTGGTGGCTTTGGTTTGATTCAATTTGGTATAGTTTTGGATTTGGCTCATATGACTTCATTTAGGTCAAATGGTCAAGTTGACCTATTTGACCCATTTGACCTATTTGAGGTAGGTCAAGGGTAGGCTTATGTTTGGTTAGTCATATGGAGTGAATTGATATCTTTGTTTCCAATCGATTTGGGTTAAGTTAGATTTTGGCTCAACATGACCCATTTAGGTCATGTTGGGTCTAAGATCAATTGGGCTAGGTTTGGTCTAGTTGGCCAATTGAGGCTTTGGTCAAGTTCCACGAGTGATTTGGAATGGAGTTGACCCATTGGTTTGAATCAATTTGGCTTAGATCAAGTTTTGACACATTTTGATCATTTAGGTCAAAATGGGTCAGCTTGGGTCAAGTGGCAAATTAGGCTAGGTTATGCTCAACTGTTGGCTTGGTCAAGTTCAAACATAGGTCATGAGTAAACTTAGATCAATAGTTTCAATCAATTTGTCCTATGGTAGAATTTGGCAATGTTAGGTTTCATTTTAGGTTAAGTGTTGACTTGGTCAACCCTTAGGTTTGATTTGATTTGATCCAATTTGATTAATTGATCATCCCATGATGATTGTTGATCATGATGAGAGGGATATATGAGTTTGGTTCAATCCAATTTGGTTAGGATTAGAATTTGGCTCATAAGGTACTTTAGGTCAATTTGGGTCAAGTGAACCTAAGTGGATCAAATAGCTTGGTCAAAGCTTGATTTGAAGTTGGTTGATCTTGTATATGGACTCATGATTGAAATATAAATCCATTTACAAGTGGTTTGAAGCCAAATGGGTTTAGATCCATTTGACAATTTCATATTCAAAGGAAGAATACGAAAGGGTTTAGGGTTTGATTTTTGACTTGGGTTTTGATTGTTTGATTGGAGTTTGTATTTATATATGAGCTCATGATTGTAGGTTTGATTGAATCATAAGAGAAAATTAAGAGTTTGGCTTAATTTGAAATTGATTTGGCTAAGTTCAAGATTTTGGCTTGAAAGATTTAGGTTGGATTTTGAGTGGATTTGAGTTTGATTTTTTAGAATAGGTTTTGATTGTTTGAATTTTTATTTCATTTATATATGTGAATATAAATGAGAATATAAATGGATCATGAAAAAATTTCAAGAATTTGAAGTGATTTAATCATGATTTAGGCTAAGTTCAGTAAAATGGATTTAAAGGACTTAGAAAAATTTGGAGTAGGGATCTAAATTTTTGAATTTGGTTTGATTGATTTATATTTATATTTCATTTATATATGTGAATATAAATGAAAATATAAATGAGTTTTGAGAAAATCCTATGACTTTGAGATGGTTTGATCATGATTTTAGGCTAAGTTCATTAATTGAAAATTAATGACTTAAGAAGATTTTAAATTGGGAATTTAATTTTTCCATTTGATTTGATTGATTTATATTTATATTTCATTTATATATATTAATATAAATGATAATATAAATGAGTTTTGAGAAAATCCCATGAATTTGAATTAGTTTGATCAATATTTAGGCTAAGTTCATTAATGAAAAATTAATGACTTAAGGAAACTTTCAAGGATTTTAAATTTGGAATTTAATTTGAGAGTTTGATTTGATTGATTTATATTTACATTTCATTTATATATATGAATATAAATGAGAATATAAATAAATTTTAAGAAAATCCTATGAGTTTGAATTGATTTAGATTTGATTTTGGCTAAGTCCTTTAATGGAAAATTAAAGGGACTTAAGGAATTTTCATGAATTGATTTGGAATTTTGAGTTTAGTTTGATTGGTTTGAATTTATATTTCATTTATATATAAAAATATAAATGAATTATGAGAGAATCTCAAAGATTTGAATTGGTTTTGATCATAACTTTGGTTGAGTCCTTAAGGGAAGGTTAAAAACTTAGGCAAAACTTGAACTTAGGAATTTTTTTGATGAATTTTGATCATGGGTTTTAATCATAGATTTCAATCATGGATTTCAATCATATGGAGTTGATTTGGATTTGGAGGAAATCAAATAAAATTGATTTAAAGTTTGACTTGAAAGAAAGAAAGCGAAGAATGGTTTAACTTAAGGGTGGGAAGTTTTCCCTTAACACCCCTAAGGTATGACCTATTCCTATGGCTAACTCTTCTAAGTCTCTAGGGCTAGGTTGAGTGTCCACCTAATCACTAGATATGTCTTAAGACTAAGGAACTTTTAAAGTCTAAGAGGAGTCCTATGTCTAAGATGGAGGGGTTGAGAGGTCATTCTAAAAATGAGGTCAACACCCACACTTTCGAAATGCAGAGATACAACAAAACAAACTGAAATAGAGAATAAGCAGATTAGTCATAAGGACATGATTGACTTAGATTTTGAACTTATAATTCTCCATTGTTACTATAGCTTAGATTCGTCTAGTCAAAGATGATCAAAAAAACCTGTGTCCAGTGAAGTCACCAGAAATCTATGGGCTCCAAAAATTCGCCACCGACCTCTCAATGAAGAGAGTATGAATTAAATGTCAGTGAAATTTCAGAAGGTAGATGGAATAGTAGAAAAAACACTACCCAGAGATTTCATCCTCATTTTCTGAGGACTTTAGATCGGTTCCAGGTTTCCTATAAGCGCAAGCACCTATAGTTAATTATCCCTCTCAATACTAAGAGAGAACTTTCGATTAAGGCTAATTATTAGATTGCTTAATGTGTAGCTTACAGTAGCAGCATATGGAGTATAAAATTGTGAATTTCTGATATTTATCATTTTGACTTAAAGAGGATGGTTGGGGGAACGATGACGTGCCTGATCTAGATCCTATGGTTCCATCATCCCAGGCTGTCGTGGTCCCTAGTCTACTTAGTCAGAGGAGATAACCTCTAACTAAGGATCATTGTCGGTCATGGGTTCGTCGTTTAAGAATTACCAGGGGTGGAGTTTTGTGAGAGGCAGAGTCTACCCCGGCGAGTATTTTTTGGCCTATCAAGTATACCCTATAGTTCACATCCTAAAGGGCAGAGTCATTGGGGAGCATGCGGGCTATAATCGTGACCGTAATATAATGGTGTCATTTGGCAACCAGTCGAGGATTACGGTGTCGCATCATATGTGGAGCCTAAGCTTCATGTCAGAGGACACATTCTTACTGGTATGAAATTGATTGAGAGTAAACATAGTTATGTACTTGATTTAACATTGTCTCCTTTGTGAGCTATAATTTTCTTAATTTGTCATCTCTGATAAATAGTTATGGAATGTGGATAAATTGAATTTTACTTTGAGTTTTTTAAAGATTGAATTTCATTTAGGTATTTTGAGTTTGATAATTCATTGGATATTTCATTTAGATTGACGTTTAATTTATATTAAGTTGATTTAAAGTTTTAAACATATTTTGCTTGTAATATTTCCTCCAGTTGAAATCTTCATTCAACATAGTCATCATCACGGCGGATGTATTATTTTGCTATTTCATATCTTATCAACTCTATTAATTTAATAATAGAGTATTAGATCTAATGTCATATGATAGAATTAGCTTCTCAGATATTTTAATAAATTGAAATTTTTATAATAATAAGATTTTTTTGGTTTTATTAACCCAATCCTAAGATCAAACCGAGAAGCAACTCATGCAGCATCCTCAGACACTAAGTTTAAGCATTTAGCGTAGTGTCGGGGCCCATGAGGGTTATTTAATTTAAATTTGATTTAACTTTAGAGATTTAAATAGTGCTTCCTATTTTGATTGAGTTTTACTGCAAGTTTATAATTTAAAAAAAAAATTAATAGTATTTTGGCAACCTCCCGGCATCAACCCCACATAGGGGGCTACAACGAGGGCTAGGTCTGCCCACCATGCCAAGGAAGGCATGTATGGGTCTCTGAAGCACCTGCATGTAACACAGATTTCCCCGCCACGCCAAGAAAGGCATTTACAGGTACTTGTATACTTGCAATGTCAAGTTAAAAATTAATTTTAGCTTTGTGGTTGCACTTATATTAAGTATTTTAAGCCTCCTATTGATGTAAAAGTTTAGCAGCATTTTGACAGCATCCTGGCATTGTCCCCATGTAGAGGGCTACTTCAGGTATGCTGGGCCTACCCACGCCAAGAAAGATATGTATGGGTGGTATAAACTATGGCCTGACTGCACCATCCCACCATGCCAAGAAAGCATGTATAGGGCTCTTAGGTACCTACTGAAACATATTTTCCCGTCATGCCAAGAAAGGTGTGTACGGGTACTTATACACCTACAATGTTAGTTTAAATAGCATGTATGAGGCTCCTATTAGTGTGAAGTTTGGTAATATTTCGACATCTCAACGTCATCGTCCCATGAAGCTATCTCAGTATCAGGTGCCCATCATGAAATGCATGTAAGGATGGTATAAACCACGGCTGAATGTGTCATCCCACCATGCCAAGAAAGACATATATGAGGCTCTGAGGTACCTACTGAAACGTATTTTCTCATCACGCCAAGAAAGGCGTGTACGGGTACTTATACACCTGTAATATTAGTTTAAATAATAATTTTATATTATGACATAGCTTTATGTCAAGCTATTTAGGTCTCTCTAGTAGTGTGAAGTTTTTGACATTTGAGATCCCACATCGTCCCCATGTAGAGGCGTGCCTATCGCACCACGCCAAGGTGTGTATGGGTGGTATAAATTACGACCGAATGCGCCATCCCACCATGCCAAGAAAGGCATGTATGGGGCTCTGAGGTATCTGCTGAAACACATTTTCTCACCACACATATCAGTTGAGCTCAACTCGACTGATGCAGCATGCATGGAGGTCAACAAGAATGTTGATTGATCATGATAGTTGACATTGTAGAATATTTTTAATTATGGTCGATAATTATTTATTATAGGCTTACATATTTTTTTAATTTATCATGTTTTGAGAAAATAGAAAATAAAATGAACCTACACATCATTTAGAGACAATTAATACATTGCTGGTTAGAAGATTTTAATGCAATCAAGCTCATCTCATTATCTTAGCTTGGGCTAGGGGGACCTCAAACTTGAGATTTTTCATGTTAGTCATCTTGGAGAAGTTAATTTTAGAAACACAAACCAAGAAAGCAAGATCTACACTAGTTTAGTAGTGTCGTCATTTTTTCTTAAGCATTACTTTTCCTAATGTAGATAGGTCTCTAGATTGTTGAATGCCTAAAGGCAATCTAGAGCATAACTTAGATTGCATGATAAAACATTACCAATTGGAATGGTATGGGTCTTCAATTAAATGTTAATTTGATCAAATCATGATGTCAATTCATTTGTTTTTAGGTCATCAAAACCTTGATCATGTCAACCTCTCTCGTAAGGAGCTAAGAGTTCTAACCAAACTTTTTCTTGTATTTTTTTCATTTCTTTCAACTAATTTCATCATGATTTTACTTGTGAAGTATTTTGTGTATCTTTAAATATGTTTTTCTCTATGAAATGAGAACTTTACATTTAATCTCCATTTTCACTTTTTCTTAAATCCCACCTCATGTCCACTCAAACTTTACCCATACACTTTAATTTGTACTATAGCCCATCCACTAACATCATTATTTAGCCTCTTTGCCCTCTCAACAAGTTCTCATAATGTGGTGATGCTGTGAAAAACCAATCGAGTCAAATTTTGGATGTAGGTGGCATTGAGGTAAATAGTCAATCCAACATATTATAAGTAATCATTGAACTACCTCCGTTGTTTTAAAATATTAAATTATAGATAAATATTTATGCAAATTAATTTCCAATTAGAAATTTTTTTAGTTACATAATGATAAATTTCTACCACTGTAAATCTAAATTGAGCTCATGCTGATTTTAATAATAAATGGCATTGCATGCTTCAATTTGACATCTAGATCAATCTACTAAATATTGAATTAATATGATTAATATAAGATAATTTATTGGGCATTATGTCATTTTGTTGAACCAATAGGCCAACATTATAGCTAAGATATAATATCGTTTAGGAGAAAACTAGCAATCTTCTAGCGAATTTTCAAGTGACTAATGAGACACCCATTATGATTGCATCTATGTCAAAAGATGACAAAACTATCATATTGGTGTCATGTGTCTCACTTACCATTACGATGCATGTATGCATATATATGTTTGTATAAGTGTGTGTCTATATAGTCACACAAACATATATAGGCAGAGATATACACAAACAAAAGATTTACATCATATTTTATATAATACCATCATGTCACGATTTCTTCCATTACTACAAAAGATTGTTGCATATACATTCTATGGTTGTGTCAATCCTAAATTATAGGCTACAATCAACTTCTGTGAACTTTGACTATTTTCTACAATATGCAAGGGATATTTTGTATATAAAGAAACTCTTGCTCCCTATGATAGTGCAAGAGATTGATCTTTGATTTTATTCTCAAATTTTACCAGGGTGAAGAGTGTTTTGCTATTTTAGTGAAACAAATAGTGATAGGAAAGCCACATTCACATCAAAATTTATAGGGGACAAAAAATCTCTCTCCATTAAATACAATTCAAAATTTTGATCAATCAAAAGATGGAGAATAAAAAAACATCTTCGAGAACCATGGAGTACCATTGTGGCCCTAGCCATGATGAAGGGATCAATGGAGATTAGTGTTGATGGAGATTTGAATAAATTGATTGGATCTAAACTTATGACTGAAATTAGTGATAATAGTAATATTAATGTAAATTTTATGACCAAACTTGTGCCAAAATCATAGAATTTATGCCAATGAACGTACTTCAACAAATCGACTGACGAGTTAGCATATGAATCTTGAAAAGATCGAGTGTAGCTGCCATAGTGGCCATTATTACATGAAGAACGGAGCATAAATCTAACATCCTTGATCAAATGGGACTTAATTCAGGAGCTATTTTTTAAGGTAACAACAGTTTTGACATTTATAAAATACATATACAGCTTCAACAAAAATTGCTCACGGCATTATAATCCAATGCCTGCAAGTGTAAATTTACCAGAGCATCCCTAAAAATTATATACAATATTAGCAATTTATGCCATTTAACTACCAAATTGTGAAGGGATTTGGAAATCCGCTAGGCTACCGTAATCAATAAACCAAGCGGGTAAAGAAATTAAATCAAGAGATCGCGTTCAAAAAGAGAACTACAGAGGGGAATTGTGAGTGCTTACTATATCCCATGAATAGGTTACTGAGACTCTCGGCAACGTCGAAGTAGGCATGTCATCGAGCGAGGTAACTCATGTAGAAGGGCATGCAAAAAAGTGCAGTGGAGAGATGTATAAGTAGCAGTCGAGAGAAAGGAGGAACCGGAAAGAGAAGGGAGGGAGAGCGGAGGTGTTACGTTCTCTGCCAGGTGATCAAGTTATTAACGATAACGAAGTGGAGATCTTCAAAAGCTGCGGGTTGTCGTCACCGGGAAGAAGTGGAATGATGACATCAAAGGCAGCCTCAACTAGGATCTATTTCAAGTTTGATCGATTTCGAATTAGATTTAACTTAATTATAAAGCAAACTCAAAATTATATATATATATATATATATATATATATACACAATTCTTATGCATGAAAAAATATATTTTATTTAAAAAAAACATAACACACAATTTATATATATATATCTAATACTTAAAATTTAATATTTATTTATCAAACACCTTACCTATTCATAAAAAAGTATCTTCACTTTTAAAATAATAATAATAATAATAATAATAATTTTAATATGACCTTTAATATTTAAATGCTGTTAATATAAATATCAAAATTTACCTTAAATAGAGAAATATATAAAAATTATATGATATGCATGTCAACACAAAAAAATAAATGATAATAATATATTTATATGATAATAAAAAATTAAATGTTATGTATATAAATATTAAAATTAAATTTTAGAAATATATATATATATATATATATATATATATATATATATCCATAGAAAGAAATTAGCTTAGAGTTTAAATCCAACCAAATCATCGAAAAAAATTCCAAGGAGATTTGATATCAAACAAATTTTCAAGGTGAACAATATCTTGATAATTTTGTAAAATAACCTTTCAAAATACAAAATTATACATATATAACACAACAAAATTATTTTGTAAAGGGGAAACATATTAAAAATTTTCGAAAAATTAGCCCAATTTTTCTGTGAGAACTGAAAAGGTCACAAAATCAGTACACCTATGTACCGTCCTGAAACCTCGGCCGAGTATCAAGAACACATACAATTTATTGACGCTCATCATGGAGCCTACCATAGCCATCAATGAACATGCATCAATAGAAACGAGACACCTCTCTAGTCTGTCCAGCAATAAAGTAATAAAACAAACTCTTTCTCTATAAACATAACAACAAGCAAGTAATAATAATCATTAAAAAGAAGCACAAGCTGAATCCTTCAGCAAGCATTTGCTTCTCAATTATATTTATGTTGCAGGCATCAACCGAAGCTTTTCTTCAGTAGTGGAACTCTTGCTCCTTTCATCAGCCAAAAGTGAGTGCAAATCACTCCCATTTGCCAAGCTATTGAACTCGACGGATTTGGATGGGAGTGCCGGATACTTCCTCTGGCAGAAGGTCATAAGCCTCTTCACGGATTGGAGGTACTTTCGAGTCGTCTCGTCGTTCATTATGTGCGCCACGCTGTTAGTGTAGATCTTCTCGCGAGCAGACCGCTCGTGGATGCCAACCATAGTCACTCCAATAGGCCATGGCGCATTTCCGATGGCCATCCGGATGTAATGGTCCATTGCCGCCAGGTAATCCCGATCCATGCAGCAACGCACCATTAGCATCAGGGCTTGTCGAATGTCATCTGGGAGAATCTGTAATGGATGGAATCATGATATCAGGTTTACTGTAACGAAGAAATATACAGGGAGTCTACAGAAAAGCCTTTTTTTAGAGTTCCTGTAGTGGTCACTCTGTTATTAAATGGAAGAGGGAAAGCTTATAGAAAATGCTAATTACAAGCTCCCATCAATAAAGATTGAGGATTTGATCGAGCAAATGCTGAATTGGCGTGCGGGATGCAAAGCAGAGTACTAAGTATAGGGTGTTATTTGCCTTACTAAGTCCACTCATTGGATATTGTTGGAAAAGAAAAACCTTTCTGCCTTATAAGAGGCAGGGGAACATCCAAATCAACCCCCACAACATCGCTCCATTCATAAAGTTCAGCAGTCAGCACATGTGCAAAACTTGTAAAATAACAAGCCACTCAGAACTGATCACAAACTACGCCCTCCAGTTATAAGCTCTGCAATGTTCAAGGGCTTATGTTCGCTCGACTAAGAAAACATAGGTATTCCCGGATTGCTGCTTCCAAATCTAAACAGCATCCAAAATTGGTCAAGTGCATTAGCACGGGCCACAAGTAACTGGATAGAGTCTCAAGTTATAAGCTCTAAACAAATCTCTTGAACACAAACTACTGTGGGCGCCACACCTCTTATCATAAGTCTTTAGTCTGGCATTCATTAAACTTCTCTGCCCTCAGTCAATACCAGAATTTGAGCGCCACGCCTCTATTATAGATTTTTGGCCTGACACGACCCCCTATTATAGATTTTTGGCCTGACACGAGAATTTCACACCCTCGATCAATCATTAGTATGAATATTAGATTTCTCAACAATAAATGTTTTAGGTGGAAACTCAATGAGAGCCTTCCAGCAATCATCAAGAGGAGAATGACACAATTATCAAGTGACTTTGATGTTGTCAGCATGTTTAGGAAGTTGTTCCAATTATAACAAACTAAACTTCATCGATTTTGTTGAAGTAGCCTATTGAAAAGGAATAAAGATGATCCACAATTCTTTGAAAAACAAAATTAACTTGACATGAACTACGACACTGATCTAAATAAAGCATGTAAAATTAGACTTGCGTATCAATTTGGAACGAGAAAAAAGGAATTTTTAACCAATGCAACACACGTCAGCATATTTTTTTTATTTAATAAATGCTTTCTTAACACTGGCATATGTGCAGTTACTAGTTGTTTGTTATTTGACTTAATAATCAAAGATGAATGAAACCATTGGTTTAAAAAAAAAAAAAATTCATGTAAGCTCATTGCAACCAATGTAGTCATGTATGCCATCCTACTTATAATACATGAATCATAAACTTCTAGATTTAAAAAATTATCATCAACTCTAGACAACACTTGAACTTGATTTGAACAGCACAGTAATATTCCAAGACATTCCTCAAACATCCCAGATGGTTGCCAGTGTAATACAATAATATTCAAACGTGCCAACTTATTATACTTGGCATCTTGACTTCTCAAAGGACTTCAACCTTCGAAAGACATTCCAAGTGACATCTTCTTTCATGGGGATTCCAATTCTTGCATTATTTATTAATTAGTTAATTTATTAATTCAATGATACAATGATGCTAAATTAATGGAATTAACTAATGTAAAATTTTAATTACAATCTATTATTAACTAAGTTAATGGCTTAACCTTTAAGTTTACTTTTTTAATATCTTATATATGGGTTGTACACTTGATTAGTTCTGTTTTTTTTAAAACACAATACTTCCCAAAAAATAATTATGTTTTGGATTTTGGGTGGTTGAGCACTTAACCAAGCATCAACATTTAACATAATAAGAGTGATAGTTTTATCTATAAATTTAGTTATTATCATTATGAAGATAGTTTGTTTTTTGATCTATCTTTTCATTATTCATAATTTTTGTAATATTTTACAATATGTTTAAAATAACATGATGTCATGTGCTACACGCTATGGCTCTATGGGACCTTTACTCTACTCACCATTGAAAACTATGACATCTATATATGCATAATATACTAACAGCACCTAAAATTTAATTCACATGTATATAATGTTAGCTCGGTTTAGCGAGCAAATAAGCCAAGAACCTGAATAGGATACTATTGAGTAGCCATGATCTAGTCGCCTTGCTTATAATACAAATTTGTAAGAAGCATACTTACGAGGCATTGCAAATTTAAAACAACTAGATCTACATCAAATTCACCTTAAATTAAAAATTCTTAGTCATAACCTGTTAGACCTTTCAGATAAATGGGTTCATATCCTAAAGTTCCTAAAACAATTCAACATAATAACTCTGTCTAAATTTTTAGCTTAATTTTGCAGGTCTTTCAAGGGCTTGTAAGCCCCACTGAAATTAGTTAAGAGTAGCATAAAATTAGCAAGCTCAATTAAAACAATTTAATCAATTGCAATACCTTGACTACAAGAAAATATCATAATATTTTGAATAATGTAATGAAAAATTTTGGCTTGAATAAATTTTCCTTTAATATTTTGAATGTAAGTTAGATATGTGATTCCTTCATGTGTAATAAAAGCACAACTACCTAATTATGGGGATGTTACCTCTTTGTAAGTATGAGGATTGATTTTTCTAATTTTAGCACTTTTGTTAATTCCTTGTTATTTTATCTATATATTTTGATATTGCCTTGATTAGTGAAAATTAAATGATAGTTGCTTAGGGATTTTGGTAGTTATATACCTAGCTGAATTTCTCATATTATTTCAATCATTTTAGCAACTAGGTATTAATGCAACTATTGCATGTTTGCATTTGAAGAACCAAATTGTTGAATTAATTAGTGGATTGTGAACTATAAATCAATAAATTCTTTTATATGAATTCATACCATGCATCATTAGTTTTATTAGAAAACCATAAACCTGAGTCGCCTTGTATCAAATTGATTTTAGAGCTCTAGGATGTCATAATTGTGTTTTAAAGTGAGACCAAATATCAGATTAACTTAACAAATCATGAAATGAATGAAATTTTAATAACTTAGCAACTTCACAAAATCAATGGGATGAATTGCTGAATAAGCAAAATCTATGTGATAACATTTAGGGGAGTGAGTTGAGCAAGCTTGAACCCAAGTCAGTAATGAACTCGTAAGTCAAGTTTATCGAGCTGCAAGTTAAAGCACATATTAGAACTCATATATTACAATCTTGAGTTCAAGCTTGCCCAAACTATGCTCATAACACTCGTTGCAATGCAAGTCAGCTCGAGTAAATCACCAATCCAAAATCCAAAATCATTCGATTTCAAACCATCGTTACTCCGTTGATGCCACCTAGAGCTTGAATCCTAGTCCCATCCCACAAAACATTCTTCAAATAGTGACGTTGGTCCCCTTGATGGCTTCTCAAATAAATTTCATCCCAACTTCCCTCAATCCATGCTCATCCCATTGATGCCTTCTCCACTCATCATGACTTTGATCAATCCATATTCATCCCATTGATGCATTCTCTAGTGAGTTCCCCTCATGATCCAACAATTAATCTCATCGATGCATTCTACCTAAATTCCACTATGAGTTGATTTCCAATCATCAATGACACTTATTTCATGTTCTCATCATGACTTCTCTGAACCCATCGCAATCCCACTGGAGCCATTGATTTCCTCATTGTCAATGCATTCTCCCGTGTTGGCTCAAGTTCACGAGTCAAAGCTTGATCCCCTTGTTATTCAAATCAACTAAGATCAAGCTCAACTCAATATGGAGCCTGTCGTTGGATAGGCAAGCCAAGCTCGTGTTAGCCATGACTCGAGCTCGACTTCACTCATAATATACTCCTATTAATATTAAACATAAATAAAGTATGATTGATACATTAAAAACAAATAAAGTTTAGTTATGTGAACCTAAAGTAGATTACTATCATAATGAAGAACTTATTCATCTAAATGTTAAGTATGGTCATAAATAAGCTCAAAATTTTGGTGTAAACTATGACATAACAAGTAGTAAAAATTGAAGTCTCCACCTATGATAGCAAAATAATCTTAAAGTTTTAACTAACTAATTATTAGATCCGATAGTTTCTTTTACTAACTATTACATGAACATGAAGTAGATTACTATCATAATGATGAACTCATTCATCTAAATTTAATTATGACAATAATTTAGCATCAAAATTTTGGTACAGACTATGACATAAAAGGAATAATTAAAACCAAAGTTTCTACCTATGATAGCAAAATTAATCTTAAAACTTTTACAAACAAATTATTAAATCTAGATAATTTCTTTGAATAGCAAACCATCTATGATGAACAAGTGTGATTTGCAAAATAAAATTAATTGATCAAGAGAAAATCTCTTGAAAGAGTATAAAAATACAAAGGAAAGCATTTGAAAGAGAACCTAATGCAACATTGGATGAAATAAAAGAAGTTTTAAAAGAAAAACATTTGTCTTTATCTTATTGCTATCATTGTTTGATGATTTTAATTCATTAAAGCAAGCTACCAAAATAATTGCTAAATATATATAAAATTTAAAGAACTATTGTTCAAAGATCATAAAACCACACCCTCTAAGTTTTGTAACATGATATTACGATAAAAATGATACCTCACCATTATATATGTCAAGCATGATCTACAAATTCCATCAAATTTATATTAGCACTTTATGTTATCATAATATCACTAAACAAGTTGGACTAATTATTAGGTTAAATCATTAAGGGTCATTAACGGTGAATCTGTATTTGGATTACTTTAGGTTGTTTGGTTGAAAATTTTATAAATTCATGAGTTTGTTTTTTTATGTTTGATTAAATAAATGTAATGTAAAGTATTTTGAAGGTTTTGGGTGGCGGCGGCATTCGCAATGGCTAGACTATTCTGCGCGGTCAAACATTTTTGATTAATAGATTATTTAAATATGGGCAAATACATAAACCTTATGGTGAATTCCAAATGCATTACATCATTTTGAAATTTTACTTTGCATCGTGACAAACACAAAAAAATTTGAAACCCCTGTATTTACTTTACTTTGCTTTCAAACCAAACAGCCCCTAAATGAATGAAAATTTAACAACTTCACAAAATCAATTAGTTGAATTGACAAAAGCAAAATCAATTGTGTGAAAACATTAACATAGTGAAACAATGAATTGACACTAAAAAACGATAAAACTATTGCATGTAGAACTGAAATAGATTCCTATCATAATTATCTGAATGTTAGTTGTGGTCGAGATGGGCATCAAAATGTTAATGTAGATTATGTCATAATAGGAAAAGTTAAAATTAAAGTGACCACCTCCGATGGTAAAATTAATTTTTAAGCATTTACTTATTTGATCTAAAAAAAAAAATTGAATGATAAACCATATATGATGAACAACAAATGTGATTTGCAAAAATAAAATTAACCGATCAAGCTATTGGGAAGGAAACTTACTACAATATTGACTAAAATGAATGAACTTATTAAAGAACAAACAAGTCTTTATTTTATCATAATCGACATCTTCATAAATTTATGTGATTAAAGCAAACCAACAAACTCATATCAAATACATAAATAAATGAAAGAACTATTGCCATATTTTGAGATCATTAAAAATATTAAAATCCTATTTTCTAAATTTAAGTGTAGTTTCAAACATGATTTCAAGAGAGAGTAAGATGATAATACCTCATCATATTTCATATATCGAGCATGATTTTCAACTTGCATTAGAAATTTATATTGTTATAATCTCTCTAAATCTAGGGTTATTATTAGGTTAACACATGGCCTTTGCAATTACTTAAATTTTTTTAATTTTCATTTTGTTTGTTTTAAAAAATATGATTGTTTAGTGTGTTTTTGTTACCTTTTTTTAGATAAATCAAGTTATTTTTAAAAATAATAAAAATAATTTTTAAATAATTTACATGATTTTAAAAATAACTATCATCATCAACCGCCGCAACCACAATCATCATCGACATCATTAGTCGCCACCACTAACTGCTATCAGCCAACCACTGTCATTGCCTCATTACCCCGCTAAAGATTGTCACCAAAACATAAATAAATAAAAATATTTTAAAGATATCAAACATGTTTTATTTTATATCAATACATACACAAAATAAAACTAAAATGATCTTAAATAGCCACCTAACAAATCCTGAAAAAAAATTAATATTTAATAACTTTGCAAAACCAATGGATTGAATTACAAATAAACAAATCAATTGTTTGATGACATTGAAAACTAATCAAATTCATGTATATAAACTCAAAGTAGTTTCTTATCATAATGGTGAACTCATTCTTCAGAATGTTAATTTTGCCATAAGATAGGTGTCAAAATTTCAACATAGATTGTAACATAACAAGAAATATTGAAATTGAAGTAGCCTCCTAAATGATAAAATTAATCTTAAAGCTTTCCCTAACAAATTAATAGATTTAGATAATTTCTTTGGCTGGTTAATTATCTCCAATGGACAATAAGTGTAATTTTAAAATTAAAATTATTTGATCAAAAGCTAAAATTTAATGAACAAGCATGAAAAGACAATGGAAACATATTATAACATAACTTAAAATAAAGATATATATATATATATATATATATATATATATATATATATATATATATATATATATATATATATAGAGAGAGAGAGAGAGAGAGAGAGAGAGATTTGCATTTATCTTATCATGATCATTTGCTTAATGAATTAATTCCTTAAAGCAAGGTAAAAAAACCTATTATTGAATGCAAAAATAAATTTGAAGAACCAATGCCTATGTTTCAAAACCATTAAAGAACCTAAAATCACACTTTCTAAGTTCAAGTCGGGTTCAAAACTTGATATTTAGAAAACAATGATACCTTGTCATATTTTATGATTCAACATATTTTTCAACTTGCATTAAACATGATTTCAAGAGAGAGTAAGATGATAATACCTCATCATATTTCATATATTGAGCATGATTTTCAACTTGCATTAGAAATTTATATTGTTATAATCTCACTCAAATCTAGGGTCTATTATTAGGTTAACACATGGCCTTTGCAATTACTTAAATTTTTTAATTTTCATTTTGTTTGTTTTAAAAAATATGATTGTTTAGTGTGTTTTTGTTACTTTTTTTAGATAAATCAAGTTATTTTTAAAAATAATAAAAATAATTTTTAAATATTTTACAATGTCTTAAAAATAACTATCATCATCAACCACCGCAACCACTATCATCATCAACATCATTAGTCGCCACCACTAACTGCTATCAGCCAACCACTATCATTGCCTCATCAGCTAATACTACCCCGCTAAAGATTGTCACCAAAACATAAATAAATAAAAATATTTTAAAGATATCAAACATGTTTTATTTTATATCAATAAATACACAAAATAAAACAAAAATGATCTCAAATAGCCACCTAACAAATCCTGAAAAAAAATTAATATTTAATAACTTTGCAAAACCAATGGGTTGAATTACAAATAAACAAATCAATTGTTTGATGACATTGTAAACTAATCAAATTCATGTATATAAACTTAAAGTAGTTTCTTATCATAATGGTGAACTCATTCTTCTGAATGTTAATTCTTCCATAAGATAGGTGTCAAAATTTCAAGATAGATTGTAACATAACAAGAAATATTGAAATTGAAGTAGCCTCTAAATGATAAAATTAATCTTAAAATTAATCTTAAAGCTTTCCTAACAAATTAATAGATTTAGATAATTTCTTTGGCTGGTTAATTATCTCCAATGGACAATAAATGTAATTTTAAAATTAAAATTATTTGATCAAAAGCTAAAATTTAATGAACAAAGCATGAAAAGACAATGGAAACCTATTATAACATATCTTAAAATGAAAGATATATATATATATATATATATATATATATAGAGAGAGAGAGAGAGAGAGAGAGAGATTTGCATTTATCTTATCATGATCATTTGCTTAATGAATTAATTCCTTAAAGCAAGGTAAAAAAAAACCTATTATTGAATGCAAAAATAAATTTGAAGAACCAATGCCTATGTTTCAAAACCATTAAAGAACCTAAAATCACACTTTCTCAATTCAAGTCGGGTTCAACACTTGATATTTAGAAAACAATGATACCTTGTCATATTTTATGATTCAGCATATTTTTCAACTTGCATTAAACAAATGCTAAAATTTAATTTCCAAGAATGTTACTATGCATTATGGTAATGCTTCATTTAGCCAAAAACTTTTAAGTTAAATATGTGGCACCTACTACATTTAAAGGTCATAGCATCACAATTAATAAGGACACTAAAGAAAAATTATTTGCATCTATATGTGAGTCCAGACTACAAAAGCAGGTTTTAAATTTCATTAAGCAAATCATTATACTAGTGGAGTATCCTAATAGGAACTTAAATATAAATGCAAAGGATGAAAATAAAATTATGATCATGATGATTTTCATGACTTTTATGAAGAGTTTAGTGATTCTAAGGATATTTTATTTGCTAATTCTATGAGCAGGATGTATTACGTCATAGCTAATCCTAAGACCGGACTAATTAACTTCAAAATTTTAAAACATATTTCCAACAATGGGAGAAGTTTTATATGTTTATAATTAATAGTGGGAGTCAAACAAATGTTGCGACAAAGTCTTCCCTAGACTGCATATTTTTAGTACTTGAACCACATCAGCTTAAATAAAATTACTGTTTGTGTCTTAAATATGCTTAATTCTGATTCAGTTAGCTACATAAATTGATGAAAATAAAATTTATGAATAGTACATGGATATTGCTCATGTTGTTTTAGATAACCATTGATTATATGACTTAGATATTACTCATTTTGGTGGAGATTTATTATATGTGCTTTTAAGAAGGGTAGTTTTGAAACTTACAAAGTCTAAGAAAAAGCCTAAATCTGTAAAGAATCAAAAGCCTAAATCTGTAAAAGAATCTACTATTCAAAATGATGTGAAAAAATATTTGCATGCTATAAGTAAACATACATTTGAGAAAGAAATGCATCATCCCCTCTCCTGCATTTCAATTTTTTACCAAAATGATTTAACGACCTCTGTCAAATGATGATGGTAAACCTCAAGCAGTTCCTTTAACATAAATCTTAAATTGTGTAACAAACCAAGTACACAAATCAGTAACAAAAATTTGAGCAACATAAGTTTATTAGCTTGTTCTAAAAATGAAGTCCTAATGTGCAATGAGTTCATGGAATTGCACAAGAAGTTATGCATTGAGGGCATAATAGCTAAAAAATTGCTTCATTTCCTATAAAAAAAAATCGTAATTCTTTAACTTGAATCGTAGATTTAAATGAATGAATGATATACAGTGGACGTGCATTGCAGAAACTGTGGTTGCGTAAACAATATTTAATTTTAAAAAACAGAAAACCATAAGAGTACCCAAATGAAGCCCTAAATAAACCAAATAAATCCACTTGCTCACATTATCACTGCTCTAATTACTAGAGATGAATAATGATAAATAAAAATGATATTTGTTATTAGTTGCACTAATTATACTGCAGGTCTGCAAAAGCATGACACAACAAATATAACCCTAAAAGGCAGTATCTTAGCAAGGTTCGACATAGGGTAAAAAACAAATAGTTGGAATGGAAATGAGGAATTCCTACCTTCTTCCTGCAGAACTTAAACAGCGGATTCAAATAACGAGCACACTGGTTGAAAGTAGCAACCATAGACTTCCCCTTGGCCGTTCTCTTTTCTGCTTCAGGCGTCTCGTCAAGCTCCTGGTTCCACTCATTTAGAAGTCGTTTAAAGAACACAAGAATCTTGTCCTCGTCACAAAGATCCTCAAAATTAGTTTTCATACTTTTCAAATCCTTATCAGCATCCGGTCCCGATGAGGACCCATTCCCGCCAAGACTCTTATCACCATCCTCCACGCCAGTGATCTCCGAACCATCAGAATCGTCCCTCTTATGCTTAGTTTCTCGAAGGAATGATCCAGCTTTTTGCCGCTTCCGCATCTCGTAGATGTCTCGGAGAAAATCATTAGTCTGGCCCTCGGTAATGTCGCTATCAATCTCAAGCATACCCGACTTGAGTATCATCTTGAGACGCTCAAGACGAGAATCGTCGTCCTCGCCAAAAAGGGTGATGGGCTGCTTCAGGACGCGCAGATGTCGGATAACCTCCTGCCGGGAGAGTACAAGGTCGTCGATGCGGCGCTCCTCGGAGAGAGAGTCCGAGTGCTTCTTAGAGGAGGAGGAGGCGGCTAGTGAAGCGAGGGCAGGCGGGAGGGATGATTTGGTGCTAGGGTTTTGATCGGAAGACGCGGAAGAAGCAGATGCAGCGGAGAGGGAGGAGGATGAAGCGGGATGTTGGCGAAGGGATTTGGCCTGGGATTCGCGCTGCTCCTCTTCACGTATCCTTTGGATTTTCTTCTCCTCAATCTCAGAGCGGCGGAGAAGCTTTTTTCCGCCGAAGTCGGACTGAAGGCTCTGCCTCTTCTTACGGAGTTCACTCATCAAAAGATCCATGGCGATATAATTTTGTGACTCTCCACTAACCAGGACAGCCGGGGATCAGCGTCGCGGAAAAATTGAAGATCAAAGACTAGAGCAACAGACAACATAGACCAGCCTCATCTTCTTCCCCCGACCATGTAACCTCCCTTTCAAAACCACCGGTCTCCGCCTATTGGGTTCACTTGATCGGGCCAGAATAACTGGCTCGTCCAGACATAATCCTAACCTGCTTATGGCCCATCTAGATAAATTAAAAAAAACGAGTAGCCCAGCAACATTTGGGCTTTCAGCCTTTTAAGGCTTTTCCATTGCTCTATCGGGATATTAAAACTCATGATATTCAATTTTTTTATACATGCCCCGACAAAGCATTCAAAAACTATGTGCTTAGTGATTATTTAAAGTTTTAAAAATACAAATCATTTTAAACTTCAACTAAATATCATAAAAACTTTGCATAGTAAACTCTTAGCTCTCATACAAATATTATTTTATAAGGTCATTAATATATGAAAATTAATTCCAACTAAAATAAATTTATTTTTACTTAAATTTTAAGGTAAATACCATATAATGCAAATTGTATCAATGTTCGTGCAAATGCAATTTTATTTTACTAATGTGAATTCTTGGATTTAGATAAAAAAATGTTGAGCAAGTGTTGTGTGATATATTAATAAAAGATAGGAAGTATATAAACAAGAAAAATGAACTAATTGGATTTAGTATAATATTACAAAAATTTTAAAATGAATAATACATAATTTAACATAAAATTGCTTCCAAGTCACCTTTTAAAATAAATAAAATAAAATTTCTCCTAATTGCTTTCTCTACTAATTAAGCTATAATCATCCAAATTTTTAAAAACAAAAATAAAAAAAATTAATAATAATCATTATAATTAGTTAATTTTTATTAGTAACTCATCCACCTAAATACAAAAGGCGAAAGTGTTTAAGAGAGTAGAATGCATTCAAGATTAATGATTGAGTAAGCCAGAAACTAGATTTAAGGTAAAGAAAATTTAAGATTATTTAGGATTTTAAGAAAATTAAGTGATCAATGATTACTTGGTTTGGTAAGGGTGGATAGCAATGCCTTATCTATTAATATTTAAAATATTTTGCTAAACAATTTAAATAATAAATAGTGATTTATAGTAATTTTAATCAAAATTCATAAGTTCAATTATGTATAATAATAATAATGATATTAGTTTAAATTATTGCCATAAATTTTGAGAGGTATTTACATGCACAGCATTAAATTTTTATATTATTATATATCTAACATCTAAATTTTCATATTTAAATAAATATCATTTAAATCTTAAATATTATATCAAAAATAATATTATCATTAATTTCTTAAAAGCTAAAATGCATCTTTTCACACCGAAAAAATACTATATTTATAAATATCAAATTTTAAGTGTTAGATATCTAAATACATAATAATTGTGTGTTATATATATATATACAAATTTTCAAACTTTAAAATTAGAGAGATTTATATACATATCATATAATTCTTATATATTTATATATCTAACATCTAAAATTAGATATTTAATTATTTAATATTTTTCTATACTTAAAAAAGTACATCTTATTTTTAAAAAGTGAATGATTATGATATTTTTGATGTTATATATATACACACATATATATATATATATATATATATATATATATATATATATATATATATATATATATATATATATTCTTTAAAATTATTGCACATATTAACAAATATTATATCTCTTTATAAGGTTCAGCTATTTGAGCTGATAACATCACCACGTCATAACGTGAGAACCTCATCCAATCCACGTCATAACATTTGTCACATTCCTGTATAAGCCGAGTCAATTATCACAACCCAGTCAGCCATCACAATCACTGGCTGATTCTGAGCAACAACTAAGTTTTATTACTGTACAAAAAGGCCAAACCCGCATGGAGCTCGGCAACGATAACAGATAAATACGTACGATATTAACAAATATATTATCCCTTTACAGCTTGTATTAATTGTCGCTATGTGATTAAGCTTCGATGGGTGCTGCGGTTGGCCTAATGGAATCCAATTCGTTCCTCACTTTCCGGCCGGCGAGTTCTCCGCCGCCGGCCTTCGTCGCCTTCTCTCCGGCCCAAATCTCAGGTACTGCTTGTCTCAGACCGGTTATGCTTTCTACGGCGTAGTCGGCTTCCTTAGTCTTAGTGCTTCTTCCCACCTTCATGGCGATTTAGAAAGCGATTAATATGGAGTTTTTAGGATGAAAAAAAATTGTAATAATAACACTGTTCTGTCTAACTCGTTGTGTGTTATTATAAAGGCTTGACGAGATCAAATTATGAAAGTTTCTTTTTATGCCATTTTTATCTCAATATTTCTCTTAGCGCTTTGCATTCAGAATTCAGAAAATTAAAAATAGTTTTGATTTTAAATTTTCAAGATAAAAGCACAGCTAATTTATTTTAATTTAATAATAAAAAATAACTATAATATATTATGTATTTTGTTTTTAATAATGATCACGTTAGATGTTTTGATAGATGAATGTCATAAAATTTCTTTCTTCATTGATTAAATATTATTGTTATTATTAAACAATCGTACTTTTTATACAATTTTTTTTAATAATTATTGTTCATTCATAGTACACTATGTTTATTTTTGAAATTTAATGAATTCATGTTGCTTTACAGTTATTTTCCCCAACAAATGCATCCGTTAGAGCAAATTAAACGGCAATTTGACAACAATTCTATGCAATAATTATTCACTTTACTTGAATAAAAAACCAACCAACAACATTGAAAAATAGTATTTAAAGTTTTTTTTTTTTTGGATATTTGAGAGAATTTAATCATAAATTTACACACACAAGGTATGTGCAAGGACTTAAATCAAGACCTCTTGATTGACAGTCAAAGCTCTCAACCACTATGCTAAAATGTCTGAGGTTATTATTTAAAGTTTAAACTATAATGAGAAGAAATATCTTCCACAATAACTAAAGATTCTTATAATATTTTATCTTTATAATAAGATAATTTTTTTTAGTTATAAAATAATATAAAACATGAAAAATACAATTGCTAAAGTAATATTTTTCCATCATAATATTTCAAGTGAATTATTTTTTAAGGCGAAAGAATAGTTTGCTCTTTGATCATCAGAATAGAACTCTAATAGTAATTAAGTTAGAAATTAATTATTAATATATACTTTGAATCTAATAAAGAGAAGACCTTTTTATCTATTATTTACCAGGATAGTGCGGAGGCCTGAAGCTTTTCCAGCAGCTATGTTCTTCTCGCTGTCGTCCAGAAACAACTGTTAAATATAAAATGAAAAATTTTGTTGAGCGCATAGTTTTAATTATCATTTCGTTTTAAATCAATGCAAATTAAACCAATCATAAAACTTAATATATAAATATTATATGTTGTTAAATGAAGGGAGAAAGATTAGGTGATAATATACTAATCAAAATTGAATTTAGAATCTTAGATACAATTTATTATTTTAAATTTATTTTAAAATTATTATTAAAAAAATGAATTAATTCTTATAGTATATTATTTAAAAAAATTAAGATTATAAAATTTATTTTGATCACTAATTGATATATTTTATTTAATTTTGTAAATAAATATTGGTTTAATGTTTACCCAAAACCGTTAGCTGCTGCTTAATTATTTTTTGGCAAGGAGATGGAAAAAGAAAATATACCGTGCGGTGAGGGTCATAGCCAGCGATGTCAAGGGCAGCCTCGATTGCGGCGGTGAAGGGCTTGAGTACTACAATGGGCGGCTGCCACACAGCCGCCGACGCCGGCGTGTTCTCAAAGATCTCTGGATTGAGCGTCTCGAAGCAGATAATTTTGTGGAAGCATTCCTCCTCGATGCCAAGCCTCTCCAAAACTCTGCTTGCATGTTTCCTATCCGAATTCGTAAAAATCTGTGCTGTAGCGCAGATAGTTAGCAAACTAATCGTCAAAGAGAAGATGGAGACGTGTAGAAGATCGAATTAAAGGCAAGATAATCACGATTTTGGTCTGCGGAATGCTCAGCAGGAGCTCCCGGAGCTGCGAGTCTGGTCGGATGTTCTCATACGGCAACAAGCCGTGCACGAAACTGAATGCGTTTGGAGAGAAGAAAAAGGGTTATTTAGATTACCCAATCCAAAACATTGATTAGGATTATTCAAATATTAGCCGGTGAAGGTATAGACCTGTGGTACTCGTCTGGGTGTACGTCGTAACCAAGGGCCTGAAGAACAACGATAATTAAAATCGAAACTTTTTTACTTCTTTTAAAGGAGATGAATGCAAGGGAAAGAGGAGACTCGGACCATGAGGCCGGCGAGGGAGCTTCCATATCTTTTGAAGAGCTCCACGCGAAGGGATGACGCTTGTTCTGCAGGAATTCCGCACTTCATAGCAAGAAATTCTGTGGAGAATTCATTAGAGATTCTTAACGGAAAAAGCCATCAACTTTTGAAGAAATGATGAATCGATGATAGGCATGGGATGTTTGGTCGTACCATCAATGTTTTTCTTACAAGCCTGTGAAATGCCGTGGCTTGGCGAGTAGAGAGTGTCGTCAAGATCTGAATTGGATTAATGAGTTTTAACTTCTAAGTATTTTTGGAATTTAAAGGTGGAAGAGGATACAGAAGCTTACCGATAAGAAGGCAGTCGAACGGGGAGTTGTTGCAGCAATGCGCCATTGGAAGAAGGCAGAACTTCAAAGCAGCAGTGGAGAATGTCTTGGGGTGAATGGGAGAGGGGAAAGCGTGGAATTTATAAAGAATGGGCGAGTAATAAAATAAACTTGTATTAATTAATATATCTTAGTCGTTCACAGACTATCAGATTAGGATTGAAAAGTTTTGCCTCGCTTGCTACGTGTCTACATCTTGGAATTAGTTGGTTGAGAAGCAATTAATAACCTAATCTACGTCTATCTGAACAAAGGTCATATTAGGCTTTTGATTATAAATTCTACTGATCAAAGCATGAATCTTAATGTCAAAAGTAAGTTAATCCTCAGTTGAAACTGATCGAGATCAAGCACTTAAAATATCCTTAAAAACTCTGAGATATCAGTTAAATCTCTAAATAACTCTCAAATATGGAGTGTTTATAATCAAATCGAAGCCTCGACGGGATCTAACGCAAGATCTCATAATTTCAACTTCATTGAGCATTCAAATACACAAAATACATCATATGATCAAGGAATCATCATGAGCCATCCGATGGAGAGGAGGTTCGATTTTGCATGTATTTGAGACGCAACTCCTCCAATCTATAAATACCCCATTCCTCATATATGAGGGGAGGCAAGCAAGAGAGGAGAGAGCTCTAAACAAGATTCTCCAAGCACAATCCGCCACCACTCAACGTCAACCACCGCCACAAGGCCGCCCGCCACCTCATGCTGCCACCGCCATCCTCGCTCGCCAATCTCTCATATCGATCTCCATCATGACGACCTTCATCGGGCCGATGTCCTAACTATTCACCATCATCTACAAGAATCGTACCGAATGTGACTATATATTGTTGTTCCCTTCATAAATCCCATTATCGGGAAGATTTTGTACTCTAAAATAGATACATAATGGAAATTTTTAATAAGCTAGGCCCCGTAGTTTTTTCCCTCTTTTTGAGATTTTCCAAGTAAAAATTCTGGAGTTTTTTTGTTCACTCTTTAAATACCTGTGTGTGTGCTGGATTTCACAACAAAACTAAGGCTTAAACTTTCACTCTACCACAACTGGTTTTCTAGCATGCAACAGTTTGGCATCGTATGTGGGAAAAGAACCCATCAATCACAATTCAGAACACCTCGTTATGGCCAATAAAGCAACACTGTAACTGAGCCTCCCGCCCAACTCCGCCACTCAAAACCAATCATTGAACCAAGGACACCAAGCTTCTACCTCACTCTCGATAGTGACCGTTGAAGGCAATGAGAATCTCTTTAGAAGATCGTGTCCGCCGAATGGAAGAGTCTCAAAATGAGATGATCCGACTTTTGCGAGGAACACAATAGCCATAACTATGGCAAACACATCTCCCACGAGATCGATCGTTAGCCGTGAGAGGTCAAAATGTTAATCTCCTTCACACTAAAGTTCCTCCGTAGACCGCGACATCTCGACACTAGTTCTACTCATCCATCACGCTACTCAACCGATGCTAATCCATCAATTATTGCTAGTAGCTTGACACATTCTCGTCCTGTTGACCCCACTCGTCATGTTATATGTGCAGAATTATGACGCTTAATGCAAGACGAATTTCACCTTCATGACAGAAATCATCTTCCCCCTCACCGCGGCTATGAGGAATCCTCATATTTAGCTGAAGCTATTCTTCAACATCCTATTCTCGTGAGTTTCAAGCTTCCGAACATTGATTCCTATGATTGGGCGACTAACCCACATGAACACATCAACCATTACAGGACTATCATGCATATCCAACGAGCTCCTGACACACTGCTTTGTCAAGTCTTTCCCATTACCCTCAAAGGGCAAGCTCGCACTTGGTTCTACTCCCTTCCAAGGAGATCCATCCATACCTTTGACGAACTCGCCAAGATTTTTGTGGAGTTCATTGCAAAGGAGGATCATTAAAGATTCCCATTTCTCCCAAGATTCGTCAATGAGGGTGAATCACTTAAGGAATATTTCAGGTTCTCCTAGAAGCTCGCCAAATACCGGAGTAGACTGAACTATTAAGAGGAGTTTTCCTTGGAGGATTCCGGCCTTTTACTCTTCTAATGCGAGACACCCGCTTCATGCCGACTTAGTTCATCGTGTGGAAGCACAAATCTCTGCCGATGATTCCATTAATGCTCATCGCAAATAATTTGAACAATCTACAGGAAAACGTAAGAGCACCCTAGGGAATGCGGACCAACTGTCCCATCAAAAGAAGCAACAAGGCTGTGATCTCCCTCCACGGCCCCCATATCAACGACGTGAACCACGACCAGAAAAAGAATACATGCCAACACACGCCTGGCCAACCTCGATGACTATTCGAGATAAAGAAAATATCAAGTGGCCACATCCACTGAAACCAAATTCAAAAAATTAGGAGCAATATTGTCACTTCCATCGAAGTCGTAGACATACTACTGACGCATGCAAACAACTCAAAGAAGAAATCGAGAGGCTCATTCAACAAGGATATCTACTTCAATTTGTGAAGAATCAAGTGAATCAAACAAACATACCTCCAACTGGGGGGGGCAACGAGGACAATCATCACAGAAATAATAAAATAATCATCAAATATTTGAGGAAATTGAAACAATCGCAGGAGGATCAATACTATCTAATCAAGTTCTCATTACCACCTCTGAAGAGTCAGAGTTAAAGAAGTCTCGTATTGATCATTCCATCACTTTTAATGACTCGACTTAGAAGAGTCCATGTTCCTCATCAAGATCCACTTGTCATCGTATCGGTGACCCATGCTATAATGTTAAGAGAATTTTGATTGGAAGTTCATTGATGTCTTATTTTACTCCACATTTCTTAGCGTGGGCCTGGTTAGGAAAATGCTTCAACCCGCTGCAGGACCATTCTATGGGTTTGATAATCGCCCTGTGCAGTAAAGGGGACAATCACCCTTCCTGTTGTCCTTAGTGAATTTCTTCGACAAGTGACTCATTTAATCCAATTCATGGTGGTCAAGTCGATTCGCATATAACGCTATCTTTGACCCCTCCAATCAATTTTCGCAATCACTTCAGTATATCAACTTAAGATGAAGTTTCTAACCCCCGTTGAAGTTGGGGTGGCAGGAAATCAACAAATAAGACAACCATGCTACCTCAAACAAGCTCAACCACGCCTTGACCTTCAAGATCAAGATTTTAATTTTGAGATGAAGGAGTACCCCGAAAGCTTCCTCAAGACTTGCTCTCTACATTATCGATGACCAACCATTACAAGGTAAGTAGGATCTCGCCTTGAGGAACAAAGGAAAAATACATAGATTTTTTGAGCATAAATCAAGACATCTTCGCTGAGTATGCCGAGGTCAATTTAATGTCATGCACTCCCTCAAGATCGATCCGACATTTAAACCGATCATCCAAGAAAAAGTTTTGCACGATTATTCCGCTATTGAGCAAGAAGTTAACAAGCTTCTAAGCGGATTCATGAGAGGTACATTACCCTACATGGCTAGCAAATATCATGGTTAAGAAAACAAATGAAACATGGAGAATGTGTATTGATTACACCTAACAAAGGCTTGCCCAAAGATAGTTTTTCTCTTCCTCGAATTGATCAATTGGTTGATGCTACTGACATCAAATGCTCAATTTTTTGATGCTTACTCGTTACAACCAAATAAAATGGACCCAACGGATGAAGAAGCTACAACATTTCAAACATATAAAGGTTTATATTACCAAGTTATGCCGCTTTGGTTAAAAAATTGCTACTTATCAACGACTTATGAATAAGGTTTTAAAGACCTATTAGCCGCATGATGGAGGTGGATGACATGTTAGTGAAAAGTTTAGAAGAATCACATATTTCTGACTTAGAAATATGCTTTAACCTTCTTCGACGTTATAACATGCGACTCAACCTGACCAAATGTGCTTTTGGGGTTACGTTGGGAAAATTTCTTAGATTTATGGTAACCCACCATGGGATAGAGGCCAATCCCAAGAAAATAAAAGCTCTCAAAGATATGACTCCTCCGAAGAATATTAAGAAGTTCAACGCAATGGAATGAATTCGCGTTATCCCGCAACCTAGCCCATTCTGTGGATAGATACTTGTCATTCTTTAAAATATTAAAGGGAGCTAAAAATAATAATTTTCAGTGGACTGATGAATGTTAGTCTGCTTTTGAACAACTAAAGGAGTATTTAGCATCTCCACCCCTACTATCCAAGCCTATCCAAGGAGAGATGCTATACTTATATCTTGCAGTCTCTTCCCACGGGATAAGCTCAGTTTTAGTGCGTGAAGAAAATGGGATACAACAATCAATTTACTATGTCGGTAAAATTATCTCTGATATAGAAAGTCGTTATCCACTTGCAAATAAGGTGGCTCTCGCTTTAGTTTTTCCAGTGCAAAAATTGGCTTCATACTTTCAAGCTCATACTATCGACGTTTACACTCATTTATCATTAAGGGCCATCCTACAGAAATCAGAAGCATCTGGGAGGTTAATTAAATGGTATGTAAAATTAGAGAATTTGATATAAATTTTCTACTACCTTCAAGTACTGCAGACTTTATAATAATGCACCGCCAACCTGAGGAGCTATCTGCTACACGCCTTTCATCTCCTCAATGGACCCTTTATGTTGAT
The DNA here is from genome assembly GCA_021442155.1 of Cymbidium sinense. Taxonomy (NCBI): domain Eukaryota; kingdom Viridiplantae; phylum Streptophyta; class Magnoliopsida; order Asparagales; family Orchidaceae; genus Cymbidium; species Cymbidium sinense. The sequence continues at coordinate 23,896,477 of CM038226.1, read as the reverse complement.
GGAGCTTCAGAAATATCACTGGGGAATCTTACTTATTTCCCCCTAGCATAATACCTTAGAGTATGGACTTCAAAAATTTCTCAACTAATAATATAATATAAGGCTCTCATCAGGGTTGAGACCCATCATGAAGCTCAAGACTTAGTAATCCATACTGATTCTCAGCTTGTCATCTCCCAAGTTGAGAGAAACTTTAATACTCATAATCCTCAGCTAGTGCAATATCTCCATTTGGTAAAGTATCTTCTTGCCCATTTTAAGATACATCAAATCATTCACATACTGCGAGAGAAGAATACTTGACCGACGCTCACTAAGCTTACATACTACTGAGATCTATTTAAGAAAAAGCATATTGAAGAAATATATTTTCCTAGCATCCCAGGGTCATGGGTAATACAAGCAATTAATGAGATAAATGAACATTCGTGGATGGAACCCATCCTATCTTTTCTATAAGAAAGAACCCTTCCTGAAGACCCAACTTCTGCAACTTGTCTCCAAAGACAAGCTTCAAACTTTACTATTATCGGAGGTGAACTATACAAATGAGCTTTCTCTAGACCGTACCTTAAATGCCTTTCACCTTGAGGTGACAGATTAAAGAGAGGTTCACTGGGATATGTGGAGAACACTGGGGAGGAAGGGCACTAGCCCTTAAAATTATAAGGCAAGGTTCTATTCATGATGAAACATCACTTGAGTTCACAAAAAATATGCAAGTTATGCACTCTAACCTCTCACACATACAAAGCTCTCATCCCTTCAAAGCCCGTGGCCTTTTGCTCAGTGGGGAATTGATATCATGGGACTTTTTCCGATAGCTTCAGGGCAACGAAAGTTTATCATTTTAGCTGTCGACTACTTCACTAAATGGGTAGAAACTAAACCACTCGCTAAAATCATGGAGGCAAATGCCAAATAATTTGTTTGGAAAAATATAGTATGTCGATTTGATCTTCCTGCAAAGATCATCACTCACAATGGAACCCAATTTATTGGAAAAATCTTTACGCCCTTTTGCAAAGATCTTCACATTCAGCACTGAGTAGCACATCCTCAAAACTATGTGACCGGCTACTAACAGACTATACTCAAAGGACTAAAACATTGAGAAGGCTGGGGCAATGGGTTGATGAGCTTTCTAATGTTCTTTGGCTTAGACTATACAAGCACTCAGAGACACCATATAACTTGTGTTTCGCACAAAGCTATTATACCTAGAGCATCGGGTTCCAAGTCTAAGAGTTCAATTATTCGATCATGATGGTAATGAAGAAAACTCCACAAGACTGGACCTACTCCCCAAAACTCGTTACATGGCCCTACTTTGACCGCTCTATCACCAAAGGTAGCTCCACTTCAAATGTAAGAGTAAAACCTCATCCCATATCCATCGATGACTTGGTCTAAGTCTCTCAAGTCGCAGCAAAGGCTCTCAACGCAATAAACTCTCACCTCAGGATGGCCATGGCCCATATGTTATAGCTATGGTAAAGCCGTGAACATTCAAGCTCAAGGATCAGAGGAAAAACTTTACCTGAACTTGGAACACCGAGAATCTCAAAATATTATCGCAATTCTACCATAATTTATTGCCGCTTATCATTTCCTCTTCATGTAGTCGATCTCACTTAGTGGAATAAAGACTTGTTATTATTGTTGTCATTTCTTCTTGAAACTCGTGTTAAAATCATCTTGAGATTGTATCACTGAACTTATCAGAGTAATGAGTTTATAGCTTTTTCTTTCAAGCTTGTTGCATATGGACAGTCTCTTTCAATTAATCCTCCCACTTGAGAAATGCGTAACTCATGTTGTATTCTGGCATGATCAATCCCAGGGACTTGATCATACCTCTTCCATACAAGTAAGTAACGCTAGCTAATACCTAGGATAGTCGGTCCTTGGTGGACATCCTACGCCTTCCATAGGTAAGATGTCAAATAATGTTTTGACTAATACCTAGGATAGGCCAAAAGGTCATCGGTGGACTTCCCAAGGCCTTATCCGTGCAGGTTAGGGTCGTCGAATAATATTCCGACCAATCATCCTGGATAAGTAAAAACAGAACAAGAGTATATCACCTAAAAATAAAAAAATAAAAATTTTCATTGACAGCACCAACTGATGACATAAGAAATAATCAATATTCTAATACAAAATAATACATATATAAAAAAAATGATGCACCCTCAAGTGATGCTATATGATATCAACATCCTCCTCACCACTAGAAGATGCTCCCTTGAACTCACTCTCGATTCCTTCATCTCCTAATCACAAGGGTCTTAGGACTGGGAGATAGATCCTCAATACTAGCTCTGATTTTGTGATGTACTAAGCAGATTCCTTTCAAAACTCTCGGATGAAGCCCTCCTCTAAACATTGGTGCTCCAAGTCCTTCACTTCAACATTAAGAATATGATTACGAGCTTCCTGGATATGGTCCTCGATAATGTCGTGATAAGCCAAGGAGTTCTTAAAGTCTTCCACTGCCTTCAAAAAATTTCATTTGCTTCCGCTTCTGACATTATAAGCTTCTTCTCAGAAAGACGATCTTGTAATGCCTTCTTCTCAGTCAAGAGCTTTCTTCTCGCAAGTGCCTTGAGTCTTTTCTCTTTCTCCAGTCTCCTCACTCACCTCAATCAATCCTCATCACAAGCGCTCCACCTCCTAAACCCGGAGAGAAAGAGAAGTCGACATGTTCGCTAGCTCGCTTCTAAACTCGCTAATCCTCCAGTCGCCACTTCTTTGGACTTAACACTCATCTTTCGCTCATACTCTCCTTGTAGATACTTCACCTTCACAATTCAGTATTCCACTCATCAAGAGCAACACACAAATGAGTCATCAACCCTAATATTTGAGTTTTATATATATATATATATATATATATATATATATATAAACCATCACAAATATTACACAAAGAAGGAGAAAAGAAAAAAGGAGGAGGAAGAAAAGACAACGCACTAATTCATCCGCTTGTTGACGCCCGTGCATACGTGTTTTAACACCTCTTCGAATGCAGCTCGAGAAATGAACTCCCCCATTATGAGTTGAAACAACTAAACTCTCAGAGGCTAACTAGGGGCGAACATCTTCTCCGCAAATATCTGACGTAGTCACTTCGACACATGTCTTCTTTTTCTTTAAAGAAGAAATATTGCTACCACCATGGTTTTGTAACGGGCTTCCAGAAAGAACTCCGTGAATACGAGGAGACTTGTCATCACTTTTACCCAACCTCTTCAATGGAAGAGCATGAGATCTCCCTGCCTGGATGGAAAGGCCAACCTTGAACATTCTATCTTCAATAATGTATTTGCTAATGTAATGTAACTCATGTTGTAAGCTCTCTGCATCAGGAATATTAAGAGTTGTTAAGATTTCATTCTCTTTGATCATCATTAGATCTGGAAGGTCATTCAATCTTCCCCATCTCTCAGGGAGGCCCCACTCATTTTTCACAAAAAAGAATCCATTAGACCAATTTCTAGATAGATCTCATGCTGAAAATTCTATCTAATTCTTTATAACCTGACAAGAAACACATCGCTGGGCATCACATGTGAATTTGCACATTTGGCAAAAATATTTGATGTTCAAAGTAACACTACGCTCTCTAAAGAAGATAGTCAAACCAATGATGATCACTAGAGCTCGAAATGAAAATTGTGGCAAAGCTACGCCACATATTTTAAAGATCTCAATCAACTCAGGAGCCAAAGGGAATCACAGTCCCGCATGAAGAATCATCTCAGAAATAGTAAAGTATCCCCGGGTGAGACGGTTGATTTTTTTGGCAACAATAGTCACCAACTCGTTAAAGAAGTAAAATTTCCTACGGAGCACCATTAAACTATCGGATGATATGTATATACACAATTTATATAGGTTTTCTTCCACCATCACCCCTGGAAAATACATAATGAATAAACAAAGAGGGAGAGAAATGACAAAAAAACTAAAAATTTTTATGAAGCAACTCACTCACCCCAATACTTGGGCATATCCTTTCCCGATTCTGTTGCTCATGGATAGCTCAGGATAAAATTTTTCGCCGACAATCTGACAAAAAGAATGCACAAACATTGGAGATCGAAAAAAAAGGGAGAGAAGTTATTCCCCTCTAATGATGCTCTGAAATTACCTGCTAAATATTTTAAGTCATTTGAATGATGGTTCCTAACTAACGCTTCCCCACCATCTTGGCGGTTATCAACTATTGAATCATCCATTGAAGTTGCAAGAGATCCAATTTCCTACAAGAAAAAGTAAGAACTACGAGCGTTGATCGCCTCCAAAATTGATCGGTCCGACGAGGCCGGTTGATGCCTCTTTCGAGGAAAAATCGGAACAACGACGTATACCGCGGGCCTCGATCACCTCAAACCGGTCCCGACGACGCTTCTTCGAGGGAAAACATGAATACCGCGAGCCTTGATTTCCAAACCCGTCTCGACGAGGTCGGTGACACCTCTTTCGAGAGAAAACGAATAACGACGATACGGCCTTGATTGCCTCCAAACCTGGGTCCGATGAGCCTGACGCCTGGGAAACCAGAATAACGACGATACCGTGGGCCTTGATCGCCTCCAAATCACATTCTCTCTAGAAGAAGAGAAGGTGCATTCTCCTGCCCTGGGGATTTTATAGATCCACTATAAAGAGAGAATAAAAAAAAAACCTCTCTTCATTATGACATTTAGTTTCAAAAAAAAACCCTCTATTCATTATGACATTTAATTTAAAAAAAAAACCCTTTATTCATTATGACATTTAATTAAAAAAAAATCCTCTATTCATTATGACATTTAATTAAAAAAAAAAATCTCTCTTCATTATGACATTTAATTAGAAATAAAATATCTCTTCATTATGACATTTATTTAAAAAAAAATCTCTCTTCATTATGACATTTAATTAGAAAAAAAAACTCTCTCTTCATTATGACATTTATTTAAAAAAAATTCAGATATTTTTTGGATGAATTAGGATAATGTCATCCAAAAATAGGGGGCAACTGATATGACACTGAAAATTCTACTAGTCGAAGCACGAATCTTGATGTCAAAAGCAAGTTGATCCTCAGTTGAAACTGATCGAGATCAAACACTTAAAATATCCTTAAAAACTCTGGGATGTAAGTTAAATCTCTAAATAACTCTCAAACATAGAGTGTTTATATTCAAATCGAGCGTCTCGATGAGCCCAAGATCTCATAATTCTGACTTCATTTGAGCATTCAAATACACAAAATACATCATATGATCAAGGGAATCATCGAGCGTCCGGATGGAGTGGTGATTTTGCATGTATTTACAGACGCCACTCTAATCTATAAATTTCTCATTTATGAGGCCAAAGAGAGGAGAGCTCTAAAGCTTGAAGATTCTCCAAGCACAATCCGCCACCACTCGCCGGTCCCCCGCCACCGCCGTGCCGCCACGATCCTCGCCGTCGCCAATCTCGTCGATCTCCATCATGGCGACCTTCATCATCAATGTCCTTGTCACCATCAGTACCACTAACAACCAAGTACGTTAACGTGACTACATAGTTATTGTTCTCATATAATTGTAATCCGTTATCGGAAGATTTTGTACTCAAACATACATAATGGAAGATTTTTACTGGACTAGGCCCCATAGTTTTTTTCCCTCTTTTCAAGATTTTTCATGTAAATATTCTGGAGTTTTCTTTCACTCTTTAAATATGATTTCATACAAGTAAGGCTAAACTTTCACTCTACCGCATGTTTTTAAGCATGCAACATATATATATATATATATATATATTATGCATATGAATATGTGATTAAATATGTTTAAATGTCGAAAAAAAAAACATTTAGGTCAGATAAAATAAGTTTAGCCGAGGAGTCTAAAAAGAGGTAATGTCGCTCAAAAGATAATTGGGCAAGGGTAGGATTTGAATAAGATCAGCCGATAATTATTGATCAGATTGAAACTTTAGGTTAGTAAGGTTGACATATTTTTATAGCTTACTCCTTTTTTTAATTGAATCCAATTTTGAATTTGATTCTAAAATCAAAATTCTTTATTTTTGGATTTCATCGTAAGGGGAGCTATAATTTTAAGAATTGGACTCAAATGTGTTGAACCATGAATTGGTGCACTGTTATAGTGTTACGAGAATGATTGCATTGGGGCAACTTTTTCCTAGCAGTGCATTTCAAATTGTATCACAGGTGATATTTGTGAAACTATATTTTAAATATATTATAAAAAAATTATGATAAAAAAGTTGTATTTTTTAATCTAACTTAATAAAATGTAGTAATATTAAAAAATTATGATAATTTTTAAATTAAAAAAATTATAATATACATCATAATATTTTAGACAGTAATTTAATTTGCAACAGCCCTGTGTTTTAATATCATGCAACTGTTAGAACATATATCTCTTTTGTCATTATTTTGCATATTTATTGTAGATATTCTTGGTAGATATTTGTATATAAAAATTAGATAATTTTCATAATATTTAGTATTAAAGCCTAATGAGAAGTATAGTCATTACGAAATGAATTTTGATTGCTTCAAAAGTCTTCAAAATTTGAGAATCAGGACGTGCAATATTTAAATTTATAAGTGAGTCTTTTAAAGGTACTCATGCGATGTTTTAATATCCCTGAGACTGATATTTGATTAAAGAAAGCAAAGTATAAATGAATGATAATACTCTTTCATTATCAAGATCTTGAAAGAAATAATTATGGAGACATTACTAATTAAGTTTGAGTTTTAACATAAAATTAAAAATCTCTCTAACAAGGGATTTACATACATACCGCACACAATTATTGTATATTTACATATCTAATTCTTAAACTTTAATTTTTATACATATAACACTTAAATTTGTATTATCACATTAAATATATCACAATCATTAATATTTTCAAAATTGAAATACACTTTTTATGCATAAATATATCTGAGTTCCCGTTTTACAAAGGCCTCTTGCAACCCAACCTTTCGTTGCAAAGGACTCCAAGACGCAGATGTTTTGTTTTCCAGCAACGATTTATTGTTTCAGCAGAAGTGGAATCTATACAGTGAGGATAAAGCTTGCAAGTCCCTCCAAGCACATTACGTAGACATGCAGATGTTGAACCCTTCATAACTTTCATAAATTTATATATATAAAAGGTATACTTCTAACAATGATGGATTTCCTTTTCTTATCTGTAATGAGAGAGAGTCGCTAGGAAGAAATCTTAACGAAAGAATATATATTTTTTAACATTAATAACCTTATATTCGTATTCCAAATAGATGCAAAAGGTAAACATGTAGCTAACTTAAGATGATTATAAATTACTTATCTTGAAAGTTGACTATTATATATGCACTAAAAGTTTCACAAAATATCATTTTTTTTTTCAAATATTATGTTCATCATAAGAGTATTGTTAATACAATATTATGATGATGCATCTGTTTTACAAATATATGACTGAAAAAATTCAGATGAAAAGGCCAAAATAATGCATGACGGTTGAAAGGAAATATTTTCATTTTAATCTTTCACAAATATCCACAAATTATAAGAAAAAAAGATTCGAGAATATTATATTCTTTTTATGCAAACTCATATTGTCTTTTTCACTAAGGGCTGTTTGGTTGCCTAAAAAAAGAGTGTTGTGTAAAATGAATATAATGTAAAAGGAATGCAATGTATTTGGATTAGTTTAAGTTGTTTGGTTGAGAATTTTACAAATTGATGAGTTTGTTTTTTTCTGTTTAGTAAAAAAAAATATAATGTAAAGTATTTTGAAGATTTTAGGCATAGTGGCCGGCGGTGATAAGGGCGGTGCGTATCGATTGGGTGGCGACGATGGCCACGGCAGGCGGTGACTGTGACCTAGCTGGTGGTGGCAAGACACTATTGGTCGTTTATTTAGATTATTTGAAATTTGGGTGAATTCTAAATACACCAAAATATAACTATCTGCTGAATTCCAAATACATGACATCACATTGAAATTTTACTTTACATCATGTCAAATGCTAGAAAATCCAAAACCCTTGCATTTACTTTACTTTGCTTTACTTTTGATTCCAACCAAACAACCTCTAAGAAACTTTTCTTTGTTTAACTATGTGCCAAATGCATGTAAAAATGAAATCAATTGTTTGTAATAGAGGTGTTATTGTTGATGATGATGATGGCCTTCTCTATAGAAGAAAATGATATGTCCCTCAAATGAAAATTAATAATCAACAAAGTCATTCGGGCAATTTCTTTATAACAGACAAAGGAATGACTCGATGATCATTTGGCAATAAGTTAAAAAACTAAAACGCAAGAAAGATCAAGACTCCTCAATTTAATTTGAGTTAATTTGATTTGAAAATAGAATCACATTTTGATGGAAATATCCCTTGCGGTTGAAATCACCATTCAACACGGTCATCATCGGGTAGTTAATTGATTGATTAAATCGAATATATTTGAGAACTTTAGATCCTGTCAACTTTGTTTAGCTCTCGAGGACGATCTAGTCACATGGAATTAGCTTTAAGATATTTCACTAAAATTTATTAATAAATTTTTAGGTTTTGTTAACGGGACCTAGTTCTAAATAAACAAGCAACCCAGATCCTCTTGAATTTAAACAATCACCATAGTGTCGAGGCCCATGTGGGTGTATTTAAGAATACTTTAATTAACGCCTTCTGATCGCTTGTATGATATGTTGCGAATCCAGTAGTGTAGAAGGTGTTATAAATTGATCTAATATATTATTAGATTTTTTAGATTAATATTTAATTGATCCCAATTTAGCCCACGTAGCTTTTTCAAACATTAAAACTTATACTTCAAATCTCTATGTCCGAGCACATGCAGGTATTTATAGCTTAGATGATTTCATCTAATTAAAGAAATCATTGATTTTGAAAATCATAATTAAAATGAAATTCTTTAATTTTCGATAGAAGAAAGTTCTATGATTTTTATAGAATTTGATTTAGTATCGCCGTCTGTCAGCTTGTATAAAGAGTTGCAGATCCGATAGTGATTGTAGAATAAAATTAGATTTATATTTGCACTCAAAATGTGGTATTTCTACTTGCATTTTATTTATTCATAGAATTTTCTAAATTTTAAAGGTAAGCTTATGCTCACTAAAGACTTGTTAGATCTTTGCAAATTCAATATTCAAATTTGATATTCGCTCATACAAGTTATTGTACTTCCTCTAAGCGAGCTTATTTGAATTCAAGCTTCTTTTGAATACAGGTCAATTATTCAGTAAGAAGTCTTAATCATGCTGATACATAGGCTATCAAACTTCATATAAATTCCTTAAATTTGATTGTGTTCAATTCAAATCATTTTTAATTCGCTTGGAATAAGTTATAATAACTTTAGTGTCTACTGCTTTAATCATTTTTTTTATTTATTGGCTAGCTTCGTAGTCACATTCATATTCATATGCGAACTATTAAACCCCATTTGGATTCATTCTTAATTCCACATTAATTTTCATGTTTATTTGAAAATTAGACTTTTAAGTTTATGGTAAACCTCTTATGAGCTAAATGTCTACCTCCCCAAGTTTCACTTGCATTTAACTTGAGTATCCTCTTTTGGTTAAACATATTAAACTACGAGTCAAGCACTCATTTAGCTATAAATTAAGTGACTAAATTCACCTTCACTTAGTACATTTACATAAGATAATAATGTTTATTCAGCACGTCACCCTCTATTATTACTTTAAATTACATGTGAACTCCACATTCCCTTTTCATTTTTTTTTTGTTTTAAGACTTTATGCTTCACCTATATATCAATTTCTACACATTTAAACCCCCCTCCCCCTTTTTTTAGAACAAATTTTGGTATTATTTCGGCGTTATTCTCGTATAGGGGTTACATCGGAACTATTTTAGCTTATCCGTCACGCCCTGATGAGTATGACAGTTGGTGTTTTGAAGCACCTCGGTCGAATTTCAATCTCAAATTGACGATGAATGCGAGGCCTTCAATCACCATAAAAGTAAATATATATGCAAATAGTCAAATGGCGACATTCGACATAGAGTGCCACATCTCGATTTTGATACTTTCTTGCCATGACTCATGATTCATTCATACAAAATTTAAAATATAAAATCATTACTTAATAATGAAAGTCAATTTGGTCAAATAAAAAAATATTCGTCCAAAAGGCGTGAAAGTCATTTGCTCTTTGTAATTTCTCCATAACTTCTCCCACAGTATTTATGAAGACAAGCCTTAGACATTCTCTCTCTGCTGACTTTTTTAATTCCATAAAAAATGAAATTCCACTTGTATCAATAGCACTCACAGTTGAGAAATCTAAGATTAAAAATTAGAGGCTAATATTCTTCTCCTTTTCGTCTTCCATCCATCTTGAAATTATTTCATTGAGATATGCCACATTTGCGAAGTTAATGGGAGCTTCAACGGCTGAAATCAAAAACCAGGAACTCTAGCAGCTTCTCTATAATGATGAAAGTTCCTATATATATCAGTCCCCGGTATGTTCCTTGAATAACCATCTTAGGTCTCGTTATCTAGATAAGGATTCTCAGTATTGATAAACCCACAACAATAGCTAGTCATTCTTCCACTGAGATGAAGATAACTCCCAAAACTGCACAAATGCAAACAAGGGAGTCTAATATGAACCTAATTTCTTGAATTGAGTGCATCCGGCGGCGAGTTACGTTCCGAAGTTGACTCCAGTTGCTTGGAACCGAGTTCGAAATTTGGAAGGATTAACTCGATGCTTTCAGTCGTTGGATGCGTGTTTTGTAATTGTTGGATCGAGCCTCGGATCGAGTTTCTCTTGAGCTACTTCTTGAACCGTCGGATGGATTTGATTTCTTGTTGACCCTTGGATGTGTTTTTTTGATCACGTGGTTCTTGATCACTGTTGAACTGAGTGGATTATAGGTGTTGGAGGGAGACGAACTTGATGTAAGGGAGGATTAATGGTCGTCTGATCGTGGTGAGCGCCGTTGATCGACTATCGCTTTGATGAAGGCTTGATGGGAGTTTGCCTTAACCTTTACTTTGTTTGTTTCTTTTGAGTCGAAGCACTCAGGAAGAGGAGAGTCGGTGGGATCGAGAAACTGAGGTTTCTCTGATGGAAAGTGGTGGTTTCCGACGAGGAAACCCTAGAAGAAGATAGCAAGAGGAAGAGACGAAGGAGGAGATTGAAGAAGATAAGTTCTTTCTAAAATTTCTTGACTATCCTTCTGTTTGGCTTTTGATCTCTATTTATACTTTTTCTTGAAGTTCCTATGCCTAGATGCATTCTGTTTACTAAGTGGATCCACGGTTCTTTAACTTGTTTTACTATGGTTGTTATTATTCATTATGATGTGGCCACGGCTTTCTTGAGGTCTTGATTCTTGATTTCTGGCTTTGTTGTTGTAGTTGTTTATCAAGCCTTTGTTCTTACTTACACGCGTTGGTTTTGGAAGAATTTATCTACATTGTTCTTGTGCGGTGAAGGGTTCTATAATGGCTTTTATTTTATTATCTCCAGTAACTTCCTTCTTCTTTCTCCAGAATCATCCCGAAGGTCTTTGTAATGATTTTCTGTATTATTTTGCTGTATTTTGTATTCCTTACTGTTTGAGTCTGTTCTTATTGTTAATTTGGCCATTGGATGAATTGGATTCATATCATTACTCCCCTCCTCAAACTGACCTTGTCCTCAAGGTCAAAATGAACACCTGCCTTCTCTGTTTCTTCAATTCGTTTCTCAGAAGCTCCTGTTGATACTTTTCCTCCCACTGACTATAAAAGTAGCAATTTGATTGTCTGTTGGAAGTAGTATTCTTTTGTGGCCATTTATTTGATATTGGGAAGCTTGCTGTGCCTCAATCTTTGCTTATAATTCTGGTATTTCTTATTTGCACTATGTCTGATGGGCTGTATGTAATGAACTGCTGGTTGCAGTTATACTCTATATTAGGGAATAGCTTATTGGTAATTACGCTAGAGTAGGCTATGGATGTGTTATCTGAAAACACTAAGCTATATAGGATATAGGTGGCTAATAATTATGTATACTTGATAGATAGGCTTTCTTAGCCTGGGTTAAATGGTTGATACATGAAGCTTGGTGCTAATATTTCTTCTTGTACCCATTGGTTGTCGGGCTGATTATCATGTTGCAGTTGATGTTGCTGGTCATCATTGACTGCCATTAATGTAAATAACTTGGACTTACAGATATGCCCTCTATGGTACTTCTCATTACAATTGAAGCATAAGCCTCTTCTTTTTCTGTCTTCTATTTGAGTTGCTGTTAAATTTTGAATTAATATTTGCTGTTTATGTTGACTATGTTGAGTGGCATTTGTGGGAGGAGGCTGCAGTAGGTAGTTGGAGCACTTTGATATTGTTTACTTCTTGGTGTCTGATTTCTATTTATTTCTATGCATTTACATCTCTCTTCCATTACCTAATTGAAATGCTGTTGCAAGGAAAGAAGGCTAGCTCTTACTTCCCTTTTAATTCTGGTCTAAGCCCGATTCAAAGCGACTTTGTAGCAATTCATGTGGAATGTCCGAAATTTGGTTAGTAGGTCTTCAAATTCATTATAAAATTGTTGCCTTGTGGTTTCTATTGAAGCTTAGCTAGTTCTCCTCTTAAATCTCGTAGAGAGAAGGGCCAAATCTTTGCATAATTTGTTCTTTGATGGCCAGAAGAATCAATTGTTTATTTACTTTCCATTGATACCCCAGCGGTCCATCCATGTATATTGAGGATATTAAAATTTCCGATCCTCCGAGTTATATCTTGAAAAAGCACTTTCTGCTTTAAAGAGCCATCCTCTAGGGTCTTCTCCATTAAATGGGCACTATTTTAAGAGTGTAACATGGGTGTGTTTGTATGTGGTCCGTTTGGAGAATAGGATTAAAGGATTGCATTACATACGAATTTGAGGTTGTTTTTCCAATCTGTTTTCTATGGCAGACAATCTTTTTGATATTTCAGTCAATACCATAGTGACTGAGGTCATTTGCTCTTCTATTTTGTTTAATCTGGTAACACATTCTTCAAGTGTTTTGGATGTATGTCTTGTGCCTTCTGCCATTGTTTGAGTTGTGGTAATCAATAAGAGCACCAATATCTGAACTAATGTCTTGAAGTGATCCGCTTGGCGAGTTCATTCACGAGTACTCACGAGTTGCTTGGAACCTGAGTTCTTGAAATTTGGAAGGAATAACTCGGATGCTTTCACGAGTTGTTGGATGCGGTGTTTTGTAATTAGCCGTTGGATCTGAGCTTCGGATCGAGTTTCTCTTGGGCTTGAGAAGTAGGATGGATTTGATTTCTTGTTGACCCTTGGATGTGTTTTTTTTATCACGTGGTTCTTGATCACTATTGAACTGAGTGGATTACAGGTGTTGGAGGGAGACGAGCTTGATGTAAGGGAGGATTAATGGTCATCTGATCGTGGTGAGGCGCTGCGGTTGATCTGACCTATGCCGTTTGATGAAGGCTTCTGATGGGAGTTTGCCTTAACATTTACTTTGTTTGTTTCTTTTAATTGTCGGCACTCAAAGAGGAATTAGGTACTGGGATGAGGAGAAACGAGGTTTCTCCGATGGAAGCGTGGTTTCCACGAGGAAACCCTAGAAGAAGATAGCAGAGGAAGAAATGAAGGAGGAGAGGCAAGGAGATAAGTTCTTTTCAAATTTCTTGACTATCCTTGTTTGGCTTTTGATCTCTATTTATACTTTTCTTGAAGTTCTGCCTAGATCATTCACATTTACTAAGTGGATCCGGTTCTTTCTTGTTTTCTGTTATGGTTGTTATTTTGTTATGCTGATGTGGCCACGGCTTTCTTGAGGTCTTGATTCTTGATTTCTGGCTCTGTTGTTGTAGTTGTTTATCAAGCCTTTGTTCTTCTGTCTTACCTGCAGGTTGGTTTTGAAAGAATTTATCTCTGGCTGTTATTACTGTGCAGTGAAGGGTTCTGTAATGGCTTTTATTTTGTTATCTCCGAACTTCTTACTTCTTTCTGTAATCATCACGAAGAAAATGATTTTACGTATTATTTTCGTATTTTGTATTCCTTACTGTTTGAGTCTGTTCTTATTGTTAATTTGGCCATTGGATGAATTGGATTCATATCATAGTCCATTTTTCAAATGTGATATGCTGCAATTATATCGATGAGGCCGATGACTGCAGTGATTAGAATGGTAGCGAGAACCACATTGGGGGTGTAGATGAGAAGTGGCATGAGAAAGAGCAGTGTCACCATCACAGCCACTGACATCACTATGTTAACATTGTTGTCTTGCATCCAGCGTTATGGTTCACAACAAATTGAGAGAAGGCTCTCTGTTTTCTGTGGGGGAAGGTTGGACAAGAACGAAGGGGACCGGCGAATGAGCGAATGGAGGAGAAGAGTCATCATTTTTCAGTTTTTGGAGGAACCTTGTGGTTGAAGAAAATCCCCTTTTTTAGATTTTAGGTACATCGTCGTGACATCCTGATCGTGAAAAGGGAGATAGCCTACCATAACCACAAAGAGGATGATCTCGCATGACCAAATATCAACAGTAGCTCCATTGTACCCCTTCCTAGAGAGTACCTCCTTGACATTAAGATATTCTCCGGGTTGAAAATCCATAATATGGATATTGAAACCATATGTTGTTGAAGAGGGAAGCAATTTCCTCAATTCAAATACTTCCCTAGGAGTTTCAAGAAGTGGTTGCATATCAGTTGAACTAATGATCTATTCAGGATAAAAAAAACCATCCTGGGTGACATTAACATACCTTCACTGAAAATGACAAGTACAACCATTGTGTCACTCTTCAATAGATGCCTTGTATTAGCAGGTATATGTGTAGAATAGTCCACAACGAGTTGATCTGCGATCCCATAAGCATCTACCAGCAAAGGACTGCCTTTAAGAATGAAAACAAACCTTTCAATGTCGTTTGCAGGCAACGTTGATCTTGAATCCTCTTGCATCTTCACCAAGTACATTGTAAAGTGAGAACCAGTTGCAGGGCTGATCAAATATGCTCTCAGTGCATTCACACAATTTGGTAGAGGACTAAATACTTAGCTTTCATGAGAGATTAGGGCATTGTCTCTTTTATAGACACTGGTAAATCCTGGAGCATCTTGAAGGTGGGAATGGGAGAGAGTTGGGTTCATCAATTTCAAGTAGTTAGGTTGGGAATATGGCTTGGATTGTAAAGAGAGAATAGAGCAGAAACCCTCATCCACCATCAAAATGACAGATGAAACCGCCATATGGATGAGTAGGAAGAGTCGTAGTAGTTTTCGCATTTGCTTTTGGTTTTGGTAGAGACAAACGAGCGGGAGTAATTTTTTTTTTTCTTGCGGGAATAGATGGGAAAGAATCATGCTTATGATTAAAGGAAATCGAATGAGAAAGAGATTGGGAGGAATCTAGCATCGGTTAACCTTAGGTAGGATATAAGCTAATTAATAAATTTACTTCTAGTATTTAATTAATCCTATTGCGTGCTAGAAAACCAGTTGCGATAGAGTAAAAGTTTTTGCTTTAGCTTCATTGTGAAATCCAGCGCACACATAGGTATTTAAAGAGTGAACAATAAAACTCTAGAATTTTTACGTGAAAAACCTCGAAAAGAGGGAAAACCACAGACTAGCCAGAAAAGCTTCCACTATGTATCTAGTCTGAGATCTTCCGTCACGAGATTACAGAATTGTATATGAGAAAGAAACAACAGCTATGTGACAACGATCAGGTTGTAATAGTTGCTAGTAGTAGCATATGATGGTGAACTGTGTGGAGCAATCACCGGTAGAAATGCGAGAAACAATTATTGGCAGAAATGCAGGGAACAATCACTGACAGAAACACAGGGAACAATCACTGGTAGAAGTCATCATGATGAGAAGCGATGACAGTAGGATCAATCGGCGGTGGCTTGGTGGCGGTGGTTGACTGACCGTCAGTGGCGGCCGGATTGTGCTTGGAGGATCTTTAGATCTCTCTCCTCTCTCTTGCTTGGCTCCCCTCTATGAGGAATGAGGCTATTTATAGATGGAGGAGTGGCGTCTCAGTAAATACATGCAAAACCACTCCTCCAATTGGGCCATGATGATTCCCTTAATCATATGATGTATTTTGTATATTTGAATGCTCAAATGAAATTAGTGTAAGATCTTTGGCTTGTTGGAACCGCTCATCGAGGCACGCCGATTTGACTATGAACACTCTATATTGGAGAGCTTTTTAGGAATTTAACTGATGTCCCAAAGTTTCCAATGATATTTAAGTGCTTGATCTCGACCAGTTTTAATTTCTGATCAGCTTGCTTTCGGCATCAAGATTCGTGCTTCTACTAGAGGAATTTTCAAGGTCATATCAGTTGCCCTCCTATTTTTGGATGATATTATCTCAATCATCAAAAAATATATGTGATAAGTACTTCAAAATAATAAATTCTTCAACGAAATCTGCTGGTCCATTAACCACATATTTTGAGAGAACAGATCTTCATATAAGCACAAGATTATGACTACGGAAGCAGATGCACAACCACAAATATGTGTAGGTATGTGAAACAAATTTGAGTTCTGGACCCATCAGGTCTCCCCTCAGAGCCCATGGCGCTTGCGCGCTATGACCTGGCTGTAAGACGCCTTGCGATCACCACAGGCGGCTGGCCTTCCTTCGCCAGGTAATGTGCGGTAGAACGGGTCATAAAGCGGTAGCAAAAACCAGCGTGGGTTCGCGGTTCAATGGAAGCAGTCAGCTTGAGCCGGGTGAGAGCGAGCGGTAGCGGTGGAGGCGGGTCGTCAATGTCGCGTGAAATGGTAGACGGCGGGCCATAGGCGGGCAAGCGGGTGGGTCACCCCGCAAAATAAAGGTTAGCTAAGATAAACCACATAAATCCCAAGCATGTATATTGGACTTGTCACCCCACACATGGGTGACTAAGTCCACGTGGCCTATTGGATTATGCTTAGGGGTATAAAGCACTTGCAAGCAAAATCATTTATATTTTTATTTATGATAGTGCCTCTTAAGCACAATCCCCTACAAAAAAGAATACTTAGACTAAGAACGTCATACCATTCATTCTATGAGTATACACCCTAACATCCAGTCTAAAATATATATCATAAAATAAAACAAACATCAAATCATGCACCGACCTAACCTAAGGCTAGAAGTGGTCACTTAGGCTAATGTGTGTACTTTAAAGGTTTGTGTGGTATGCTTAGCTATGGCTTTAGATTCAAATTTTCTAAGTATGAAGAATATGTTCAACTTGGAGGAGGGTTTCATTTAAGTTATTTAATTATTTTGGGTTTATTTTATTTCATATTTTGATTTGATTTAAGTGGATCCTACAATTAATTACTAGGTTATGAAGAGAAGGAAAGAGAAGATCTCTTCTCTTTCCCTAACCTAAGTAATTTCTAAAGTAGATTCACATTTTAGTTTTGCTTAGGTGAATATTTTGATTAAATCTTTTAATTATTCCTAAGTTTAGATAAACTCTAAACAAACCTATTCAAAAAGAAAGGCCTTTTAAGATTAAATAAAATGAATCAAAATTTACCTAACACACAATACTTCATTTCTTTCCCAACATATATAAAATGCATATAGATGGACCTTAAGCATATCTATACATACAAATGAGAGTATTTCTAACACACTTTATGATGCATTCTAAGTAATCCATTTAAGGAAATTTAGAAGTTGAATATGCATGATTTTGTTTTTTAAGTAGAAAAGGCTTTCCTTATCCAAATTTTCACATACACACATGAAAGTAAGAAAGGCATCACTGAGTACAAAACAATTGTTAACCAGAGGTGTATAAGTACAAAACCTACTTAGGGCTACTTAAAATCTCGCAACCTCAAGGTTGTCCAGACTAATATACCACTTTTCTTAAATACAAACATATGTATAAAATAAATAAAATAGAAAAGAAGAATGCAAAAGTTGCATTAATGGATTCCTTTTTATTTATGCAATTTATATATGCTAGTATAGGTAACCCTCCTTAAGTGGCAGCATAGAGATGAATAGGATAAGAAATTAGGTGAGTGTTAGGTTCTTTTCAAATGAACCATACACCTTGCCAAATTCCTATTCAAAACTATACCAACATAAGAAAGAAAGGAAACCTATGCTGAGCATGCCTTTATAATCTATCACATGAAAACTCATAATCAAAATATAAGTAGCATACTTTCAGATTTTGTATTTGATTCATATATTTGAAAATAATTTGGATTTAGTAGATATAATAGCCATTAATATTTCTACGTTAGCCAACACATGCAAATTTGACATAAAGTAAACAAATTCATTTAAAATTAGAATTTGAAAAATATGAATGCATGAAATCACATGACATACTAATTTAACATGTTGGGGAAAGATTCAAAGTAATGAAAGCATGTAAACAAGTTCACTTCACATAGATCATAAAGACATTCTTATAGAATAAGAAAGTTTAAAATAAATCTAAGTGAATTCAAAGTAATTTTTATTTAGTTTGAAGTTTGATTTAATTTTGAAAATGTAAGATGAGTTTGCTATTCCTAACCCATTCCCACATATGTATGATATTTTTGTTTAATTTTTAGATAATTATATCCATTTTATGCATTAATTTGGTTAAGGTATGAATTAAGTAACTTAATTAACCCTTACCTACACCACCTTAGAAGAATTAACCAAATAATTATGAGCCAATGAGATGTCATAAAACCCACAAGGAATTTACATTTGTAATGCACCTAATAAGTAAAAGGCCTAATGCAATTTAGCTCACAACTAAAAGTTACTTAAGCTAAGAGGTTTAGCTTAAGTAATTTCAAAACACCCTTTCATACTTATGAATTGGGTTTTGATTTTCTTAATTGAACTTAGGCTATTAAACACCTAAACATCTTTCCAAAGTATATTAATTAAATTTTGAAACTTTTTAAAATTTTTAGAAATTAATTAAGGGGGATAATTAATGAATTAACCCTTAATTAAGAGGAGATTAAGGAGAGAAAATGGGTTTTAGGAAATAGCTTAGGAGAAATGCCCCAAAATTATTCTATAAACCTCCTACTTGTTGGATTTGACCTTAATCAACCCTAATCATGGGTTAAAATCACTAATTACACCTTAATTATTCTTAATTACATAAGGAGGATAATTATGAAATTCATATGCAATTCTTCTAGTAAAGACTTCAATAAATCCCAAAAAAATTAGGACAGGTAGAAGTTATCGTCTAAAACATACCCAAGAAATTTGGAATTAATGAGAGGCTTAATTACAAAATAATTACCAAACTAAACTTTCCAATAAAACTCAAATTTAAAGAAAATTATTATTTAAAACCCGTCAAAATTAATTTTAAAATCTTCTAGGTTGAATTATCTTTCCATAGGATTTTATTTCATATTTTTTTTAACTTTTCTAGAGTTATGAATTTTAGAAGATTCTTGATTTAATAAAAATTAATTAAGGCATTTTAAATAACCCTAACTAATCCTCTGGCTCACGGTGCGACGTGTGGCGGTGGCGGTCAATGTGCTTTACACATGTCATGTCGTGAGGGATTCACTTAAACATCAAATCCCAAATGGCGGCTGGCAGCACATGCGGTTTGATCTCTGCTGTCCGATCAAAGATCGGACGGTTAGAGATCTCCCCATGATTTTAAAATGAATAACAGATATCTAAATGTGGGAAATTATCTCAGTCGTCCTTCCAAAATGTGCGGATGCCCCTTGATCAACAAAGACCTTTCATGATCAAGGGGACAATCCAAGCTTGATCTAGCATGGATTCAAACCAAACTCAACCCACACCATCTAAAGCTAAAGAGCGGCAAATCCAACAGTCAAAAATCCATGGGGTTGAAATTTTTTTCACAAAGCTCTACAGCACATTGAGTTTAATGGTTGAAAAATCTTATACCTCATCGGAGGTGATCACCGATGCTCGATTCCCTTGGAGAAGCTTCGTCTAGTTGAGACGATGCTGTGCGTTGAAGTTTTGAGCACTTGCGATTAACTGGATCTTCCTATGGGCCACCTCCTCCTTAGCTTGAGCTTGATTTTGATTGAATTGGACCTCCCCTTGCTTCAAGAACTTGGAAGAGAGCTTGGGTACACTCAACTTGGTCCTCTGATGAAGCTTGAAGAGGGAATTTAGTGGAGTTTGAGTGTGGAGAAAATTCAAGAATGGATTGAGCTCCCCTATTTTCACTGTTCAAAAACTGAGAAATGGGAAAATGGCAAGAGCTCTAGGAGCCTAGGGATAACTCTTTGATGGTTCCTAAGTCTTACTGGCACTCAATCGAATTCAGGAATGATACATTTGAGTTTGTTTAGGGGGAGTATATCTCCTCCTTGAAGGATCGAACGTTCGACAATGCTCTTGTCATTTTGATCTAATTAATCATAGGCAGTGGGTTGTTTGATCAGTTAAGGGTGTGCACATGGTCAGTTTTAGCCAAGGAGTGCTTAAATTTGAGTGGGAGAGGGAATTTAAATTTGGCATTTTGACCCATGGGGTCTGGTTTGGTCTAGGGACCAATTGGGCTGACCCAAATCCGTTGGGTTGGGTGCATCACTCATCACTAGGTCCCCTTGAGCTTTTAGAAAAGCCTTAAGTGAATGTGAAGAGGGTATGACCAAATTACCCATGGATTAAGTCAAAATTTGTTCTATGGCCTAAGGGTAGAATGATCATTTTACTAATTTTCACTTTGGGTGTGTTGGGTATATTGAGAAACTAGGTTTTACCAAGTTTCATGAGATTTGGAATTCATTTGATAGGGTTTGGCTCATGTTGACCCATTTAGGTTAAAATGGGTCAACTTGGGTCTAGTTGACCAATTGGTCAAATTGGGTCAAACCAAGGGTTGGGTCAAGTTTATATGACCATTTAAAATATTTTGGTGGCTTTTGTTTGATTCAATTTGGTATAGTTTTGAATTTGGCTCATATGACTTCATTTAGGTTAAATGTGTCAAGTTGATCTATTTGACCCATTTGACCTATTTGGGGTAGGTCAAGGGCAAGTTTAGGTTAGGTTAGTCATATAGAGTGAATTTGTATCTTTATTTCTAAATAATTTTGGTTAAGTTCAAATTTGGCTCAACATGACCCCTTTAGGTCATGTTGGGTCTAAGGTCAATTGGGCTAGGTTAGGTCTAATTGGCCAATTGAGACTTTGGTCAAGTTCCACATGTGATTTGAAATAGGCTTGACCCATTGGTTTGGATCAATTTGGCTTAGATCAAGTTTTGACATATTTTGACCCTTTAGGTAAAAATGGGCCAACTTGGGTCAAGTGGCCAATTGGGCTAAGTTAGGCTCAAATGTTGGCTTGGTCAAGTTCAAACATAGGTCATGAGTGAACTTAGATCAATGGTTTCAATAAATTTAACCTATGGTGTAATTTGGCTAGGTTAGGTTTCATTTTGGGTTAAGTGTTGAGTTGGTCAAGTTTGACCCAATTTGATTGATTAATCGTCCCATGATGATTGTTGATCATGATGAGAGGGATATATGAGTTTGGTTCAATACAATTTGGTTAGAATTAAAATTTGGCTCATAAGGGTACTTTAGGTCACTTTGGGTCTAATGGCTTGGTCAAAGTTTGATTTGAAGTTGGTTGATCTTGTATATGAACTCATGATTGAAATATAAATCTACTTATAAGTGGTTTTCCTGACCTCATTTTTAGGATGAGCTCTCAACCTCTCCATCTTAGGCTTAAGATTTCTCTTAGACTTTAAGAGTTCCTCAATCTTAAGACATATCTAGTGATTAGGTGGACACTCAAACCTAACCCTAGAAGACTTAGAAGAGTTAGCCATAGGAATATGTCATGCTTTAGGGGTGTTAGAAAAATTTCCTACCCTTAGCTTAAACCATTCCTCACCTTCCTTCTTTCAATTCAAACTCCAAATCAATTCTATTTGATTTTCTCCAAATTCAAATCAACTCCATATGATTGAAATCCATAATTGAAATCTTTGATTGAAACCCATGATCAAAATCCATCAAAAATTCCCAAGTCCAAATTTTTCCTAAGTCCTTAAGCTTCCCTTAAGGACTTAACCAAAATCATGATTCAAACCTATTCAAACCTTTGAGATTTTCTCATACCTCATTTATATTCTCATTTAGATTCATATTTATAAATGAAATATAAATTCAAACCCATCAAATCAAACTCAAAATTTCAAATCAATCCATGAAAATTTTCTTAAGTCCTTTTAATTTTTCATTAAAGGACTTAGCCAAAAGAAATCCTAAACCTTGATCAAACCTATTCAAATTCATGGGATTTTTTCAAAACTTATTTATATTATCATTTTTATTTCCATATATAAATAAAATATAAATATAAATCAATCAAATCAAAGGAAAAAATTAAATTCTAAATTTAACCTTAAAATTCCATTAAATCCCTTAAATTTCATTTAATGGATTTATCCTAAACTTTGATCAAACCTATTCAAACTCATGGAATTTTCTCAAAACTTATTTATAACCTCATTTATATTCTCATATATAGCTGAAATATAAATATAAATCAACCAAATCCAATTCAAAAATTAAATTTCAAATTTAAAAAATTCCTTTAAATCCTTTAAATTCCCTTTAATGGATTTAACCTAAATCATGATTAAACCACTTCAAATCCTCAAAATTTTCTCATTATCAATTTATATCTTCATTTATATTCACATCTAGAAATTAAATATAAATTCAAATAATCAAAACTAAATTCCAAAAATCAAACTCAAATCCACTCAAAATCCAATCTAAGCCTTTCAAGTCAAAACCTTGAACTTAGCCAAATCAATTCCAAATCAAGCCAAACTCTTGATTTTCTATCATGGTTCAATCAACCCTACAATCATGAGCCCATATATAAATCCAAACGTTAATTATTCATTCAAAATCCAAATCAAAAAATTAAACCCAAGACCCCTTCATATTCTTCCTTTGAATATGAAATTGTCAAATGGATCTAAACCCATTTGACTTCAAACCACTTGCAAATTGATTTATATTTCAATCATGAGTCCATATACAAGATCAACCAACTTCAAATCAAGCTTTGACCAAGCCATTTGACCCACTTAGGCTCACTTGACCCAAAGTGACCTAAAGTGCCCTTATGAGCCAAATTCTGATCCTAACCAAATTGGATTGAATCAAACTCATATATCCCTCTCATCATGATCAACAATCATCATGGGATGATCAATCAATCAAATTGGGTCAAACCAAGTCAAACATAAGGGATGATCAACACTTAAACTAAAATGAAATCTAACATAGCCAAAATCCACCATAGGCCAAATTGTTTGAAACCATTGATCTAAGTTTACTCATGACCTATGTTTGAACTTGACCAAGCCAACATTTGAGCCTAACCTAGCCCAATTAGCCCAATTGGCCCACTTGACCCAAGTTGACTCATTTTGACCTAAAGGGTCAAAATGTGTTAAAACTTGATATAAGCCAAATTGATTGGAACCAATAGGTCAAGTCCATTCTAAATCACTTGTGAAACTTGACCAAAGCCTCAATTGGCCAACTAGACCCAACCTAGCCCAATTTACCTTAGACCCAACATGACCTAAAGGGGTCATGTTGAGCCAAAATTGAACATAACCAAAATTGATTGAAAACAAAGATACCAATCCACTCCATATGACTAACCAAACCTAAACCTACCCTTGACCTACCTCAAATAGGTCAAATGGATCAAATAGGTCAACTTGACCCATTTGACCTAAATGAAGTCATATGAGACAAAACCAAATCTATACCAAATTGAATTGAACCAAAGCCACCAAAATATTTCAAATGGTCATATGAACTTGACCTAACCCTTGGTTTGACCCAATTTAACCAATTGATCAACTTGACCCAAGTTGACCCATTTTGACCTAAATGGGTCAGCATGAGCCAAACCCTATCAAATGGATTTCAAATCCATTGAAACTTGGCCAAACCTAGTTTCTTCACATACCCAACATGTCCAAAGTGGAAAAAATAGTAAAATATCTATCCTGCCCCTATGCCATAGAACAAATTTTAGCCTAACCCATGGGTATTTTGGTCATACCCTCTTCTCAATCACTTGAGGCTTTCTTAAAAGCTCAAGGAGACTTAGTGATGAGTGGTGCACCCAACCCAATGGGTTTGGGTTAGCCCATTTGGTCCTTAGACCAAACCCGACCAGTTAGAGCAAAATTAAGTTTTCAAATTACCTCCTAAGCTCAATTTGATGCACATGGGAGGTTGGCATTCCACTCAAGGCCTCAAATCGACCATGTGCAATAATCTAATAGCCTAAACAACCCCTCTCATATGGTCAATTGGATCAAAATGGCAAATCATGGTTTGGTCTTTCGATTGCCATAGGGGGAGATATACTCCTCTTAATTTAGTGAAATTTTAATTCACTCTCTGTCGATTGAAGCCTAGGAACCCAGAGCAACCATCTCAGAGCATTCCTAACTTCTTAGAGAGGATTAGAATTCTTCTTTCTCGATTTTGCACAGTGCAAAAATAGGGAGGTAGAGTGAATAGCTAACTTTCTCCACACTTGATCTCCTTCCAATTACTCTTGCACACTCCATCAGAGGGTCAAGTCAAATTGGCCTAAGCTTTCTCTAAAGTTCTAAAGGCAAGCAAGAGCTCAATTGGATCAAAGTTGAAGCCCAAGTGAAGTGGTGTTGGTCCATCCATTGATCCACTCAATCCCAAGGCCTAGGAACTTCAACAAGGCTTCATCTCCACTAGAAGAAGCTACCTCATCTATCTCGAGCACCGGTGATCACCTCCGATGAGGTATGGAATTTTTTGACCACTTAGCTTAGGAGGTGGTTATCCTTTGTAAAATAAATGTTCATGGCATGTGAAATCCACCATTGGATAGGTTTGTAATTATGCTTAGATGGTGTGGGTACAATTTCATTCCAATCTGAGTTCAATCGAGCTCGGATCTCCCCTTAGATCATGGACGGTCCTCATTGATCCTCAAGGAAGAACTTAGCTCATCTCAGCCATCCATCTGCACATTTTAGATGGATGGTTGAGATTATTTAGCATGTTTAGAAATATAATTATCCTTTTAAAACCTAGGGAAACCTTAACCGTTCGATCTTTGATTGGACGACCGAGAATATAAGTGTGTGCACCACTACCACCTTTGTGAGGTGACAACTTAAGTTGTCCCCTCACGCGGCGATGTGTAGCGCCTTGCACGCCACGTCGCCCGCAGCTGGATTAATTAGGGATTAGTTAAGCAATTAATTAATTCCTAATTAATTCAGAGAACTTTTAAAATTCATAATTCCCTCTAAAAATCATAAAAATAAAAGGAAAAATGCTATGGAAAGATAATTTCATCTAGAATATTTTAAAAATAATTTCAATGGATTTTGAATTACTCTTTTCTCTGAATTTGGGTTTCTTTAGGAATCTTAATTAGCTAATTATCTTTTAATTAGGTCATCAATTAATCTCAAATTTATGGGGTTCATTTTAGTGGATGACCTCTGCCTCCCCTAATTTTCTTGAGATTTATTGAGAGCTCAATTAGAAAAATTGCTATCTCATTCCTTAATTACCCCTTTCATGTAATTAAGTGAAATTAGGGTATGATTAGTGGATTTATCTTATGATTAAGGTTGATTAAGGTAAGATCCAGTAAGTAGAAGGTTTATGGAATAATTTAGAAGCATTTCCCCTAAGCTATTCCCTAAACCCCCTTTCTCTCCTTAATATCCCTTTAACTAAAGGTTAATTCATTAATTATCCCCTTAATCAATTTTCAAAAATTCTAGAAAGTTCTAGAACTTAATTAATCTACCTTGGGTTGATGCTTAGCTATTTAATAGCCTAAGTTCAATTAAGGAAATTAAAACTCCTTTCATAAGTATGAAAGGGTGTTTTGAAAGTACTTAAGCTAAACCTCTTGGCCTAATTAACTGTTAATTGTGAGTCAAATTGCATTAGGCCTTTTCATTATTAGGTGAATTGCAAATTTAAATATCATGTGGATTTTATGTCATCTCATTGGCTCATAATTATTTAGTTAATTTTTCTAAGGTGGTGTAGATAAGGGTTAATTAAGCCACTTAATTCATACCTTAACCTAATCAACACATAAAAATGGATCTAATTACCTAAAAATTAAACAAAAATATCAAACACATGTGAGGTGATAACTTAAGTTATTCCCTCAAACACATGCGAGAATATAAGCGCCACATCGCTTTGTGAGGTGACAACTTAAGTTGTCCATGCCGCGTGACATGTAAAGCATCGCCGCCAATGCATCGCGGAGCTAAGATTAATGAGGGATTAGTTAAGCAATTAATTAATTCCTAATTAATTTAGAGAACTTTTAAAATTCATAATTCCCTCTAGAAAAATTGAAAAAATAAAAGAAAAAATGCTATGGAAAGATAATTTCATCTAGAATATTTTAAAAATGATTTCAATGGATTTTGAATTATTCTTTTCTTTGAATTTAGATTTCTTTGGGAATCTTAATTATTTGATTATCTTTTAATTAGGTCATCAATTAATCTCAAATTTATGGGGTTCATTTTAGTGGATGATCTCTACCTCCTTTAATTTTCTTGAGATTTATTGAGTGCTCAATTAAAGAAATTGCTATCTCATTTCCTAATTATCCCTTTCATGTAATTATGAAAGGAAGACCAATAAGTAGGAGGTTTATGGAATAATTTAGGGGCAATTCCCCTAAGCTATTCCCTAAACCCTCTTTTATCTCCTTAATATCCCTTTAACTAAGGGTTAATTCATTAATTATCCCCTTAATAAATTTTCAAAAATTCTAGAAAGTTCTATAACTTAATTAGTCTACCTTGGGTAGATGCTTAGGTGTTTAATAGCCTAAGTTCAATTAAGGAAATTAAAACCCCTTTCATAAGTATGAAAGGGTGTTTTTGAAAGTACTTAAGCTAAACCCCTTGGCTTAATTAACTTTTAATTGTGAGCCAAATTATATTAGGCCTTTTCATTATTAGGTGAATTGCAAATTTAAATACCTTGTGGGTTTTATTTCATCTCATTGGTTCATAATTATTTAGTTAATTTTTCTAAGGTGGTGTAGGTAAGGGTTAATTAAGCCACTTAATTCATACCTTAACCTACTCAACACATAAAAATGGATATAATTACCTAAAAATTAAACAAAAATATCAAACACATGTGAGAATGGGTTAGGAACAACAAACTCATCTCAACTTTTCAAAATTGAATCAAACTTCTAAGTAAACAAAAATCATTTTGAAATTCACTTTGATTTATTCTAAATTTTCTTATTCTATAAAAATGTCTTTAGGATTTAAGTAAAGTGAGTTCGTTTACATGCTTTTATTATTTTGGATCTTTCCAAATATGTTAAGTTGTATGCCATGTGATTTCATACATTCATAATTTCATATTTCAAATTTTAAAATGAAATTGTTTACTTTATGTCAAATGTGCATGCATTGGCTAAAGTAAAATATGAGTGGCTATTATCACTACTAAATCCAAATTACTTTCAAAAATACATAAATCAAATATCAAATCTGAAAGTGTGCTACTTATACTTTAATTATAAGCTTGCATGTGATGGATTATAAGAGCATGTTTAGCATGGGTTTCCTTTCTTTCTTATGTTGGCATAGTTTTGAATAAGAGTTAGTAAGATGTATGGTTCATTTGAAAAGAACCCAACACTTAATTCCATACCCTATTCATCCCTATGCTCTCACATAAGAAGGGTTGCCTATATAACATAAATTTCATAAACCAAAATGAATCATTTAAACAACTTTTGCATTTTTCGTTTCTATTTCATTTCTTTTATATACATGTTTGTACTTAAGGAAAGTAGTATATTAGTTTGGACAACACTGAGATTGCGAGACTTTAAGTAGCCCTAAGTAGGTCTTGTACCTTACACCTCTGGTTAACAATTGCGTTGTGCTCACTTATGTCTTTCTTACTTTCATGTATGTATGTGAAATTTTGGATAAGGAAAACCTTTTCTACTTAAGAAAAGTCATGCATATTCAACTTCTAAATTTTTTTAAATGGATTACTTAGCATGCATCATAAAGTATGTTAACTACTCTCATTTGCATGTATAAATATGCTTAGAATCCATCCATATGCATGTTATATATGTTGGGGAAGAAATGAAGTATTGTGTGTTATGTTAATTTTAATTCATTTTATTTAATCTTAAAATGCATTTTTTTTTTTGATAGGTTTATTTAGAGTTTATATAAACTTAGGATTAGTTAAAAGATTTAATCAAAATATTCACCAAAATGAAATTAAAATGTGAACTTACCTTAGAAATTACTTAAGGTTTGGGAAGGAAAGAGAAGTTCTCTTCTCTTTCCCTCTCTTCATAACTTAGTAATAAATTGTAAGTTTCACGTAAACCAAATTGACATGAAATAAAATCAACCCAAAACACTTAAACAACTTAAATAAAATCCTCATCTAAGTTGAACATGTTCGTCACACTTAGAAAATTTGAACCCAAAGCCCTGGCTAAGCATACCATACAAGCCTTCAAAGCACACAAATTAGCCTAAGTCACCACTTCTAGCCTTAGGTTAGGTTGGTGCATGGTTTGATGTTATGTTTTGTTTTGTGATATATGTTTTAGAGTGGATGTTA